>NC_069448.1:38546416-38569588 GCF_026875155.1 Cherax quadricarinatus | reverse complement strand
GGGGTATCCGGGGCTACTGGGGCCGGGGGTGTTGTTGTGTCTTTCATTGTCGGTATTAAATACAATTCTTGTACTACACACTATCTACTACTACCACTACTACTACCTCCACCTCTTCCTGCCTATATATAGCCGTCCTGCTCCTCCTCTGTTAGTGTGACTTTGTCAATGGTCCAAGTCGGACCGAAACGTCGTCGTAAGCTTCTGTCTTTTATGTGCGGGTTATTTTTGTAAAAATAACAAAGTTTGATTGGGTCACAGGTTAAACATTTATGAGATACAGTTATTCAGTATTTATTTAGTTGTGGGTGAGGAAGTGATTTTTAACCCTTTGAGGGTTTCGGCTGTACTAGTATGGTTTTACGACCCAGGGTTTTTGACGTACTAGTACACCTAAATTCTAGCGCCCTCAAATCTAGTGGGAGAAAGCTGGTAGGCTACATATGAAAGAATGGGTCTATGTGGTCAGTGTGCACAGTATAAAAAAAATCCTGCAGCACACATTTGCATAATGAAAAAAAAAAACTGAGACCGTTTTTTTGGAATAAAACAGCGACTTTGCACTGTATTTTCGTATGGTATTTATTGTTGTTTTCTAGTTTTCTTTGCCCTCATTTTATAGAATGGAAAACATATTACAGAAATCGAGATGATTTTGACTGGTTTTACAATGAGTAGTACCTTGAAATTGAGCTCAAAGTAGCAGAAATGTTCGATTTTTACCAAGTTCAAAAGTAAACAAATCATGCCAAGGTTCCAATACACGTCAACTGGTGAGTCTAGTATTCTTTTGCAAGTGCGCCAATATTATTTTATACCATTTTTTACACTAATGCAGTAGTTTGCATAACAGTAAATCTTCTATTTTTTGTGAGAATAAAAATTCAAAGTGGAAAGCAAAAGAATATAAGAGGGGCCTTGAGATGTGACTAATGAAACAGAGGAAATGTCATTTTAGTGCCAGGAATGTCTTTCTTGTTTATTCTGGACCCTATTCAGAAATTGGTTATCTTTTGAAATTTGTGTGAAATTGGCAAAATTGCTAAATTCTGACCACTTTTACTGGATAGTTGAAATTGATAAATGGGTGGTTTCGTGCACTCATTCGATAGGGAAAATGGAGTTCTAGCGAAATATTCATGTTTTTTGTCGACTAGTACAGTGGCATTGGCCGAAAAATGGGGCTCAAAGTGGGCAAAATCGCCGATGCGTAAACATCGCCGAGACCGCTAACTTCACGAGAGCATAATTCTGTAAGTTTTCCATCAAATTTCAAATTTTGGTGTCATTATGATCATGAAAAGATTCTTATCTTTTCATAAGAGAAAATTATTTTTTTTTTTTTTAAATTTGGCCAACCCTGAGAACGAGTCTCGGAGAGGGCCTGTCAACCCTCAAAGGGTTAAGAAGAGACTTGAATTTATAAACAGACTGTGTTTCTTTTATATTCATATATTCACAAAGGGAATGAATTCCAGATTTTTTGAGCCTTTTATGTGCATTGAGTTTTTGCATAGTGTGAGATGGACACGAGGAACATCAAAGAGTGATCTGTTCCTTGTGTTATGGTGATGTGTTCTGTTGAGGTTGGTAAGGAGACGTTTGAGGGGAGGGTTTATATCGGAGTTAATGTCTTCTTTGTAGTAGGTACAATAATAAGTATGGATGTTTTGTATGGTGAGTAGGTTTAGAGTTTTGAATATTTGTGGAGTGTGCTGCCTGTAATGGGAATTTGTTATCATTCTGACTGCAGCCTTTTGTTAGGTAATTAATGGTCCGAGATGGTTTATTGTTGTTGAGCGCCATGCACAAATTCCATAGGTGAGATAGGGGTAAATAAGTGAGTGATATAGGGCCAGGAGGGCTGACTGTGGAACATAATACCGTATCTTCGATAGTATGCTACGGTCTTGGAAATTTGTTGTATATGTGTTTGAAATTTGAGTCTATTATCAAGGTGGATTCCTAAGAATTTTCCCTGTTAGCTTTGTGATAGGTGATCCGTTTATCATTATGTTAAGAGGGACATCTGTAGCTCTGTTACCAAACTGAATGAAGTAGGTTTTGTCAATGTTGAGAGTAAGTTTGTTAGTCCTCATCCAGGTAGATATTTTCTGTAATTCGGTATTCACAGTATTGGCTAGCATGGTTGGGCTCGGGGTGAGAGAAGACTTGTGTTGTGCCATCTGCAAATAGTGTGCGTTTGAGTAGTTGCGATGCATTTGGTAGGTCATTTATGTAAACAAGAAAAAGAAGAGGGCCAAGGGCACTTCCCTGTGGGACACCAACTGTAATTGGCTGTGCAGAACAGTTGGCTCCATTTGTGTACACATATTGACTTCTGTTGCTGAGGTATGACTTTAGGTAGTTGAGGGAGTGCCCTCTTATACCATAGTGCGACAATTTTTATGCAGAGCAAGTCATGGTCAACTGTAACAAAAGCTTTACGTATATCAATGAAAATCCCAAGTGGGACTTCTTTTTTTCTAGTGCAGTGTATATTTGTTCTAGCATGTGTATAATAGCCTCATTCGTATTTTTGTTAGGCCTGAACCCAAACTGACAGGGGAGAGTATGTGTGGGAAGATGAAGGTAGGAATTAACTTTGCTTATGAATTCATTTTTGAAGATTGTAGAGAGAGGGTTGTAAATTTGGATATTGGCCTATAGTGTATTTCTCGTCTGTTTGTGACCTCGCTATTTGAGAACTGTAGGGAAGGTTTTTAGCGGATTTCGATGGGATTTGTTAAAGGAGTATTAGCAGTGATGGTTGACAGCACTTGCGATGTTTTTTGATATAAAGGGTGGTACGGTATTTAACCCGCGTAAAGAGGTCAAGCAGATTCTGACGTTCATATGTGTAGTTGCTACAAAAGTAGTCTAAGTTTTTTTCATATATTTCAGATATAACAAAAAAAAAGTTAGATCAAAGATTGTTTACACATTTTCAAATGTAGAAAAAACAAAAAGATCTTACTTTTTTTGCTATACAGTGGACCCTCGCCTAACGTTTGCATTAATAAGATAAATCCGCCTAGCGGATACATTTTAACTCAAAAATTTTGCTCGCCTAGTGCTAAAAAACTCGCTCAACACGATTCGTTGAGACGTGTCCATGTGCGGCTTGGAGCCAGCCTCACTAAGTTCGACTGGTGGCATTGTTTACAAGCCAGGGTGGCTGGTTGATGCTTACATTCGATACATTTAGTTTTATTCCATTGTTTCTAGTGTTTGGAATGCTAGAATAAGACCATAGGCCCAAAGGAAGCTTCTAGTGCCAACCCTGTGGTTAAAAAGGGTGATAAATACTATCATACCACAGTCAGGTGCTGTCTTGCTGCCATGGGTCAGCTGCTTGGCTGGAACAGTTCAGCTGTTGCTGTATCAGTGCAGCTGCTGCTGCATTCACAGTCAGCTGCTGCTGGAACCAGTCAATGCTGCCTGGACCGTCAAGCTGTTGCTGGACATCAGTCAGCGTGTGGCTGCGTGCACCATGGCAGCTGGTTGCTTACCTGTCATCTGTTGCTGGATGACAGTGCAGCTGGCTGCTGGGACCAGTCAAGAGTTGGCTGGATCAGTCAGCTGCAATGCTGCTGCCACCATGGTCAGGTGTTGCTGGACCAGTCATCTGTTTTCAGGATGTCAGTCTGCTGGCGGCGTGCACCATGGTCAGCTGTTGCTGGACCAGTCAGCTGTTTGCTGGAATCCAGTCAGTGACTAGCGTGCACCATGGTCAGCTGCTGCTGGATCAGTCAGCTGCGTGCTGCACCATGGTGTCAGCTGTTGCGTGGACCGAGTAGTGGTGGTGGACCAGGTGCAGCTGTTTGCTGGACCGTCAACTGTTGCTGGCATCAGTCGGTGTGGCTGCACCACGGTCAGCTTTTGCTGGACCAGTCAGCTGTTGCTGGATCAGTCAGGCTGTTGCTGTATCAGTCAGTGCAGCTGCACCACGGTCAGTGTTGCTGGACCAGTCAGCTGTGCTGGACCAGTCAGCTGCTGCTGAACAGGTCAGCTGCTGCTGGGACCAGTCAAACTGTTGCTGGACCAGTCAGCTGTTGCTGGATCAGTCAGCTGCTGCTGCCACCACAGTCAGCTGCTTGCTGCACCACAGTCAAGCTGTTGCTCCACCACAGGTCAGCTGTTGCTGCACCACCATCAGCTGTTACTACTCAAAGATGTGGGAGAGAGTGTTGATGGTGTGGTTAACGTGATCAATTACGAGGAGAAGAAGAAAGAAACGATTAACTCAGAGGGCTAGCCACCAGGATAACCCAAGATATCAGTGCATCATCGAAGGACTGTCTAAACATATGTCTAATGTGGGTCCTTTAATCTTGGTCCCCAAGGATTGCGGACCCGCACAACGGTCAAATAACACCCCAGGTGAACTGGAAAAAAATAGCCTGGAACTAGTGTCATATTGGTGGAATTTAAGGCCAGCAAAGGGTTGGTGAGAGATTTAAGAATGTAGTGGCATATACAGTGCAATTAAGGCATGGCAAAGCTGTAAAAAAAAATTAATCCCCCAACAAGAGTTCAATTGTGATGAAAAAAGGCCTGTTCTGGAAAGAAAAATGCCAAACAGGACCTACATTACTCAGGAGGAAAGGCACTCCAGGACACCAAGCTATGAAAGACAGGCTAACTGCTCATGTTTTGTTTGTAATGCTAGTTTTTTTGGGGATTGCAAAGTGATGTCCTTTACTGGTGTATCACTGAAAATCCCAGTGTTAAGAAAAACAGGTCTCATCAGCTATCAAATACTCTTCAATAAAAGGTAAGGCCCATTTCAGCTAGCTTATTATGTAGTTATTGTGCATGTTTATTGTTTGTCATTTGTAGGGAAATGTATTTCATGAAAAAAAAAAAAATTCATATCTTTTGCTTCTGGCGAATCGGTTTAATGTGGGATTTCCATTATTTCTTAGGGGAAAATTAACTCGGCTAAACGATGAGCTTCAGGAACGGATTAATCTCGTAGGCGAGGTCCAGTGTACAGTGGACCCCCGGGTTACAATCTTTTTTAATTCGCAGAAGTATGTTATAGGTGCCAGTACTGACTGAATTTGTTTCCCATAAGGAAGTTATTGTGAAGTAGATTAGTCCATTTCAGACCCCCACACAATACACATACCAAACGCAATTTGACATAAACGCACTTACATAAATGGTCGCATTGGGAGGTGTTCGTTAAGCGGGGGTCCACTTTACTTTCAAATGTTGAAAAACGTATAGTCTATGTTATGGACTGTTTAGGGTTAAATCGTCTTGTTTTTTAGTGTGTGATAATAACACAAAGCACAAATCTGAAAAACGCAGTAAAGAATGGGTCAAATATCTAGCGACAGTTAAAAATTACTCGTGAGCTTGTGCTTACCAGCCGGAAAAGAAGATCTAAAAAATTGTTGTGAAAACCGATTACAAACTCAAAGGATGATGTGCGAAAAAAAAACTGGATAACTCTTTCTGCAAATTCTTCGGCTAGGTGTAAACACTTATCGAACAACAGAAACAATCAAGACTAACAATATCGTATTGAACCCCTACTCACACCAACTGGAGTAAAGCAGAAACAGCCTCAATGTATCTTCTCCACCATAGGTAAAAAAAAATCGAACAAAGATACCAAGAGCACACCAACCCTGTCCATCAGACTGGTCTCATAGGTACCTACCACAAATAACGCATCATATCCTAGCTCCAACCAACTAATAAAAGCTGGTCGGCCTCATCAGAAAACACCCTTAAAAAATAAGGCAGGAGACATGAAACAACTTGCTGCTTTTATATACAAACAAGCTTCGCATGTATTGGTCACCAATATATTGCAAGAACTCCTTTACACCCTTTGAGGGTCGACAGGCCTCTCCGAGAAAACTCTTTCTAAGGGTCGGCCAAATTAAAAAAAAAATTATTTTCTCTTATGAAAAGGTGTAGAGAATCTTTGTTTCGCCGTTCATTGTTAAAGACAACACAGTTTGTGATGATTTGGATTGAAAATAATTTAGAGTCGGGAATTATGCTCTCGCAATGTTAGCGGTCTCGGCGATGTTAATGATCGCGATTTTGCCCCACTTTGAGTCCCCATTTGTACGTGCCAAAGTTTCACTTATAGGTCGACATAAAAATACATGAGTATTATGCCTAGAGAAGTCATTGCTTTTTCTATCGACTGGGAGATAGCAAGAAAAACAAACCCATTTATGAATTCGCAAACTATCCAGTATAACGTGGTCAGTAATTTAGCAATTTGCCAATTTCACACCAGAATTTCAAAAGATGCCAATTTCCGATTAGGGTCCAGAATAAACAAGAAAAGATATCTCCCTGTGCACCTGTACCAAATGACAATTTCTCTATTATTAGTCACGATCTGCAGGCCCGCGTCTTATATTTCTTTTGCTCTTCCACTTTGAATTTTTATTCACAACAGAAATAATTAAGAGTTAATGTTTGATGTAGCCTGCATTAGTGTAAAAAATGGTATACATAATATTGATTTGTATTGTTTGGGCAATTTTGAAAGACTATTAGATCACCAGTTTGGACGTGTATTGCATGTTGGCACGTATTTGTTTACTTTTGTAAGTTTGTAGATAATCGAACATTTCTGCTACTTTAGAGTCAATATCAAGGCACCTTTTCATTGTAAAACCAGTCAAATCATGTCTCAATTTTTCCGTAATATGACTTCCATTGCAATAAAATGGGGACCAGAAAACTAGAATACAAACATAAATACCATCGAAAAATAACACTTGCAGAAGATCGGTGATTTATTCCAAAAAAAGTGGCTGCAAAGTTTTTTTTTTTCTCATTATTGCACTGTGTGCTGCAGGACTTTTTTTAGACTGTGCACAACTGACACTTAGACCCTTTCTTTCATATGAAGGCCTACCAGCTTTCCCCACTAGATTTGAGGCCGCTAAAGCATTTAGGTGTTTTACTAGTACGTCTCAATAAAGCCCTACTGTGAAGAGTTAATCTAGTTACGACCAAAACCCTCAAAGGGTTAACAAATTTAAAATTAATTGTCATAGATGGATTTTGCCTACCTTGGTCTCACACAATATTAAATCCTGTCAGTTGGATTTCAGGTATAATAAAAGCACAAATGATTGCTATATACACAATGCTGAACTAACACTATACCGCACTTACAAAAGAAAAAGTTGCCCGCTGGCATTTTCATTGATTTACGTAAAGCTTTTGATACAGTTGACCAATGAACTGCTGTACTACAAATAATGTACTAGGTGATCAGAGGCCACTCCATCAATATCTAAAATCATACCTATTAACAGAATTCAATATGTGTATGCAAATGGGGAAAAACTCTTCCACCAACAATCACAGTAGGAGTCCCAACAAGGAAGTGGTCCTTTGGACACTTCTTTTATCTACATCAATGATCTACCGAAAATGGACTAAAAACACAGTACTAAACCTAATATTTAATCTGCAGATGACACTAATAGGTCTTTTCCCCACCCAACACAGTCATACTAGCAAACACTGTCAATGCTGAATTGCAGAAAATATCTGGCCTGGGATGATGACAAGATAAAACTACCCTGAATATGATTAAAACCTATTTTCATTCAGTTTGGAAACAAAGCTGCAAATGATCCAATTAACATAAAGTTAACGGGAATATCAGTCACCAAGACTTACAGAGGGAAAATTCCTTTAACTTCCAGACAAACATACAACAATAACCAAGGAAAATCTCTAAAGAATGTAGCATAATATAAAAAATAAGGTACTGCTTCCACAATCAGCTCTCCTGGCACTGTTTACCATTTTCACTGTATTACCCTTATTTGCAGATGGAATTTGTTCATGGGGGATCAATGTCATCCAGTCACTAAGACCTACTAATAACCCAGTTAAAAGGCCGATCAGTAAGAATGATAACAAATTCCCACTCACCAGCATACTCCACCAATTTTCAATAAAGTCCTGAATCTGCTCCATTCAAGAACATCGTTAATTATTCCTGTGCCTAGACATACATGTACAGTAAAGATAAAAGATACATGACGCAAAGTATAAACCCTTCACTCAAATTCTCCTCACGCGAAACCTTAACAGGAACACATTGACATAACAAAAAGACACAGATCTTCTTTTTGATATATCTCGTGTCCATGTCCACAACTGTTTGTAAAAACTGCTGTGCGACATAAAGGGCCCCAACTATGGAAATTCATTACCAGAAGATATGAAGTCAACGGTTTGAAAATCAATTTAAGACTCTTCTCAAAAGCACTCAATTCACCCTAGACTAAAATTATAAATAATCAGTTCAAATTACTACTCACGGATGTACTTGCCCACATAGCTAGATTTCATCAATTACCTTGAACCTTTGTCATTGTTGACAAGGAATAATAATTGAATCTTAGTTTTTCACAAAAGAGCATTTTTGAATGTATGAATATATCTTTTGTAGAGTCACTTTTAATTAATAGAATCTACTGTAAAAACTATGAAAACATTTACATATTGACAGCACAACTATAGTACAATCGTTAGGTTTTAAGTAGGCTGTAAGCCAATAGAATTTAAGTTAGCCCCTTAATGCTAGACATATATAGAGGGCTCTCTTTGCATGTGCAGCCCCTAAAGGATAATTACAAGAAAGTCTCAATGTAGATTTTTCGCAAATGAGCATAAAATTAAATTAGAAATAAATAAATAAATAAATATGAGCTCCTATATTGGCTGAGTATTTTAGGGCAAACTTAGGACTAATTAAATTAAAGTTGATGTAACGTATATTAGGAATTATACATTTACAACTGTTTGGGAGAGTGTAAGTGTAAAATTAGGGAGAATTACAGATATGAGAGTAAGCCTTTTTTGTTTTGGTGTGGGTGAGAAGTAAATTACAGTATAGACTATTGCGTTTTGTGCAAGGAAATTGGTTTAGAAGGCAATGTGATACAGTTATTCTTGTGTGCACTTACTGAGGTATGTGGGAAAAATTTTTAAGGCAATCTGTGTCAAAAGAAAAGTGTCCACCCTCCCTTTGCCACCCATTTACTCTATACACATTCCTAGACCAACATATATGTTACAAATAATAAAATACAGTGGAGCCCCGCCTTACAATGCAGTCCGCGATTCGTTAAATCCGCATCGATACATTTTAACACAAAATTTTGCCGCCTCACGATAAAAAACTCCCCTTACGTGATTCGTCCAGGACCTCTCACGTGTGGCCTCAGCGCCAGTGTTTACAAGCCAACTAGTGCGGTCGCATCAAACACATACATTCGGAAACATTTCACATTATCCCAGTGTTTTTAGTGCTTGTAACTGCAAAATAGGTCACCATGGACCCAAAGAAAGCTTTAGTGCCATCCATGTGGTAAAAAGGGTGAGAATTAGTTTGGAATTGAAGAAAGAGATTAAGGAAATGTGTGCAAAGTGGCTTTAAGTGCAAACCTTTATGGAGGAAATCACCCTTACACTGCTATTGCAAGCCATGCTGGTGACTATTACAATGACAATGTTGTGAACCACTTTAGACAAATCATAAAGGAACGAGAGGTACAGAGCTCTATGGACAGATATGTTGTGCGACAGAGGTCCAGTGACTCTCAAACTGGTCCTAGCGGCATCAACAGAAGAAGGGAAGTAACCCCGGAAAAGGACTTGATACCTCAAGTCCTAATGGAAGGGGATTCCCCTTCTAAACAATAACAACCTCCATTCTCCCCTCTTCCCATCCCATCAATCATCACCAGATCTTCAATAAAGGTAAGTGTCATGTATTCTATTCTTAGTAGAGTATTAACTGTGCATGTCTTCTTCAGTTTGTGTGTATTAAAATTAATATTTCATGTGGTAAAAAAAAAAATTTTCATACTTTTGTGTCTTGCACAGATTAATTTGATTTCCATTATTTCTTATGGGGAAAATTAATTCACCTTACGATAATTTTGGCATACAATGAGCTCTCAGGAACTGATTAATATCGTAAGGCGGGGGGTCCACTGTATAATCAATAATTATGGTACTAATTTTATACTGAAAAATTGTTGATTGTATCATTAGGTAAGACTGATAGGAGAAGGAAGAGGGGTACACAGATATATACATCATATGAGAAATGATTAGTATATAATACCACCACTTATCAAATTTTCTGGACGTTGCCTGAATATTGCTGGATCAAACACAACCTGCCTATGATACAGAAAATATTAGCCAACATGAATCTATATGATAGACATTGTACTTAACTGTGGTTGACTGCATCCTCTATTTCTCCATTCCGCATTCACTCTCGAAGTCCTGCCAAGTTAACCCTTTCAGGGTCGCCAGGCCCCCTCCGAGACTTGTTCTCAGGGTCACCCAAATTTAAAAAAAAAAAAATTCTTATGAAAAGATAGAGAATCTTTTCCTGACCATAATGACACCAAAAGTATGAAATTTGATGGAAAACTTACAGAATTATGCTCTCATGAAGTTAGTGGTCTCGACGATGTTTACGCATCGGCGATTTTGCCCACTTTGAGCCCTATTTTGGCCAGTTCAGTGTACTAGTCGCAAAAATCATAACTACGCTAGAACTCAATTTTTTTCTATCGAATGAGTACAAGAAACCACCCATTTACTGATTTCAAACTATCCAATACAGTGGTCAGAATTTAGCAATTTTTGCCAATTTCACACAAATTTCAAAAGATGCCAATTTCCGATAAGGTCCAGAATAAACAAGAAAGACATTCCTGGCACTAAAATAACATTTCTTCTGTTCATTAGTCACATCCCCATTGTCATGTAGGGGGGTAATGATTGGGGGAATATGGGGGTAAGCGGAGGGAGTTAGTAGGTATAGGGACAGGTGAGGCAGTAGGAGGGATGAGTGCGGAGGTCGGATAGGTAATGTGAGGTCACTGGTGACTACACCTTCACCTCTCATTACTCTACCCACCACTCCACACTACTCACCCTCTCACTGCTTTAACTAAACATAATAAAAATATAAGAAATAGAATAGAAAACAACGGGGACAGTGAATATTACTATTCTACTCACACAGTTTATTATTAAGTCCTTGTACAATAATATATTTGGGAACAGGAGAACATTATTGTGGTTTAGATAAATGGGATGGTATGTATAAGCAGTGAGACAGGGAATACAATCCACTTGACCAAAATGAATGTAACTTGCAATATAGTTCAGAGGGCATTTCATCACAGGAACTAAGCCACAGGTCCCAAGACCTACACAGCACGAGTACTGCGCCAAGCCCGTACTCTGCCCAATGCCTCCAACAGTCTCCTCCAGAGACTTCAGCAGCCTTCTCCCAAGCCCTGCACCCCAGCAGCAGCTCCGCTGGAAGTCTCTGCTCAGGAGCTCTGCACCCCAGCAGCAGCTCCGCTCGAATCTCCTGATCATGCTCTTCCTTGGGCTTTTATGGTGGTCCAAGCACCCTCCACAACCACGTGTACAACCTGACGCCTAGGTCTGACGCCGTCAAGAACAAAAGACCTCAGACGTGGGCGTGGCTACAGACGTTTGCCAGGGCAAGGTGTGACCATATAATTAGTTAAATTAGGTCTCCCCAGAGACCTCACAAGCCCAGCTGAACTACATCACATCCCCCTTTCTCCCCCAATTTAAAATATCTGAGAACTAGGACAATTTGTCCTAAGTTATTAGACTATTTTAATCTAAACCATTAAATTTATTACAATACAAAGACAAAATTATACATAATACAAAAATTATTCAATTACATATGTTTCCCACAACCTTCTCATCTACCACAAGGCAGCGTAATCAGTTACACCTGCGCAGTTGGCCAGCATAACAGTTGCTCTCTGGTGCAAAGCCTCCTTACCCGTCATTTCTCCTTAACCCTTTGAGGGTCGACAGACCCTCTCAGAAACTCGTTCTCAGGGTCGGCCAAATTTAAAAAAAAAAAAAAAATTTTGTTATGAAAAGATAGAGAATCTTTCCCGATCATAATGACACCAAAATTATGAGATTTGATGGAAAACTTACGGAATTATGCTTTCGCAAAGTTAGCGGTCTCGGCGATGTTTACGCATCGGCGATTTTGCCCACTTTGAGCCCCATTTTCGGCAAATTCCACTGTACTAGTCGACAAAAAACATGAATATTTCGCTAGAAACTACATTTTTTTTCTATTGAATGAGTGCAAGAAACCACCCATTTACCATTTTCAACTATCCAATACAGTGGTCAGAATTTAGCAATTTTGCCAATTTCACACAAATTTCAAAAAATGCCAATTTTCGAATAGGGTCCAGAACAAACAAGAAATACATTCCTGGCACTAAAATGACATTTCCTCTGTTCATTAGTCACGTCTCAAGGCCCCTCTTACATTCTTTTGCTTTCCACTTTGAATTTTTATTCTCACGAAAAATAGAAGATTTACTGTTTTGCAGACTACTGCATTAGTATAAAAAATGGTATAAATCATATTGGCGCACTTGCAAAAGAATGTTAGACTCACCAGTTGATGTGTATTGGACGCTTGGCATGATTTGTTTACTTTTGAACTTTGGTAAAAATCGAACATTTCTGCTACTTTGAGCTCAATTTCAAGGTACTTTTCATTGTAAAACCAGTCAAAATCATCTCAATTTCTGTGATATGCCTTCCATTCTATAAAATGAGACCAAGAAAACTAGAATACAACAATAAATACCATACGAAAAATACAGTGCAAAGTCGCTGTTTTATGCCAAAAAAACGGTCAAAGTTTCTTTTTTCTCATTATGCACTGTGTTGCTGCAGGATTTTTTTTATACCATGCACACTGACCACATAGACCCATTCTTTCATATGGAGGCCTACCAGCCTTTTCCCGCGAGATTTGACGGCGCTAGAATTTATGTGTACTAGTATGTCAAAAACCCAGCGAGTAAGACGTACAGTGGACCCCCGCATAGCGACCTTAATCCGTGCAAGAGGGCTGGCTGTTATGCGAAATGTTCGCTATGTGAATGAATTTTCCCCATAAGAAATAATGGAAATCAAATTAATCCGTACAAGACACCCAAAAGTTTGAAAAAAAAAAATTTTACCACATGAAATATACATTTTCCTACACACAAAGAGAAGGATACATGCACAATAGTAGAGTAGTACATGCACAATATATATTGTGCATGTACTACTCTACTAAATGAAGAATAAATGACACTTACCTTTATTGAAGATGCAGCAATGACTGATGAGACACTGTGTCCTGGGAGTGCCTTTTCCTCCTGAGTACTGTAGGTCCTGTTTGGTATTTTCTTCCAGAACAGGCCTTATCACACTGTGTATGTCACTACGATTCTTAAATCTCTCAAACCAACCTTTGCTGGCTCTAAATTCACCAATATGAGCACTAGTTCCAGGCATTTTCCCTGTTCACCTGGGTGTTAGTCGACTGGTGTGGGTTGCATCCTGGGAGACAAGATTAAGGACCCCAATGGAAATAAGTTAGACAGTCTTCGATGACACTGACTTTTTTGGGCTATCCTGGGTGGCAAATCCTCTGGGGTTAATTGTTTCTTGGTATTCTCAATAAGCCACACCAACAAACGGTGCTACAGCAGCAGCAGCAGCAGCTGACGATGTTACAGCAGCAACAGACGATGCTACAGCAGCAACAGACGATGCTACAGCAGCAGCAGACGATGCTACAGCAGCAGCAGATGATGCTACAGCAGCAGCAGACGGTACTACAGCAGCAGGAGCAGCTGACGGTGGTACAGCAGCAGCAGCTGACAGTGCAGCAGCAGCTGACGGTGATACAGCAGCAGCAGCAGCTGTACCACCAATAGTAGCGATGGTTGATTGGGGTTTATTATACAACCTGGCCAGCTCGGAGACACGCACTCCACTTTCATACTTATCAATGATCTTTTTCTTCATCTCCATAGTAATTCTCACCCTTATTGCTGTAGGGTTGGCACTAGAAGCTTTCTTGGGGCCCATGGTCACTTATTTTCCAGAAAAAAATCACCAAAAACACTGTAATAATACAAAATGTTCCGATTGTATGCTTGGATGTTACCGCGGAGGCTGGCTGGTAAACAATGCCACCCGCGGAACATGTGAGCGTGGCTCAGGCCGCACATTGGACGCGTCTCGGACGAAGGCCGCTGAGCGGGTTTTTGGGCGCTATGCGGGGCAAAATTTTAGCGATCAAAGCGTCCGCTATGCGGATTGTCCGCTATGCAAGGCGTCCGTTATGCGGGGGTCCACTGTACTAGTACGTCCAAAACCCTCAAAGGGTTAAACCTAAATATCGGGCTCCAGTGCCTTCCCTACTTCTACTAGAAATACACTAGCCAATGCTAGTCACCCTCGCTCGTTAACCATTGGGCCAAACCTCTCTAGGCTTCTTTGGCATGGAAAACTGCTCCAACGGGTTGCATTCTTTCAAGTAACTGCAACTGGACCACTTCACGACCACCAAGGTCGCATTTTCGGCACACTTCACATGCACACTACAACATCTGAAAATCGAGACAGGGCAGGCATCACAGCTAAGACCCTCCATTATCCTATGCCACTACTAGGATTCACTGGCCTCATAAAACAAGGCAGCCGTAATCACTGGACCGTTTTCAAGGTCACCTTATTTCACACAGGTAACACTAACACTTCTGGTAAGTCAAAGTAGGCTGGGGACATCTCACACTCTCAATTGTCTCTCTTGGCTGTCAGGACATCCCCGCATACCGGTCATACAGGTCAACCAGCAAGGCAGGATACACCTCCATACCGCCCTTGAAAGCAGGCTGGTCCCAGCAGCTGGAGTCCATCTCCGTGGCTCACGTCCTTCCACATCTCCGAGGATGGCAACTCCTTCATAGTAGATTCTCCTGTCCTGGCACACCAGCCAGAATCCATCACACACCACTGCAGCATCACCGCCATCTCCTCTTGAGCTAGGCAGCATCGCAGCATCACAGCACGGCCACAGCATATCCATCATCACAGCACGGCCGTATCACAGCAGCACACAGCACGGCCACAGCATCGCAGCACGGCTACAGCATCGCAGCACGATCCCAGCATCACAGCACGGCCACAGCGTCTCAACATCACCGCACGGCCGCAGCATCTCAACATCACAGCACAGCCGTATCACAGCAGCACACAGCACGGCCACAGCATCGCAGCACGGCTACAGCATCTCAGTAAACCGCAGCATCATAAGCAGCCGACATCAGCAGCAGCAGCAGGCTATGGTCAGATGCTCGAGGTGAGATGAGGTGGTGAGGTCACTATAGGTGATTAACAGAGGTGCAGTCACCCATCCCTGGCAACTGCAGGTAACTGGCGGTCCTTGGGTGATGGTCACAGGCTGGGTGACGCAGACAGACACCCACTACAATGGATGACAGACCAAGGCAGCAATACATCTACTGGGGCACATCAGCTGGGTGACTTGGCACATCAGGTGGATAATAATCATAGGCATCTCTTCAGTGGGTGACAGTTGTGGGCTAGTCTTCCAAGGCGGGCTGGGTGACTTCTCATTCCTCTGTAAATATTCAATTTCGGCCAGTAATTACTTCCCCAAGTCTCACCCAAATACTGATATTCTCCACCATTTATCTCAAACCAACAACCAACTCCACCAAATATAATATTACACCCAAGCAATTATTCAGACCCACCGTCTAAAAAAAAGGTCAGTTAAGGTCACGAGGATTATAATATCATACAGATATTTACTGTAGCTTTACACACACAAGAAAAAAAATGGTAGCATAAGTATAACCGAGCAGTCAAAAATAAGGCACATGGGACTGGTTCCTACTATAAAAATAATAAGAACCACCACCGCTTAGACACCATGTCATGTAGGGGGGTAATGATTGGGGGAATATGGGGGTAAGCGGAGGGAGTTAGTAGGTATAGGGACAGGCGAGGCAGTAGGAGGGATGAGTGCGGAGGTCGGTAGGTAATGTGAGGTCACTGGTGACTACACCTTCACCTCTCATTACTCTACCCACCACTCCACACTACTCACCCTCTCACTGCTTTAACTAAACATAATAAAATATAAGAAATAGGAATAGAAAACAACGGGGACAGTGAATATTACTATTCTACTCAAACACAGTTTATTATTAAGTCCTTGTACAATAATATATTTGGGAACAGGAGAACATTATTGTGGTTTAGATAAATGGGATGGTATGTATAAGCAGTGAGACAGGGAATACAATCCACTTGACCAAAATGAATGTAACTTACAATATAGTTCAGAGGGCAGTTCATCACAGGAACTAAGCCACAGGTCCCAAGACCTACACAGCACGAGTACTGCGCCAAGCCCGTACTCTGCCCAATGCCTCCAACAGTCTCCTCCAGAGACTTCAGCAGCCTTCTCCCGAGCCCTGCACCCCAGCAGCAGCTCCGCTGGAAGTCTCTGCTCAGGAGCTCTGCACCCCAGCAGCAGCTCCGCTCGAATCTCCTGATCATGCTCTTCCTTGGGCTTTTATGGTGGTCCAAGCACCCTCCACAACCATGTGTACGACCTGATGCCTAGGTCTGACGCCGTCAAGAACAAAAGACCTCAGACGTGGGCGTGGCTACAGACGTTTGCCAAGGCAAGGTTTTTTTTTTTATTTTTTTATTATCACACCGGCCGATTCCCACCAAGGCAGGGTGGCCCGAAAAAGAAAAACTTTCACCATCATTCACTCCATCACTGTCTTGCCAGAAGGGTGCTTTACACTACAGTTTTTAAACTGCAACATTAACACCCCTCCTTCAGAGTGCAGGCACTGTACTTCCCATCTCCAGGACTCAAGTCCGGCCTGCCGGTTTCCCTGAATCCCTTCATAAATGTTACTTTGCTCACACTCCAACAGCACGTCAAGTATTAAAAACCATTTGTCTCCATTCACTCCTATCAAACACGCTCACGCATGCCTGCTGGAAGTCCAAGCCCTTGCACACAAAACCTCCTTTACCCCCTCCCTCCAACCCTTCCTAGGCCGACCCCTACCCCGCCTTCCTTCCACTACAGATGATACACTCTTGAAGTCATTCTGTTTCGCTCCATTCTCTCTACATGTCCGAACCACCTCAACAACCCTTCCTCAGCCCTCTGGACAACAGTTTTGGTAATCCCGCACCTCCTCCTAACTTCCAAACTACGAATTCTCTGCATTATATTCACACCACACATTGCCCTCAGACATGACATCTCCACTGCCTCCAGCCTTCTCCTCGCGCAACATTCATCCCCCACGCTTCACACCCATAAAAGAGCGTTGGTAAAACTATACTCTCATACATTCCCCTCTTTGCCTCCAAGGACAAAGTTCTTTGTCTCCACAGACTCCTAAGTGCCCACTCACTCTTTTTCCCTCATCAATTCTATGATTCACCTCATCTTTCATAGACCCATCCGCTGACACGTCCACTCCCAAATATCTGAATACGTTCACCTCCTCCATACTCTCTCCCTCCAATCTGATATTCAATCTTTCATCACCTAATCTTTTTGTTATCCTCATAACCTTACTCTTTCCTGTATTCACCTTTAATTTTCTTCTTTTGCACACCCTACCAAATTCATCCACCAATCTCTGCAACTTCTCTTCAGAATCTCCCAAGAGCACAGTGTCATCAGCAAAGAGCAGCTGTGACAACTCCCACTTTGTGTGTGATTCTTTATCTTTTAAAATCCACGCCTCTTGCCAAGACCCTCGCATTTACTTTTCTTACAACCCCATCTATAAATATATTAAACAACCACGGTGACATCACCCCATCCTTGTCTAAGGCCTACTTTTACTGGGAAAAAATTTCCCTCTTTCCTACATACTCTAACTTGAGCCTCACTATCCTCGTAAAAACTCTTCACTGCTTTCAGTAACCTACCTCCTACACCATACACTTGCAACATCTGCCACATTGCCCCCCTATCCACCCTGTCATACGCCTTTTCCAAATCCATAAATGCCACAAAGACCTCTTTAGCCTTATCTAAATACTGTTCACTTATATGTTTCACTGTAAACACCTGGTCCACACACCCCCTACCTTTCCTAAAGCTCCTTGTTCATCTGCTATCCTATTCTCCGTCTTACTCTTAATTCTTTCAATTATAACTCTACCATACACTTTACCAGGTACACTCAACAGACTTATCCCCCCATAAATTTTTGCACTCTCTTTTATTCCCCTTTGCCTTTATACAAAGGAACTATGCATGCTCTCTGCCAATCCCCAGGTACCTTACCCTCTTCCCAAGGTGTGGACCATATAATTAGTTAAATTAGGTCTCCCCAGAGACCTCACAAGCCCAGCTGAACTACATCACACCATGCCCCTCTTACATTCTTTTGCTTTCTGCTTTGAATTTTTATTCTCACAAAAAATAGAAGATTTACTGTTATGCAGACTACTGCACTAATGTAGAAATGGTATAAATAATATCAGCGCACTTGTGAAAGAATATTAAACTCACCAATTGACGTGTATTGGACGCATAGCATGATTTGTTTACTTTTGAACTTTGGTAAAAATCTAACATTTCTGCTACTTTGAACTCAATTTCAAGGTATTTTTCATTGAAAAAACCAGTCAAAATCATCTCAGTTTTTGTAATATGTCTTCTATTCTATAAAATGAGGCCAGGAAAACTAGAATACAAGAATAAGTACCATACAAAAATACAATGCAAAGTTGCTGTTTTAATCCAAAAACACGGTCAAAGTTTTTTTTTTTCTCATTACGCACTGTGTGATGCAGGATTTTTTTTATACTGTGCACACTGACCACATAGACCCATTCTTTCATATGTAGGCCTACCAGCTTTCTCTCACTAGATTTGAGGGCGCTAGAATTTAGGCGAAACTAGTACGTCAGAAACCCTTGTGCATAAGCCGTACTAGTACGGCCAAAACCCTGAAAGGGTTAATATAGTTGCATCTTCAGCGGGGATGATTTTTCCGATTTGCTTTGTTCCAGTTTGGAAGGTTGAGCCTTATTAAGCCTCCAGAACCATCAGAAAATTAACGCCAAAATTACCATGCAATTACACACTGGGATTTCATTTATGGTGAACTCCTTATTTTACTGAATATCACTTTGGTTTAGTATAATTTTCACTGTTGTCTTTGCAGTTCACAGTGTAATACATTACTGCATTTTCTGTTCATCGGAGGTCAGTTCACTGTAATTTGTCCTCAATGAAGCTTGATTTAATTCGATGGGTTATTATCACCCGCATTCACACTCTCCAAGCAGGCATCTCTCTCTCTCCATCCCCGTGCAGGTGCAGATATTGTCTGTTGGTTCTCTTTTTCACTCCAAATTAATTTTTAAACCAACAGCAATACATTTATTATGCACAATTACATTATAAAATTTATACAATATAAATTTGGAAATTTATATCATAATTTTTCACACAGCGGCCAGGCGGAGTTCGTTGATGAACGACTTAAATTGCTCTTTCCTCTAGGAGGCAGTTCCAGCCAACTCTAGCATGAATGGCTGTTCTCCTAGCAGGCCTTATTACAATTTCATCTTGCATCACTTGGTCAGCTATCTTCAGTATTACTCATGTCACTTTCCCTTAGATCTTCATTTACATTTGACTGAACACCATTTAATTCCAAGGGATTTAATTTATTAATGGTACACAAACTTTCCTGACCACAACACAACACTTTGACATTCCTGACAGCACCTTGTGCATCTGGGTATAATGTTAATACCTTTCCCAGAGGCCACAATTTTTGATGTTCAGTATCAATTAACACAACATCACCTCGTTGAGTGTTCTGTTGATTTACTGCCTCTGATGCACCATAAAAGCATTCACATAATGTAAGAAGATATTCTTTATGCCTCACATGGGTCCAGTGATAGATTACTTTATTTAACATTTTAAATTTATTACCTAGAGGGATTGGTACCAAACCTGCACATGAAAATCACTCCCTATGATCCACTATGAGGCCTGGTCTCAGACCGAGCTGCAGGAGCGTTGATCCCTGAAACCCACTCCAGGTAAACTCCAGGCCTCCAGGTAGCACTGTTACATTATTATTATCATCAATTTCCTCAGGTGCAGCTTCCAACTTTTGTCCACATATTAAATGTGCAGGTGTTATACACAAACTCGTACACAGAATAGAGGAGCTCACGATGACATTTTGGTCTGACTTGGACCATTTACAAAGTTACTTTTATTAGTGTGACTTTGTAAATGGTCCAAGTCAGATTAAAACATCATCGGAAACTTCTCTCTTCTATGTATGGTTATTTGTGTATAACACCTTCACATTTAATGTGGACAAAAATTGGAAGCTGCACCTATTTATAGAGATAATCCTAAGGAAATTGATGATGATAATGTAACAGTGCTACCTGGAGGCCTGGAGTTTACCTGGAGAGGGTTTCAGGGTTCAACGCTCCTGCAGCTTGGTCTGAGACCAGGCCTCATGGTGGATCAGGGTCTGATCACCTAGGCTGTTACTGCAGGCCACATGCAAGCTGACGTATGACCACAGCCCGTCCATGAAGGTGTTAATATATCTGCATCAGGAATATCACTTATGTTTGAGAGAGCATGATTATTTATCCGTAAAGCCCCCCTTGTTACCGTACTTTGAGAGCAATAAATTTGCAGACACTCCCTCATTGAGTTAACAGAGATTGAACATCATTATTCTCCATTAATTCTATCAAATATTGGGGTGCTTTACACTACTGTTTATAAAACTGCAACATTAAACACCCTCCTTCAGAGTGCAGACACTGTACTTCCCATTTCCTGGACTCAAGTCCAACCTGCCGGTTTCCCTGAATCCCTTCATAAATACAGTGGTCCCTCAATAATCGTAGTTCTTGAGAATCGTAGATTTTGGAAATCATAGGGATATTTTCGTATAATCATGGGCTCGCTAATCGTAGATTGACTCGCAAATAGTAGTTCATCCGGGACAGGTACACACAACCCGAGCCGCCTCACACTCCTTTCCCAGCCAGTGTGCCATTGAACATTAAAATGGTATAAAATACCGACAGGTTGTTAGGTAAGACACATATGCAACAGTTAGGTATCTTTATTTAGAAACGTTTCACCTACACAGTAGGCTTTTTCAGTCGAGTACAGAAAAGTTGATAGAAGCAGAAGTATTGAAGACGATGTAATCAGTCCATCACCCTTAAAGTTTTGAGGTGGTCAGTCCCTCAGTCTGGAGAAGAGCATTGTTCCATGGAATGAAACAATATGGAGATGAAGTGACAGGATGGAGCCTTATATAGCGCCAAGAGGTGAGACGTAGGTCACTAGAAGAGGTAAGAACTCAGATGCTGGGAGGTCAGGTCCCTCTCAAATCCAGCCGTTCTCACTAGTAGAGGTTGAAGTTGATTGTAGGTCTGTACCAAGATACCCTTGTGTTGCAGTGTCTGACAGATTGAACATTAAAATGGTATAAAATACCGACAGGTTGTTAGGTAAGACACATATGAGGATAGACTGAGGGCCCTGAATCTGCACTCTCTCAAAAGGTGTAGAATTAGGGGGAATATCATTGAGGTATATAATTAGAGAACAGGAATAATTAAAGGGGATGTAAATAGCGTGCTGAAAATTTCCAGCCAAGAAAGGGCTCACAACAATGGTTTCAAGTTGGAAAAATTCAGATTCAGGAAGGATATAAAAAAGCACTTGTTGGTAACAGAGTGTGGATGAGTGGAACAAACTCCCCAGTACCATCATAGAAGCTAAGACGTTGTGTAGTTTTACAAATAGGTTAGATAAATACATGAGTGAGTGTGAGTTGGACCTGACTGGCTTGTGCTACTAGGTCTGATGCTGTGCTCCTTCCTTAAGTGGAAGTGACCTGACTAGGTGGGTCATTGGGATAATCCAGAGGGGAGAACATGGACCTGCTTCTCATGGGTCAGTATGCCTACTGCAGTGTTCCTTCTTTCTCATGTTCTTATGTTTTTCCTTCCTGTTTTGGGGTATATGCTGTTGCATTCTTCAGATCCCTTTCCAGATAAAACTTTTAATGAGAGTGCACTACTTGTGTATATTGGTATACTGTTTCATCAGGTCTTTGTTCTCTGCTGCATTATACTGCATCCCATATTTATCTGCATAGGTGGTATACAGTTTGCTCTCCTGTGCAATCTGTATCTGATACTGCATTCTTGATCTCTGCCACTGCCCATTCTGTTATTAAGTGATTTTAATGCTCATCATCTTTGGGGAACATCCCATGTGGCTCTCATGGTGATCAGTTGGAGATTCTAATCACTTCTCATCCTCTTCATGTTTTTTCATGAGTGCTCCGAGTCATTTTGACTCGCACTCAGTGTCTCTCTTGCATTGTCTCTGCTCCTTGTCAATTGCACTTGATTATGCCTAGTATGTTCTCTTGGATTTGCATAACAGTGATCACTTTCCTATTATTCTTACTTCCACCTTGTATTCCAGCCTGCCTCTTTGCCCCCATTGGCAATTTGGGGACCCTTCTTTGTCCTCTATTGATGAGCTGGTGCACCAGTTTTTCGACTTAGTTTTGACTGCAGTGGCAAGTTCTATTCCTCATACCTCAGGCAGGCATTCTCAGACATGTGTGCCTTGATGGTCTCCAGTGTGTGGCCTGCAATGCATTTGAACATGCTGCATGGGGCAAGGAAGCTGCTCGCCATGTCATACGCAATGCTAAATTCACTTGTTAGAAAGGCTAAGTATTAACTTTTACCTCGACTTTCCTGTGTATGTGGTTTGGAACAAGGTATGGAAGTTGTATGACAAGTACACTCCAGACCCAGGTGTGCATGAGTGTGTGTGTGTATGAGTTTGTGTGTTGTGTGCGTGTGTGTGCAATGTGCGTGTGTACTCACCTAGTTGTACTCACCTAGTTGAGGTTGCGGGGGTCAAGTCCGAGCTCCTGGCCCCGCCTCTTCACTGATGATCGCTACTAGGTCACTCTCTGAACCATGAGTTTTTATCATACCTCTGCTTAAAGCTATGTATGGATCCTGCCTCACTACATCTGTGAGAAATGGCATTACCAGCTAAGTTTAAAGAGTTTGTACTTAACTTAGACAGCCCCTCACCGCAAGCGCCCCCCCAAGAGGTCTTGAGAAGCTGTCAAGTCATCTCTCAAAGGCTGTAAAGATTTAAAA
>NC_069448.1:38526534-38545916 GCF_026875155.1 Cherax quadricarinatus | reverse complement strand
CCCGAGGCCCTATCACCCACTTGACCCCTTAACCCCCTAAACCGTTGCTGCATCAAACTGTCATTGTGCAATTCCATTAGTCGTTCCTTCACTCTGTTGCTACGGGGGCTCCCACCCCCTTCCTCTCCCCTAATACTCCCAAACTGCCCTCAAGATACCTATTAAACCCATAGCCAGTGTTTCTCGTGCTTCCCTTGGCAAACATAGAACTCTTGAATCCTCGTCTTTGCCATTGTATCCACTGTCAACAATCCCCTTGATGCACACTCATCCCACAAACTTTCCCAAAAAATGTGCAAATAAGACCCTCCCCTCGTCATTGAAGAAAACGACATTCAATTTCCAATAACTCTTTACCTGTTGAGCCGTTCTTCCCATTCTTTTCCCACCAAAACACCTCTCCGAGATCGAGGACGACGAGGGGCGTCATAAGAGGGGAAGGAAGAAGGATAAGGAAGGATGGAAATAACTGGAAAAGGATGGGGAGGAGGGGAAGAGGAGGAAACAAGGCAAGTGGCCCAACCACTTTGAGACATGTGGTAAAAAAGTACTGGAGACGTAGATAGAGAGGCTTGACTGATGTCAATGCTTGGCTCATTTGGAGAGGATGGCGAAGGCAGCAGCAGGAGCTTGGAGTGCATAAGGCAGCAAGAAAGATGAGTTGGTTTGGTCTTAAACCGTTTTCAGTGCAGTAAATTGTTTTCGAGAGAGTTGTATCCCCACTTATGGGAGAAACTGTAGTAGTATTCGTTGGTTTGGGAGTTGGTGGAGTATCTGTTGTAGGTAGAGAAAGGTCTTTCTTCACTTTGGTACGATACAGAGTTGTCTTGGAGATGTTGGATGAGTTCTAGGCGAGTCATGCTTGCGGGGGTATACCCTCGTGATGTAGAATTTGAGTCCTTTGTGTTTAACCCATGGTTTTTCCAGGTAATCGACGTGAGTAAGTAGAAAAGGCGGTGGTGGAGTAGAGAAAGGTGGTGTTGCTTCGTTTTCAACTTCAGTAGACGAATTAGAAGATGTTTTGGTGGAAAGGCTTCTGATTGGTTGGATTCAGTGAGAGGTGGTGGCGGTGGAGGCTTCTCATAGGGTCGTTGTTGGATTGACGTCACTAGTTGGGGTCTTGATGGAACTTCCTGCAGAGAGTTGGCGATTAAGTTTTTGGTGAATTTGAGAATTTCTTCAAGAAGGTGGAGATGCTGGAAATGTAAATGAAGGCATATTATTTAATGCAAAAAAATCGTTGATGGTAGAGTTAAAGGATCCAGGTACACCCTTGTTCTGCATGTGTGCGATGTAAAAGTAGTGGATCTTGGTTATGTCACATTTTGGAGGAGTGTGTGGTGGAGGGGGCTGGTAGATGCTTGAAGTTTTTTTGTGTGTTTGTTTGTATCTTTGTAATTGTTTGCATACTTTGGGAGTGGTTGTTTTGGTGGGGTTTTTTTTTTGCTGCATCTTGTGTTTTCTTCAAAATTCCATCCTTGTAGGACATTTTGTGCCAGTTTTAATGGTGGTCTTTACTTTTGCAGTTTAAGCCGTGGTTGTGATGGGCGCGCATTGCAGGACTAAAGGTGTGTCCCCACTACCACATGTAGTGCAGAAACTTTTTATTTTTACTGGAAAATGTTTTTGGTTTGGGGGATGGTATGAATAACATTTTCTAGAAGGGCTAAATGTATGGTATCCTCTGCTTCAATGTAGGAGGGGCTGAGGGATTTGGGTAGACAGCAAGACCTTCTTTTCGAGCAGTGGCGCCTGTTCACGTCGGTGAAGGTGACCTTGAGCAGGGGACGTTGCTTTTGGGATTTTTGTAACGTTTGGTCAACAGTAGCCCAAGAAATTTTGCTTTCTCGATGGATGACTTGAGTTCAGCAGTTGATTGAGTAGCCCAAAAATCTTGTAAATTTTTTTTTAAGGGAAATTACTGTTTTCCCTTTGGGCCCTGAGGGCGGGGAGATGATGAAAACAAAAAACCCTTGAGGAAAGGAGTAGTGGTGGTTTTTTGTAGTAAAAAAATTTTCCTGCTTCAGCATCATCGTGAACAAAAACAATGAATGCTTCTTCAGTAAACAATTTTGGTGTTGAATTTTATTTGCAGTGCCCCGGGAAAAATTTGTTGAAAAGGGGCAATCTTCGTTTTTTTCATCAACGGTACCTTTTTTGGTTTGGGTTTTTTCCGATCTGCTTTAAGCTCATCGTGCTTTTTCGTTGCGTATATTCTGTCCGCCTCCCCCGCATACCCCTACCACCTCTCGGGATCTAAAAAAAACATCCAAGACCCTTACTCTCTAAACCCACTGTTTTTTCCCTTTTTGCTTTATATTTGTCCACCCTTTCCCCGCAAAACCCCTCCCTCAAAAAGGTTGCCCCACCCCCTATACTGCCCCCCCCACATCCACCACCCCACCCCGGGTTTAAACCCGTCCTCAAAACGCCAGCCCCAATACCCCCACTTCCTGCATCCCTACGCATATGGCAAATTCCAGTCACCCCCAAACCCACAGTAACGCGGAATTTGCCCTTTTTAAGGGATTTACCAACACCATTTTACAAATTTCATTCTTAATTTCGACTGCCCCCTCCCCCGGGGACCAAAAAACCACACAAAAGGGGGATATTTTTGCCCCTTACCCAACCCCTTTCAACTCTTTTAAAAAACCCCCCCCCTCCCCCCCCTTCCTCAAAATTGATGTACGTAAAGGGGTTCCCCTCCCCCTTTAAAAACAGCAACTCCTTTCAATCTGGGTGAGGGGCCCCACTAGGCGGGTGTACCCTTAATCACCATAAACCCTGCTTGTGGCGTGTCTTGTAAAAAAACCCAACTTTCTCCACCATCCCTAATGAGAAGCTCTTGAAACCATGCACATTCCTATTTTTTTCTTAGTTTTTTAATTTTTAAGAGCCTTTTTGAACCCGTAAAAAGGGGGTTTTTCCCTTTACCCACTGCAACATCCTTTCCCCCTTCCTCCAAATTACTTCCTTGGTCTTCTGTACCCCTCTTGGATCCCCTTTTCACAGGTCCCTTGCCCCAAGGCCCATGTCCTCCCATCCCCCCAAATTTTTTTACCTAAAAACCCCTTTGCTGGGTGAGCAATTGCCCATTTCCGAGATCTCGGCCCACTCTCTTCCGTGACCCTCGACCCTTTCCCTCCCACCCTTTCCACCCGGAAGTCACCCTCATGCCCCTCTGCCCCCCACAGCCCAATTTGAAAAACCAGCATAAAACCTTTGGCCTCCACATCCCCCCTTTTGCCCCTCTTAAAAACCCACTTTTAGCATCCCCGGCACCGAAAGTCCCTACCGTGGGCCTCCCGGGGGTCCCAAAAAGGTTATGGAGGACGATTTCAAGGGTGGCCCCCAGGGCCCCTGCCCTCCCCAAGTGGAAATAAATTTCCATTTCCCCGGTGCCTGCCCGGCAGAGCTCGATCCCCGAAAGAGTTACAGCTCTCCCTCTCTAAAGGGCCCGCCTGTCGACCTCCACACCCCAAACCCCCTTGCGCAAAGGAGGGGACTAAAGGTTGTGTCTCCTCCATGTCCCCTTTTTCCTTTTCCCGAGGCCTTTTTTTCCCGTTGATCGTCCGCTGTGAACCCTGTGTTGGCCCCCACTGTACAGCAAGGGGAACGTGGGCGCCACACAAGCGAAAAGTACGTCATTGCCCTGCGTGGTCACCATCATTTGGGTTTCCTAAAGTCTTTAAAGGTAAACTTTGGGAAGGAATGGGATGTCTCAATGTCATTTTCAAGGAAAAATTTTCCCTCGGGATCCCGCATATGATCCTTCCCCCAAATTTCCCCCAAATGTAGCCATATAAAATGCCCCAAAATTTTCTAAAACACGGCAGCAGGTCTGCCTTTTCCCCTTGAAGGGTTTTTCCTATTTTCCCCCCCATTTTATAATGGTGGGACCATCAGGGAAAGCCTTACCGTCCAGAAAGATTTTTGGACATAAAGATCCGGGGAAGTGGCGACTTTTTTCGTCTTATACATTAGTTTTGAAAAAATTTCCCAAAAAAAACCCGATATCCCCTTTTAAGGCAACACCGTACGCTTTCATTTGAAATCCGTATGGGGCCCTGATGATGGAGGGTTTAAAACTTGAGGAGGGGGCATACACTGCCCACGCCCCACTTCTATGCCGACTTAATTAACCTGGTTCTTCCCTGCGCCCATTTTGGAAAACAAGTTGTCACCGGCTGACGAAAGGGGGCAGGCTCAGTGACGTCCCTCGTCCGGGGGGTTGAGCGCCCGAATGACAACCAATTATTTGGGGAAATTTATGAGAAATTGATAATTGAATTGTGATTACTTTAAACAAGTTTTCATTAGCCTCTTGTTTATATTTCAAAGTTTATTGGGGAAAAAAATTTAATAAATCAGGTAACTTTTCTTGTTAGCTTTTTTTTCCCCCCCAAAAACTGCTTAAAATTTTTTACCTGCCCTTGTTTAAAAAGAAAATAGAAATTGCTTTTATTATTTGATAGTTTCGTTAATTTTAAATTCATTTTTTAAAATTTTTCAATTTTGTTATTGTTGCCTTTAGATTTTCTGCCCCACAGAAGTTTATTTTGGGTTTACTATCTAGGACATTCGGGGCCCTGCCCACGGTAGAGTGCGGTTGTGTCGGGGCCCCCCTTTTGCTTTTTTGTAGGCGAGCCCCCTTTGTCAGTTCCCTAGCTGCAGTGGGGTAACGCCTCTGCAAAATTTTTAAGGTGCACTGTGATTGCCCAAGGGATGGCGGTTGTCTGAGGGGCTGGATAAATTATTTGTAGGCATTGAGCTCCCTTAGAGGAATGAAAAGCCTAGTTCTGCGCAAGTCTTATTCCCAAAAAGATCATCCGGGAGATTTTATGGCAAAAAAGGGTAGTGGATTGTTGGGTAGAAAGAATGGGGGCCAAAAAATTTTCGTCAAATTTTTTGGAAAGGGGTTTATGGGGTCGTTAGTCACCGGGTTTGAGGATGTAAGTTTTGGATTCACCAGTTGTCAGTGAAAGAATGATAGATGTTTCAGGGCATTAAAGGGGAAATTCAAGTTAAAGCAACTTTCCCCTTTTGAGGCGGACAAGGAAGATAACAGGAAATTTTTTTGGGGACGTATTGGAGGGTTTGCATTATGCTCAACTTTGGTACGTGGGCGGAGGTGCCTATGCTGATCTACCAGGGGGTTATTTCCCCCCCTTAAAAAATTACTTTGAAAACCCCAATACCGCCCATGTGTAACAAACAAAAAATTCAGGACGCGGGGGGAAAAGGGTAATTTCCCCAGGGCAACGACATACGTCCGCCTATGTGGTGTGTTGTAAAATTAGGGGCAAACCTGTAAACAAGCAAAAGGGACGTGTCCCCGGGACCTGTGGGGGGAGTCGCAGCCCCTGCTTCAAAGGTGGCAAGGGGAAAAAACTTTGGATGGAGGGCGTGGTGTCTTGTGGAGCGAGATAGTGGATCGGGCAAAAAGGGATGGTGGTGAGTTGGAGTCCCCCCCCCGCTGCCAAATTCAGGTTTTCGTCTTGTGGAAAAGGAGGAGCGGGCAATTACAGGAGAAGGTTCTTGAGATTGAGGGGGAAATTGGTAGAGGTCTTTAAAAACTTTGTCCCGTCTAAAGGGGACGTTACATCTGAGGGGGGTGTCATAGGAGAGTCGTCGTTTCCCAAAAAGTCGGAGACGTGATTTTTTGGGGCCCGTGATGGGGTTTTGGAGTCGTCCAATTTGAATCATTAAAAACCCTTTTTCAGGGGGAGGTGGAGGTTAAACGAGAGGGGGGAACTCTGCCAAAAAATGTGTTAAAATGTCTGTCACGGAAAAATGGCCCGGGTACATTTGTTTTTGTGACGTCCCAATGCTGCACCCAAAAGGGCCCGGGAAAAAGACTGGGTGAAGGGGGAATGTAGTAGTGTAGGTGGGGTTAGCCCTTTATACGAGGGAAAGAAAAAAGAAGGGGGGGGAAAAAGACACTTTTGAATGGTTTAACTTAAACTCAAGCTCTGGGTTGTAAAGGGGTGATGGGGAGGAAGCAGGGGGGGGGGAAAACTTTAATAGGCCCTTTGGGTTTTTATGTCGTAAATGCTAATGGGTTATGTAGCGGTATGAAAGCGATTGGTTTCGTAATTTCCTGAATAATTAGGTGGTTTTTGGTTTATGCAGGAGCACAATTTTTTAAAAAGGGGGAGGGTGTTTGAGTGGCAGGATTTCGAAATAGTTTCCCTGCCATTCCCCGACTAAAGGTGGTGTGGGAATTTTTTAAAGAGGGGGAGAGCCGGTTTTTTTTGCAGAGAAGCGAGGGGGGGGGGGGGAGGGGGGGTGTTGTTTTGGGGGTGGTTTGGGTAGGTAAAACGTTTTTGTCTTTTGTGAGTGTGTATGCGCCGGCCCGAAAATAACATACAGTTAAAAAAAGTTTTTGTGTGGAGGATCTTGTGTTTTTCCTTTAAAATGCACCCCGGGCCAAAAGGTGGCAATAGTTGGTGGGGACTGGAATGTGTAATTTAGGGTGGGTGATGTGTACCCCAAAAAAGGCTGGGTTATTTTCTGTGGCTCTTAGGGATTTATTTAAAGGGGTGTTAGGTTACATGAGGCCCTTTTTTGGGGGGGGGGTGTTTGGGGACTGAATATCGTTTGTTCGGAGTGGATATGCTGCGGGGACTAATATTTGTGTTTCCTTTTCCCGGGAGGGGGGATCCCCCCCCCCCCCAATAATTAAACCCCCCCTTAAAAAAAAAAAATTTTTTTTTGGGGGGGTTATTTTTTAGTCCCTTGGGGGGGACAATGTAAAAAAACAGGGGGGTGGGGAATTTTAAAAGGTTGGGGTGGGGAAGGTATTGAAAATTTTTTAAAAGGGAAAGTTTTTAAAATTAAATAAGGGTGGGTTTTTAGGGGATAGGAGGGGGTTGGGGGGGGGTTTTTTTCCTATGGGGGTTAGTTGGAAAAAAAGGGGGTTTATGTTGGAAAATGGGGGTTTTTTGGAAGGAAAAGGGTTGGGGGGGGAAAAATTTTTGGGGGGAAAACGTTTTTAAATTTTTGGCGGCAACAAAAGGAAAGGAGGGGTTGGGGTATCCCGGAGGGAAGGTTGGGGAAAAATTTTTAAAAGGAGGGGAAAAGAAAAAGGGGGGGGTTGGAGGGTGTTGGTAAAAAAAGGTTAACTGGAAAGGGGGGGGGGTGGGGGAAGTGGGGTTTTGGGGCAAGGTTGGGAGTTTGGGGTAAAAGGAAAAAGGGGTGAAAGGGTTTCCCCAAAAAGGGGCAGGTGGGGGGAAATTGGCAGGGCAAAAAACGAAAAAAAAAAATTTGGAAAAGGGAAAACCCGAAAAATGGAAAAATTTGAAAAAGGGGGCCAGAATTTTAAGTTTAGACGTTTTAAAAAAAAATTTTTAATTTGAAATTTAAAAAAGGGGTGAGGGAAATTGCCCCTTTCCACCCCGAAAATTTTTTGGGAAATTTTTTTTTTTTTTACCCGAAAAAATTAAAAACTCTTTTGGGGCCAAAAAAATGGTTGGTGTTTCTTTTGACTTTTTCGAAAAAGGAAATTGGAAAGGGGCGGTTGATTTGGTAGGAGTTTCCAGGGAAATTTTTTTGGTTTTTTTCCCTTTTTTTTCGGTTTTCTTGAAATTATTTTTTTAAAATAAAAAACATATTTAACAACATAAAAATGGGGATTACTTAGGGCTTGAAAAAAGGCCAAATTAAAGCGGAAAATTTCCCGGGGAAAATCGGGGAAAATTTTTTAGTTCTTTTTCCAAATCGGAATTTTTGGGCTTAGAAGAAAAAGGTATTAAAAAATAAATAAAATAAAACAGTTATAAAATATTAAAAAAGGCCAATTTTCGGGATTTTTTTTTTTTTTTAAAGAGGACCCCCGGCGGGCTTTGGCCGATAAGGAAAAACTTTTTAAAGTAAAAAAGGCTTCCTTTTTTCTTAAAAATAAAAACAAAGAAAATTTTGGGTTTTTTTTTTTTTCCCCGTTTCCCCCTTTTGGAAAATTTTCCCAAAAAAGGGGTTTTTATTATTAATTAAAAGGGAATTTTTTTTTGGAAATTTAGAAAATAACCAAACTTTTTATTTTTTTTTGTGGGAAAAATTTTAAAACCGATAAAATTTTTTTTTTTAAGAAAAAAGGGGGAGAAACACGGTAAAAATTTGTTTTTTTTGGGATTGTTTTTCTCGGCACCCGTGTTTCCAAACAACCTTACGTAGCCCCATATAAGAATGACTTCGGGCCCAAGGGCATTTCGTAAATCAGTTTTTTCAGTTTTTTGTTTGAGGTTTTTTTTGTTTAAAAATTTTCAAGAAAAAAGTTTAAAAAAAACTTTGTTTTTTGCACCCAAAAATGGAGAAAACGGACGGTAAACAAAAAAGGGTTTCGAAATTTTTCCCGACGGCCCCCTTTAGGTGGGGGCTATTTTCGGCAGGGAAAAAAGAGAATGCGTTAAGGGAAGGGGGAAAGGGGAAAAAATCCGGGGGATTTACGGGTTTCCCGGTTAGAATTTTATTTACAAAAATTGGACGTTAAAACGGGGATTTTTGGTTAGGTTATTTTTTCGATGAAGGGGGAAGGGGAAGTTGGGGGAGAAACAGGTAAAAGCAGTTGTTTGTGTTTTGGCCCCAAGGGCAAGGGGCGGCCCCCCCTTCGGGGAGTACCGGCCCTATCGCTGGTTTGTGGCCCGACTTATGGTTTTTGCTAAAAAATTTTTGGTAATAGGTTTAAGTGTGTTGTGGGGGGGGTGGTTTTTTAAAAATTTAGTTTTTGGGTTTTCCGGGGGAAAGGGGGGGTGTTTTAAGGACAAGGGTTTTTGCGGGAAATTTTGGGGGAAGTTTAAAAGGGGGGGGTAAAGGGGCGACTTTGTTGGCTCTAGATTGGCAAGGAGCAAATCTAAAGTGGAAAGGGGAGAATTTTTCCGGTCATTCAGGGTTTTGGGGGGGGGAAATAATTTGAGTTTAGTAAAATTTTATTGTACAAGGGGGGGAAAAGAAAGGTTTCCCGATTAAAAAGGGTGTATGGGGGAAAGAGATTGCTTTGGGTAGGGCCTTTTGACCGGGGTACCCCATGCCCCCAAAACTGTTTTGGGGGTTTCCCGGGGCCCCTTTATAGAATGGTTGACCGTGCTTTTGTAACCCCCAGGTGAGGGATGTTTTGGGGGGTGGGAGGGCCCGGCCCGGGGTTTTAAATTTGGGTATGTTGGGCGACTCCAAAGTTCTCATTCGTGAAGGGATTCAAAGGGAGTATTGGGACGAGGTTGTGCAAATTTTTTGGGAAATCCAAAGGGTATACAGGTTTAAAAAAGGCGAAGTCAAAGGGGCTGGGGGTTGGGTTCTTGGGAGGGGCTGGGGGGGGGATGTAATGTTGGGTTAAAAAATGGGTGGTTTTCCTACAGATTTTTTGGAATTATTTATAGGGGTGACATGGGTGCGGCCGGGGGGGGAAAAAAATCGGATAGGGTTTTGCGGAAAGGATCGTGGGGGGGTATAGGTTTTTTTGGAACCCCCGCACCCCAATTTATACAGCGGGGTGATAGTTGTAAAAAAATTTTTTTGTATAGGGAAAATTTTTGGGATGTCGCAGCTGTGTTCCCAATTACAGGGACAGCGATTGCGAAATTCTAAGAAGGGGGGTACAAATTTTTTGGGGGGTTCCCTTGTGATTGGGGTTTAAAGGAAAAGAAGTTGTAAAGTTACCCGTAAGTCGGGGGGGTTGGGGTTGATGGGGTTGAGACTGAGGGCTGTGTGTTTATTTTAAAAGGGGAAATGTTTCATGAGGGTGTGAACATGGGGCAGTTGGGAAGGATAACGGACAGGCGGGTTTTGTTTGGGATCGGGAATGGAGTTGGGAAATGCGAACGTTTTGATGGGGCCCTGATGTTGGTTTGGGAACTGGAGGGAAAAGGGTTTGTATAAGGGTTTTGTGTAGGGTTGCTTGTAGGTTGGGGTGTTGTCCCAGTTGAGGGTTTGTTCCCCATGTATGCGTGGAAAAGTATTTGGTATAGATTTAGTAAAATGAAGTTAAACCCTCGGGTGCGTGAGGTGATGTTTCGTTTTCTGCATGGGATCCTTCCGTCGGGTGAGATACTATGAAACAGACAGGTTGTAGAGGGTGGGGGGTGTGGTATCTGTGGAGGGGATGAGACTGTGTTCCATGTAGTTTACTTTTGTGAAGGGCTAGAGGAGGTTAGGTGCTGGTTAAGTAGGTTGGTACAGAGGGTGGGTGGCCATGGGGTGTCGATGCTGCGTGCTTTAAGTCTAGATATACCTGGAGGTTATCTGGAGGTTATTCCGGGGATCAACGCCCCCGCGACCCGGTCCATGACTAGGCCTCCCGATGGATCAGGGCCTGATCAACTAGGCTGTTACTGCTGGCCGCACGCAGTCCAACGTACGAGCCACAGCCCGGCTGATCCGGCACTGACTTTAGGTATCTGTCCAGCTCTCTCTTGAAGGCAGCCAGGGGTTTATTGGAAATTCCCCTAATGCTTGATGGGAGGCTGTTGAACAGTTTTGGGCCCCGGACACTTATGGTGTTTTCTCTTAGTGTACCAATGGCGCCCCTACTTTTTATTGGTGGCATTTTGCATCGCCTGCCCAGTCTTTTACTTTCTTTGGGAGTTATTTCTGTGTGCAGATTTGGGCCTTTCCCTTCCCAAAAATTTTCCCAAGTGTAGATTATGATATATCTTCCCCCCTGGGGTTCCAAGGGTTTTCAAAGTAAAAGTGTTTCCCAAGCGTTCCCAGTTTTTAAAGGTGCTTGACGGGGAAATTTACGTGCTTTAATGGATCTCTTTTACACTCTTTTTAGATCGCGATTTCCTGCTTTAAAAGGGGAGATTTTAAAAGTACAGCGTATTCCACCCTTGGAGAGAACAAGTGTTTTGGAAAAAGTTCTTCATGGGCTTGGCATTTTTTCTCGTTTTGAATTTTTTCATTATCCATTCCTATCTTTTTCTTTGAAACGGGGGGGGTGGGCATGTTGTGTCCTTGAAAGTGAGACCCCTCAGTTTTTTACACTCCCGGCCCCTTTAAATTTATTTTTCCGCTCTATTGTTGGCCGGAGTCATTTGTATTCTCTTTTTCTATTTTATTATCTCCTCCGGGTTTTCCTTAACGGAGTATTTGGAATTTGCCCCTCATTGAACATCTATTTTTTTACCGTTGCCCACTGGAAAACTTTGTTTAATCTTTTGGGGGTTTAACCGGGCCCTCACCCAGTTTGACAGCCTCACCCGATCCTGGTTCATCCGCAAAGGATGTTTACGGTGCTGGGGTGTTTTCTCTTTTTTAAGTCTGATTTGGGGGTTAAGGAATAAGATGGGGGCGGTACGGTGTTGTGGAACAGAGTCCCCTTTTTGGCAGCCTCCGATTTAATTTCTGTTGACCACTACTTTTTTGGTTTTCGATTTGTTAGGAATTTTAAAGACCACCCCCCACTTTCCCAGTTTTTCCTTTAGCACTTTTTTTAATGGGCTTTTAAAGGCTGATCGCATTTGTAAAAATTGTTTTTGCAAAAGTCTTTGTTTTTTTAATCTGCATTCTGATTTTTTTCCCAGTGACCCAAGGGCCCCATGCATAGTAAATCCAGTATTTGTGGAGGCAGGAGCGCCCTGCCTAAACCCTTGTTGCCCTGGATTGGCAGTTTTGGGAATCCAGGTGATTTGAAAACCCTGTTTCTTAGCACTCTTTCAAAGATTTTTTGGGATGTGGGCGTCGGCTTTTGGGTCTATAGTTCTTGGCTAATGCTTTGCTGCCCCCTTTATGGAGTGCGGTTTATGGGTTGTTGTAAGTGAGGGGAAATTTAAACCATGCCCAAAGCCCCTCCTCCATAGTGTACTTAGGGCACACGAGGGGGTTTCTTGCGTTCTTAATGAAACGGTTCCAGGTCGGGGCCCCGGGGGGTTTGGGGGTTAGGTGTTGTCAATGGTTTTTCGAAATCTATCGGAGTTAGGGTAATGTGGGAAAAATTGGATACTTTTATGGATTTTTTGAGGCTCATTAAAGGAAAATCATTTGGGTCGTCGATCCTCAGGGCGATTAGTGGTTCACTAAAAAACAGAGTGTTTCGGGATTTCAAAATTTCATCATTTCCCCTTGGGTTGGTCGTTTTGTGTATTATTTCTTGGGTAAAGGGGCCCAACCCAATTTTGGATTTCCTTGTTTTTTGTATGAAAAGGGAAATATTTTATTTCCTTTTAATTTCACCCCCCAAATTGCCCCCTTTAAGGCCCCCTCCTGCCTCTTTTCCCCCCCCTTTCCCTAAAGTCCCCCTTTAAAAACTAAAGTTTGAAATTGTTTCCACTTTCCCCCTTGAGGGGGGGTTTTTTTAAACCGGCCCTTCCCTTTTCCGTTTTTATCAGATATTCTAGCACTCCGGGGGAAAAATCCGTGTCCCTTTGTTTTGTCTTCTGTAGGAAAAGGGGTTTTTTTTTCTCCAGTTTACTCCTGCTCCCTTTTTTTTTCTTAGGGGGAAAATGCCCCAGGAAAAACTTCGGCTACCAGGAAGTTTTAAACCTTTTAAGGACTGGTTTTGGGCCCTGTCATTTAAGACTTTTTCCCAAATTTTTTCGTTTAGGGACATGGTTTTTTTTGGTCCCCCGTTGGAAAGTTTTTGTTTTTTTGAAAATTTTATTTTTTGGTGAAGACCCTTCCCCAGGTTCAGCATTCTGTGTTTAGGACCCCCCTGGGTTTTCGTCTGGACTTCGATTAGATTGTGATCGGAATTTTGTTGTTTTTTTATATTCTTAAGGGCTCTTATCAGGTCCTCTTTTTTTGTGAAAATAGGTAAGGGTGTTTTCTAGTTTGTTGGCTCCTATTGCTGGGGTTTTAAAGGGGTGGGTTTTTTGCAGAGACTTAGTTTTGCTCTTTTGTGTGTGCCTTTAAATTTGGGTACCTTTCCCGGGGATTGTTTAAGGGTATACAAATTTTTTTCTAATTTTTCCATTTTGTATGCCTTAAAGGGTTTAAATCAACCCGGAAATAAGAGTTTTTGGGGGGTGGGGGCGGAAGGTTTTCCAAAAAAAATCGTTTTTAGTAGCTGTTCCTTGAAAATGTTGGGGGGGTTGGGATTTTGGTGGCTTGTATACAACAAAAATGATAGGTTTTGGTTCTTGATTTTTTTTTGAAGAATTCAACTACCTATTTGTGGGGGTTCAGCAAATCCCTGCGGAAAAAGGGACTCTTTGGCATAAAAGGGCCCAAACCCCCCCGGTGGGTTTCCTTTTTTTTTCTGTCCATCTAAAAAGGTTGTAACCACTTATTTAATTTTTTTATGTCAAAGTGATCTTTTGTGTGAGTCAATGTGAAGGCTGGGAAACATTGCATTGACTCCACTAGAAGTCCACTGATAAAAGGTATTTTGTTGTTGGTGGTGGCTTAAGGCCCTGTATATTAGCAAAATATGAACGAGGTTGTATTCTGTGTTTGTTGGGGGGATTTTGTTATTGGCATCAGTAGTTTTTAATTCTTGGAGGGCCATGGGTGGCCACTGGCTGCGCCTCCAGTCCAACAAGGCCCCAAGGTGGTGGACTATTTTTGTTATTTCCTTCCATTTTCTTTTTTCGTTTCCTGCCACTAAAAATCACCTGGAGTTGGGTTGTCGTAGCTACTATTGTTTGTCTTGTGGGGTCTGTGCCTCCTGGTCCCTTTTAGATGGTATGCAGGGCACTCGATGTTGTAACACTGCTTCTGGAGGACCGAGGAGTGGCACATTTTTGGGTGAAAGAAAGTACAGGAAGAAGAACGACACACTCCTTTAGACAGGAGGTCGCTACATTTTTTGGGATGGTCAAAGTTGCATGTCCCATTTTTTTCCCCTGTTATTCCATGCTTACAGATGCCCCAAGCATAATATTTGCACAAATTCACCTTTGGTTGAGAATTGTTGGGAGGTGTGTTGTCAATTTCTGCAGGTTCTGGGACTGCACTATAATCCTCAGTATCCAAGCCAGGGCCACCCCGTCCTGGGGTGGGTTAGACGAGGGTGTCATAAGAGCTTTAGATTATATCATGGTAGATTATATATATATATATATGTCGTGGGTGATGAGGGGGAGAGGGGATAGTGAAGAACGAAGGAAGGTTCTTGCGGTAACGTTCTATCATACGATGTGTCGTAACAGAGATTTGTATGGGAGGAGGTAGGTTCAGGCTTTCTCAGAGGGGTATAGAATGCTAACGTTAGGGATTCTCGTAAATCTGTGAATGATAATGAGTGAGTGAAGGGGTTTTCAAAGGTTGCAAGGGAGTCAGGGAGTCACAGCAGCCTGTTTCTCGGGGGGGGGGGCCCGTGAGAGTATTGTGAATGGGATTTGGTATTTTTCCCTGTTTTTCATTGAGACTTTATGGCATTATACCTTGTGGTTATCTTGCCAAGTGTGGATGTAGAGCTCAATGACTCGCTATATCGATATAACACTTTTCAGGAATAAGAACATAAGAACGAAGGAACACTGCAGAAGGCCTACTGGCCCATGCGAGGCAGGTCCAAGTCTCCTACCGGCTTAAGCCAATGCACCCAACCTAGTCAGGTCAGGTCACATTGATTTAAGGGAGGAACACGGCAACCGACCTGGTAGCACAAGCTATCAGGTCTAACTCACACCCACCCACATCTACTCATGTATTTATCCAACCTATTTTTAAAGCTACACAAGTTCTGGCCTCTATAACGGTACTTGGGAGTTTGTTCCACTCATCCACAAACTCTATTACCAAACCAGTACTTTCCTATATCCTTCCTGAATCTGAATTTTTCTAACTTAAAACCATTGCTGCGAGTCCTGTCTAGGCTAGATTTTTCAGCACACTATTTACATCCCCTTTATTATTCCTGTCTTCCATTTATTCACCTCAATCATATCCCCCCTAATTCTACGTCTTTCTAGAGAGTGCAGTTTCAGGGCCCTTGTCTTTTCCTCATAGGGAAGGTTTTGATACATGGGATAACTTTGTCATCCTCCTTTGTACATTTCCAGAGAATTTATATCCATTCTGTAATTACGGTGACCAAAACTGTGCAGCATAATCTAAATGAGGCCTAACCAAGGATGTATAGAGTTGAAGAACAACCTGAGGACTCCTATTATTTATGCTTTTGATATGAAGCAAGGATTCTATTAGCTTTATTGCGAACACTTATGCACTGTTGTCTTGTTTCAGATTACTGCTAACCAGAACTCCTAAATCTTTTTCGCAATCCGTAATATTAAGATCTACATTATTTAGTTTATATGTGGCATGGTTATTGTCCTGTCCACATTTAGAACTTTGCATTTGTCTATATTAAACTGCATCTGCCACTTCTCCGACCACTGCATCAGTCTATTCAAATCTTCCTGGAGTGCTCGATGTCCTCGTCAGAATGAATTCGACGGCCTATTTTGGTGTCATCGGCAAACTTGCCGATGTCGATCTTTATGCCCTCATCTATGTCGTTTATGTAGATTGTGAACAGCAGGGGGCCCAACACTGACCCTGTGGAACACCGCTCATGACGCTTCCCACTCTGATTTCTCCCCATTTATGCAAACTCTATGCTGCCTATTTGTCAACCTGCCTCTATCCAGGAAAAAAATTCTCCTCCTATTCCATGTGCTTTAATTTTCCTCAATAGTCTCTGATGTGGGACCCTGTCAAAAGCCTTACTGAAGTCCATATACACAATATCATATTCATTACCATGATCTACCTCCTCAAATACCTTAGTGAAAAAAGTTAATAAATTCGTAAGGCACGAACGCCCCTTTGTAAAACCATGCTGAGATTCGTTGATTAATTTGTGCTTTTCAAGGTGGCTACGAAAATGCCTCGGCAATTATTGATTCCATAAATTTTCCCACTATGGAGATTAGGCTTATTGGTCTATAGTTCGAAGCTAAGGACCTGTCACCTGTTTTGAAAATAGGTATCACATTTGCCATTTTCCACTTATCTGGCACCATGCCAGTTTGTAGTGATAAGTTGAAAAGATTAGCCAAAGGTGTGCTAAGCTCCTCTTTACATTCCTTTAGAACCCTTGCATACAGTTCATCAGGGCCTGGGGATTTGTTAGGTTTTAATTTATCTATTTGCCTAAGGACCATGTCACTTGTGACCCTAATCGTGCACAGTTTATTATCGTCCTGTTCTACATAATTTATCATTACTGGAATATCGCTGGTATCCTCCTGTGTAAAAACTGAGAGGAAGTATGTGTGTTAAAAATTCTACACATTTCCTTATCACTGTCAGTGAGCTGACCCGAGGGAACTTTTGAGTGGCCTATCTTGTCCCTGATCTTACTTCTGTATACCTGAAAAAATCCTTTTGGGTTAGTCTTCGATTCTCTTGCAACTTTAACCTCATAATCTCTTTTTGCTTTTCTAATTCCCTTTTTTATTTCTCTCTTTAACTGAATATATCGATTTCTTAATTGCCCCTCTCCTCTTTTGATTTGCCTATATATGCCTCTCTTTTGACCAATCAGATATTTTATCTATTGTTCATCAATTAGGATCATTTTTGTTTGATCTGATTTCCCTATTTGGAACATAATTTGACTGAGCAGCTATACTATGCCCTGGAAAGCATCATATCGGCAACCATCACCACCTACCTGACCCTTAGTCAGGTCATTCCAGTTCAGCCCACCTAAGTAATTTTTCAGTCCTATGAAATCAGCCAAGCGAAAGTCAGGGACGGAGACTTGATTGCTATTATTAGGGGAATTCCATGATATATTAAAACTGAGTGATTTGTGATCACTTTCCCCAAGCTCATCATTAACCTCAAGATTATTAATTAGTGTTTCCCTACTGGCAAGAACCAAGTCAAGGAGGTTATTTCCCCTAGTTGGCTCTGTCACAAACTGTTTTAAAAAACAATCCTGGATCGTATCAAGAAAGTCACCTGACTCTAAATTTCCTGTCAAATTGCTCCAGTCAATCTGTCTATAGTTGAAATCTCCCATTAGCACAACATTTTCGTTTGTAGATGCCTTACGAATTTCGTCCAATAGAAGTTTACTGCACTCACTATCAAGACTTGGGGCCCTGTAAATCACACCCAAAATTAGTTTTTCTCGGCCCTCGAGAAGCTGTAACCAAATAGATTCAGTGGCTGACGCTTCTAATTTAATATCTTGTCTAACACAACAATTTAAATTGTCTCTGACATACATCGCTACTCCACCACCTTTCCTGTTGACCCTGTCAGTGTGGAATAATTTATAGCCTTGTATGTGACATTCAGAGGGCATCTCTCTATCTTTCAGATTGAGCCAGGTCTCTGTTATAGCAATAATATCTATGTTTCCTGCACTTGCAATTAATCTTAGCTCATCTATCTTATTTCTTACACTCCTGCTATTAGTATAGTAAACCTTAAGGGAGCTAGTCCCTTGCTGCCCTCTGCTGTCCCCCTTTGTTTGTTGACCTGATCTATTGTCTTTATTTATAACTTCATGCTGAATGCCTTTTATACATTTACTGTTTCCAACCAAAGTGTTGCAACCTGCTTGTTTCCCACACACACCCATACCTCTATCTTCCATCAGTTTAAAATCATAGGCATTTCACCAATGGCCTTCTCAATCGAGTCTGCAAGTGCTACCACCCCAGCCCCAGAGAGATGTACCCCATCCCTTGCATACATATCATGTTTGCCATAAAAGTTGTTCCAGTTGTCAATGAATGGGATTGCAAGTTCCTTGCAGTATCTGTCTAGCCAGAAATTTACACCAATTGCCCTAGACAATCAACCATGTAGGAATAAATATACTAGTTTTTTTATGTATTATTTTGATTCTTGAGTAATAAGTTTTTTGCGATAAGAAGTGTGTTTTTAGTTTGTATTTATGTTTCGTGCTGGGTTTTTGCACGATGAGATATACTTATGTACTGTTTTGCTTTGTGCATACAGTGCATCTGACTAAGGTGGTTTTGTGCAACATTTTGCGTTAATATGTATGTGTGTGTGTGTGTGTGGGTGTGTGTGTGTATATATATATACCTTTCTATTGTTATTGAGCCTTTGTCATGGGTCAGGCGTTATGTAAATCTTTATATGTGTATGATTCGTTTTTTTTTTAATTTTATAATTAGGGTTGTCCCCTGAAACGGTTTGGTGTCAAGTAATTTTTGTTTTGAAATTTTTTGTTGTATGGTATACGACTTATGTAGCAGTTTAGTGCCCGTAACCCTTTTTGTCCCTGAGTTATGTTTGGGTTTTTGAAACAGTATTGCGTTCTTTTTTGGTTCTAAGTTGTATTCTTTTTGTTTTTTGATGGGGGTATATGTAAAGCGTTTTGTGGGATACGTATGTAGTTGTTCAGAAAGATTATGTTTTGGTTTTTGGGTTTATTGTTTAAATGCGAAGGTGGGAGTTAATTGATATATTTCTTTGTTATGTATTTTTTCTAGGTTTTGGGCCCTTTTGTCGGATGTTTTATATGTAAAAAAATTTATATATGAAAGGGTTTTGATTCGAAAAATTGTATGTATGTCAAACCGCTTTTTTTTTGTAGTATGTTTTACCATAAGTTTTTGTTGTTTTTTTTTGCGCAAATTTGCGGAAAATGGGGCAGTCCGTTTGTCGTTACTTGGTTTAGATCCATACTGTTTCCCTTTTTATTATTTTTAAGTTAAACTGCATTGGTTTTAAATAAAAAAAAATCTAGGACTGTGAGGATGGGAAAACATCCCACTGCCAGGGATAATTGTCCCAAAACTGTTATATGAAGGCTGTGTATACTTGTATGCCCGAGTTAATGGTACCAACAGTGTTATAGAAGGCTGTAGTCATACTTGTATGCCGATATAAAGGTACCAAAATGTTTTTTGAAAGCGTACATTTTGTATCCGAGTATAATGGACCAAAAAACTTTATATGAAGGCTGTTTTTCTAAATGATGCCAGAGTATAATGGTACCAACACTGTTTTTGAAGGCTGTGGTATACTGATACAAAAATAATTGTACCAAAATGTTATTGAAAGGTGGGTCATACCCGCATGCCCGGTAAATGGTACCCAAAAATGTTATTTTTGGGGGGGATCATACCTGCATGCCGGTATAATTGTACCCAAACTTTTATATGAAGGTGTACATTATTTGTATGCCGAGTATAATGGTACCAACACTTTTTTATGGAGGTGGAGATATTTCTGCATGCCCGAGTTTTTAAAGGGACCCAAAATGTTTTATGAGGTGGAGTGTAAATTTAAAATTTTTTTTAGGAAAGGGAGGGTTTGGGGGTAGTAGAGAAATGTTTTTGTTTTAATGCTTAGGGTGAAAAAATTCAGAGAATTTTGGGGGGTAGGAATTGAAGACCAAATTATAATCAGAGGGCAGATGAGGAGTTTTTGATATAGTTTTTAATTTTTGGGGGATAGAACTAATAGAAAGACGAAAAAAAGTTAGTTAAGAAAAGATAGAATAAATTTTG
>NC_069448.1:38520539-38526034 GCF_026875155.1 Cherax quadricarinatus | reverse complement strand
CTTATTTTTCCTTCTCTATTCACTTTGTTTTTGCCTCCTTATACCATCGGGTAAACCAGGGGCTCGTTCTGGTTTCCCGTTGTTACTGTTGCCCTTGGGAATAAACCTTTCCACTGCCTCCTTGCTTTTTTGTTGTTACATATTCCATCATTTCATTTACTGGCTTTCCTCCCAGTTCTCTGTCCCACTGGACCTCCCGCAGGAAGTTCTTCAACCTATGTAGTCCCTTTTTTATAGTCAGGCTTTTTCCATTCAACTCCTGTTATTCTCTCCAATTGCAGCTCTCTATGTATTCAAAGCAAAAGAACCACGTGGTCGCTAGCTCCTAGGGGACTCTCATACTTGATGTCCTCAAATCTGAGCTGCCCAGGGTGAACACAAGGTCCAATCTTGCTGGTTCATCCTCCTCTCTCACTCTAGTAGTGTCCTTAACATGTTGGTGCTGAGGTTTTCCGCACCACTTCCAACATCCTGGCTCTCCATGTTTCGGGACCCCATGTGGCTCAGGTTTTCCCAGTCAATCTCCCTGTGTTGAAATCCCCCATAACCAGCAACTTTGCTCTGCTGGAGTGAGCCTTCTTGCCACCTTAGCAAGTGTGTCCACCATTGCTCTGTTGCTCTCTTATATTCCTCTCTTGGCCTCCTGCAGTTCTATGGTGGATTTACATCACTGCAATGACCACTTTGTGTTCCCAGACTGAAGTGTATTGCTAGTAGTCTCTTTCTCCCGTCTCTCTATTCCTTCCATTTTCTCGAATTTCCATCTGTTTTTTACGAGCAGAGAAAACCTACCTCCCCCCTGCCCCTTCTATCTTTCCTCATGATCTGGTATCCTGGTGGGAAGATTGCATCTGTTATTGTCTCCGTGAGTTTTGTTTCTGTAACTGCTATGATGTCTGGGGACTTCTATTGATTTTTTCTTGCCTTTCCTCATGTTTATTCGTTAACCCATCTGCATTTGTGTCCCAAAACCTTCAACTTCTTTTCTAATACTGTAACTGTGGTGCGGGGGGGTGGAAACAAAAGGGATCGGTGTGTGATGGTTGGTTTGGATTGTTCAGTTGCCTTGGGGGTGTCGTGGTGGAGTCCTTCTGCAGGTGTTTCTGGGGGTGGCTTGTCCTTCCATTTGATCCTGGGTTATTCTACTCTCCTTTTTTCATTTCCTCCCATTTCTCCTTTCATTTTTGAACTCTCTTTTTCAATGTCTTCGTTTCGTCCTGTGTTCTGTCTCGATCGAGGTACACACTCCGGAACTCCTGCTTGCCTCTCAGCATGCTTTCTCCTGCAGGATAAATGGTTTGGGTTGATTCTGCCTTGAAAATTACTTGAGAGGCCGATTCCTTTTCTTTGTGAACCCCCCAATTCCCCGAAAATTTCCCCACCTGGGTCATGCCCCCCTCGCTATCACCTTCATGTATCTTCGTCGCTTTTTTCCTCCTGCTTCCTTTCATCATAAGTTTCCCCTTTAGCTTCATTTTAGCCCATAGACAAACACGGATCTCTCCCTTTCCACCTCCCACTGTGGGCTCCAATTGCATCCTCTGTGTTTTAATTCCTTCCCATGGAGTGTTTCCTTCCTTCAGTCCTTCCCTAGTTATGGCCCCTATGTTCTTGGTTTTCCTTCCTGTCACCTGTTCCTGGCCCCCACAGGTATTAGTAAGGTCCTTGCACATGTCCTAGTTCCTTCAATGTCTTCCAACCTCTCATTCTGTCCTAGTGTGCTCCCTGTTTTTGTTTTGGCCCCCTGTGGGTTTGACAGGACCTCTGCATACAGTTTAGTTTCCATGCTTTCCTTCAGACCTGTTGTCTGTGTTTGATGTAGCCATTGCCAATGCTACTTCTGTAATATCTTTGTCTCTGTGCTGTTTCAGATGTCTCAGCTCCTCTTTAATATCTCTATCTTGATTTCTGCTGCTGTGGCCTCTTGCTTCCACCTTCTGCATTTTTGCTGCTAACCCTTTCCATCTTCCTTTCCAGCTCATCTAGTCTCCTTTCCCAGTCTTCCTCCTTTTTTTTTAGCTCTACCTCCCATTCTTTCCCCCCCGAGATTCGTCCTTGGAGCCCTTGTCCTCATCCCCGGTTCTAGGTTCCCCCATTGCTCCACAGAAGGGGGAATGGGTGGTTAGGGGGAGGGGAATAGATGGTTAGGAGGAGAGGGGATGGATGGTTGTGGGGGGAGGGGGGAGGATGGTTATTGGACGGGGTAGAGATAGTTGGGGGAGGGGGTTAGATGGTTTGAGGAGAGAGGGGATGGATGGTTTTTGGGGGAGGGGGAGGATGGTTTTTTGGAGGGAGGGAGGTAGTTGGGGGGGTTAGACGGTTTGGGGAGGGGTTAGGTGGTTTGGGGGAGGGGTAGGTGGGCTAAGGTGAGGTGGTTAGAGAAGGGGGAGAGGTGGTTAGGGGAAGGGGGGTACGTGTTTGTGTCAAGTGTTTGTGGTCAAGTGTTTCTGTCAAGTGGTGGAGGGTGTGTTGGGAGTGTACTCACCTATTTGTGGTTGCAGGGGTTTTGAGTCTTAGCTCCGGGCCCCCCCTCTTCACCGGTTTTCTACTGGGCCCCCTCTCTCCCCGCCCCCATGGCTTTATCAAAAATCGTTTTTAAAACTGTGTTGGTTCCTGCCTCCACTACGTCATTTTCTTGGCCCATTCAACTGCCTTTCAACTCTATGATTAAGAAAAACTTCCTTTCTATCTCTCAGGGCTCATTTGTTTTCTTCAAATTCCAATTGTGGCCCCCTTGTTTCTGGTTCCCCTTTCCCGGGGAAAAACCTGCCCTTTTTCCACCTTGTCTTTCCACGCAATTTTATTTGTCCCTTTTTCATGTCTCCCCTTTTCCCTCCGGCCTCCATGTCTTTAGGCCGATTTTCCCCTTTAAATTTTTTTCATAGGACATTCCCCTTTGCTTTTGGAAATAACCTTTCGCAAAAAACCCTTTTTTACTTTCTCTAGGGTTTTTGACGTGCTTTTATCAAGTGCGGGTTCCCCAAAAAGGCTGCAAAAACCAGTATGGGCCCGGGCATACAAGGTGTCAGTTCCCTTTAATTTATTCCTTACTAAGTAAGGGGAAAGCTTTTTTCTTTAGGTTTGCCAGGCAAACCCCTATGCTGCAGCAAAATTATCTTGGGGGAAATTTATGTTTTGTTCCAGGACATTTCTCGGTGTTATAACTCACCCCCAAGATCTTTCTCCTTTAGTTAGGTTTGGGAGTCTTTTGGGCCCCCCCCTATCCCCTGTGGTCTTCTGTGCCCTTTCCCCTATCTTCATGACTTTGGGATTTGGGGAGGATTAAATTCGAGAAGCCATTTGCTGGAAAAGGGTGTCCAGTCTGTCCAGGTCTCTTTGAAGTCCTCCTGGTCCTCATCGTTTTAATTCTCCTATTAACTTCATACATCTGAAAACAGGGACACTTCTGAGTCAAACCCCTTCCTATGTCGTTCACATATACCAAAAATAGCCGGGTCCTAGGACCGCCCCCTGTGGGACCCCGTCATCACGGGTGCCCACTGTGATACATCATTACTACCATGACTCATTGTTGCCTCCCTGTCAGTTTTCTCTGATCCATTGCGTGCCCCCCTGTTATATGCGCCTATGCTAACTTCTGCCTAATCTCTTGTGGGAACTGTGTAAAGGCGTTTTTGCAGTCCAAAAAATGCAATCAACCCACCCCTCTCTCTCTTGTCTTACTTCTGTTTTTTTTTATCTAAAACTCCAAGGGTTTTTGACACAAGTTTTTCCTTCCGTGAAAACCGTGTGGTTGGGATTTTTTACTCTTGTTCCTTTTCCGGTGCTCCCCATCTCCTCCGATAATCTTCTCCATAATTTTGCATACATACACGAAGCAAGGTCTATATTTATGCCTCTTTTTTGTTTCCTTTTTTAAAAATGGGAATACATTTCCGTCTTCTTACCTATAGTTGCCCATTTCCAGGGGCTTTGAAGATTGTGGTAAATGGCACGCACAACATATCTGCTCCCTTCTAAGGGCCCAGGGGGGATGTTGTCGGTCCCATTGCCCTTTTAGGGATCGTGTCCCTTACAGTTTCTTCACCTCCTCCTCATTTTATGTTTGTCTCCAACACTTGTTGGGTATTCCTTGCGGGTTCCCCATTGGTCGTCCCCCGACCTTCCTGTCTCTACTGTAAAAAAATTCCTTAAATCTTGTGTTAGCCCTAAAAAAACCTCTTGATCGTTTTTTGTGAGTTTCCCCCCCCTTTTCCCCAGCCTTATCACCCGGTCCTTGATGTTGTCTTCCTCCTAATTGGCTATACAGCAGTTTCGGGGCAGATTTGACTTTCGATGCTAGTCGTTTTTATACTGTTGCTGGGCCCCCTCCTTATCTGTGATATCGTTTTTGCTCTTTACTAATCTCCTTGTTTTTTTTGGGTCCTATGCCCCCTGTCCCCTTTTTCCATTCTCTGTTGCACTTGTTTTTGCCCCCTACACCTTCGGGGTAAACCAAGGACTCGTTTTGGTCTTCCCCTATTATTTCTGTTTCCTTTGGGTACAAAACCTTTCCTCTGCCTCCTTGCACTTTGTTGTCTCATATTCCATCAATCTCGTTTACTGATTTTCTTCCATTTCTCTGTCCCACTTGAAACCTCCTTGTAGGAAGTTTTCATACCTGGTGTAGTCCCCCCTTTTATAGATGGGCCTGTCCCCTTCAGTTCCTGTTACCTTCTCCTCTTGTAACTTTACTATATAGTCAAATACTCAGAACCACATGATCGCTAGGCTCCAAGGGGCTCTCGTAAGTGATGTCCTCAATGTCTGAATGCTCAGGGTGAACTCAGATCCAGTCTTGCTGGTTCATTCTCCCCTCACTCTCTGTTTGTGTCCTGACAGTTGATGCATCGAGGTTTTCAAGTATATATCCATCATCTTGGCTCTCCATGTTTCGAGGGCCCCCATGTGGCGCTCCAGGTTTTCAAGTCGATCTCGTGTGGTTGAAATCGACCCATTACCCAGTAAAATCTTTGCTCTGCTCGACATGTGAGCTCTTCATTGCCACCTCAGCCAGTGTGTCCTCCACATCACCCTGTTGTTTTCTTTGTATCCTCTCTTGGCCTCCTGCAGTTCTGTGGTGGGTTATACATTCACTTCCAATGACTACTTTTATGTTCTCCAGACTGATTGTACCTACCAATGTAGTCTCTTTCTCAATAATGTCCAGCCTTTCCATTTCCTCAAAATCCCCATCGGTGTTTTTGAGCGTGCATCCCCTCCTCCCCCTCTCTCCCTCTATCTTTCTCGGATCTGAGATCCTGTTGGAATAGATTGTGTCTGTTATTGTCTCAGTGAGTTTTGTTTCTGTGGACTGCTATGATGTCTGGGATTTTTCACTGTTCTTTCATTCCATCCTCATGTTTATTTGTTATGCCATCACGTTTGTGTACCAAACCTTCAGTTTCTTTTTCTATCATTGTGGTCATGCAAGATATTGGGGTTGGGGGGGGAGCGAGAGCCTTGGTGGGGCTTTTGGGGCTGTGGTGTAGGTG
>NC_069448.1:38508039-38515539 GCF_026875155.1 Cherax quadricarinatus | reverse complement strand
CCTTTGTACCTAGTTCAGCTATCAAAACTTTGGGGGCCCAGTCCCTGGACCCATTACGTATCTCTGTAATTTGTAAATACATTTGTAACTTGTCATGATTGTGTCCAGACCTACCTGGAGTTCATTACCTTTGTAAATTGTGAGTTCATTACCTTTGTAAATTGTGAGTTCATTACCTTTGTAGATTGTGAGTTCATTACCTCTGTAACTTGCTGAGCTATCAAAACTTTGGAGTCCAGTCTCTGGACCAATTATGTACCTCTGTAATCTTTTGACTACCGCCCACAGGATGGGTATGGGGTGCATAATAAACATATTATACCACTACTACCACAGCAACTCCTGTACTACTATGAGGCCAACTCATAAAAGAAACAGCACTAAGAGCAGCAAGGCAGCACCTAGAAATCAACTATTCCATAAGACGACCCAGCAGGACACCGGTGCCCCATCCACCCCCAACAAGAAACATGGCCAACTCTCCCTCACCCACCAACCAAGGCGACTTGACAACAACAACACCAACCGTGACTGACTCCCTCTCTACCTCTACTACCTTCATAGGATTTAACCCATCTGATACACTCCCAGGTATGACTAATGATCCTGACACTTTAAGGAATTGCATCACCACCCTAACGGCGGATAACTTGAATCTTCGCACTGAAAATATGTCACTTTGCGCAACAATAACAAACCATGAATCTAAGTTACTTCACCTTGAGCATAAGATCAACAGCCTTGAACAACAGCTAACATCAACTGGCACGACTGATTTTGGCAAGACCCTCCAATAAGTTATAACCAGCCACACAAATCATATAACTTCCCTAAACACGAAGACTGATGATACCATCAAGGACTGGAAAATAAACATGGATACCCAATTGTACAATTATTTTGCTAACCAAGATGATAAGGCAGAGCAAGATAAGCTAGCCGATGCAGTAGTGATAAATAGTCCATGCTTTACTAGTGAATTAAACCATACCAACTGCAATGCTGCAACTCTCCAGATTATACTTGTGGAAATTTATTTGGTCCCTAAAGTTCCACAGGACCAATCCGACATTGCCGTAATGGAACGGCTGGGCTGGGTGGCCCTTATACTCACCCAAACAAAAGGCGTTCTCCCCAATCATAAACACATTTCTCTCCTCAGGAGGTGGCGTGGATGGTAGGCACTTATTTATTTACAGATTTACCCTTAAGGAAAGGAGTAGGTAGTTTTACTGTTAGTACACTAATATTAGGTTTACTAAGGCAACTATAGATAATAATAATGTAGACCTAAGACCTTAACATAGGTAGTAATAGGCCGATAATGTAGGCAAACACTAGGATAAGTTAGCTAGGGAGAACTGGCAGCCCTAGTTTGAACGAAGAGATGAGGGTCTGGAAGAGAGACCAGCTCGTTCTTCTTAAGACAGACACAAACTGGACAAGATGTGTTGTGATCAGCAGACGGCGCCCCCCACGTGTCTTCACATTTGAGACCTGGGGAAATCTGGTAGAGGCACCTCGATGTACCGTAGATGACCTCCGTCAGGCCCATACAGTAAGACAAGACCTCCACTTTATCTCGTAGATTTCTGACCAGTGTCTGGGGAGAATTGTGTGTGAGTTTGATCTGTGGGCCTGTGTTGCAGCTGGCAGAGCATGCCCAGTATGTACCAGTGTCTCAAGGCAGTCTGGAAGCTAGTGTCTGTGTCTGCATAGTTATACTAGGGGATACATACTGTTACAAAAAATGCGATTCTAAAAGCTTAGAGATCTCCAGTGAATACTAGAAAGGACGGCCCTTCTAGCATCCAGCCTGTTACTGGGTTTTCATAACAAGTAGTCAGTATCCTTGTCCAATTATCCATTAGAATTCATTATGATTCAATAGTGCTTCAGGATTACAACTGGTAGGCTACTAACTAGAGAAATTAAAATTTCATAAATTTATTAATCATTAAGTTGTCTAGAGGTATATTATCAAATTAAATTAATCACAGCAATCAAAATAAAATCAATCTCTCGAGTTCAATATTATTGTGCTGAAAGCACATATCACATTTATAATTCTTAAGTACCATCTGGTACATTAACATTTAATAAGATATTACAAATATGTACAAGTAAGTTTGTGTATGCATGTAAGTGCTCTAAGTAGTTCACTATGTCTCACGACTCGACAAGACTTAAACAAGTGACTGACAAAGTCCTCACATAAACTAACTTCTTGACCGACTGGCAACCAGAACATTCTGCTTGAACAATGAAAAGAATGCTAAGCCCAATACCCATATAACAAGCGACTGCGCCCACAATCAGGATCAAGGAGATAATATAATGACACTAAGTAGGGCCTCAGCAGATCCTCCACAAAATTTTACAAAACTCCCAGACTATTTGAATCTAAGTTCAGCATGGGAAAAACCCGACTGTGCAATACACAGAAACCAGTACAAATTAGGTCATAAGCTACAGCTCGGGACCTGAGATGCTCAGAGTGTCTATGCGACACACAACCTCAGTACAACGTCGAAAATCACTAAGTCTATACAATGTTCTGTGAACAGAGTTCTACAGAACTAAAAAGAATAATGAGACAGACAATCTGTCCAACCCAAGCGAGTCTAGAGCGGGACTCAATAGTTCACGAGGGGTGAGGACACCCCCCCCCCGATCACGTGATAGCCCCGTGGACAGCACAGCTCAGAAGCCGGCAGTATAACGAGCGACAAGCGATAATTACAGTAGTTTGACAATCAAGACTTGAACTGAGCACATATAATGTACATCCTAACAACATAAGCTACGTCAAATAACAATATAAGGCAATACATTTGCGATTTAGCTATTATCGCAAATATAAGCAATATAAAATTATATGAAAAGATAATATACATTATATATATACATAATAATCATTGTAACCCATTCAGGGGTTGCAACACCCCCCCCAACACGACAGAGGGTCGCACTAGGAGTAGCATTAATGTCCTTCACATTATTACTGATTACTCATATCAATACAATTTTATATAAATATTAATCAAAGTCTCTCTTGTGCCAAGCACCTCTACAATTTCACAGCGTCCGTACTAGGGCAGTACACAGTATCGTATCTCTGCATACTCGTGGTTATGTACATCAGTGTAGAGACAGGATAGCGCTGACAAGGAGGGCACGTTGAGGCTCGATCATCATAGAGGAGACTGCATTCCACTCTTTAGTAGTGGTTGTGGAATGCGAGGCAGTATGAACATCTGAGTATGAAACAGCTTAAGGTGTGTAGTGAAGGGGGGGGGGGGTCTGCAACAGGACAATGTTGCATCACGCAGTACATCACCCGCACCACACTACCCACTCAACACTCAGCTTGTCTCCTCCTCACACAACAATACTGTGAATACATAAATATAATAATTAGACATGACATGAGTATATATAGTTAATATGGGCTGGAGGGATTAAGTTACTTTACTGAATTTGACATAGCAAGTAACAAAAAGGTATTTGGGCATAAAATTACGTTAATTTTAAATGGGGAAGTGCCCAAATACACGTCAAAATGTTCAAAGGACACCACAAGAGCTATAGCATAATTTTTCTGGTGTCGTTTGAGCTTAGATGAATAGTAACATATAGGATGGAGAATGTCAGTGTATGTTGACTGTTGGAGCAGCACAACACCTACTGCATAACAACTCGCATCTATATGCAAAAAGATGGAAAGATTGAAATTAGGACTCAACACTGGAGCAGAGGAAAGCAGATGCTTCAACCTTTTGAACAAATCTGAACAATCACTAGTCCAGGTGAACTGAACTTTACTACTAATGCTCATAGTGAGAGGTGTAGGTGAAGGTGTGTGTGCTGGCTTGCCTGTCACTTGACACACGTGGCAACGTCGCACTTGATCAGCTACTGTTTCCTTCATCTTTGGCCAAGTAAAATGTTTTGCCAGTTTACCGAGTGTCTTCTTGACACCCAAATGTACTCCTATGGGACTATTGTGAGCAAAATCAATGGCTTGTTCACGAAATGTAACCGGTAACACTACTAGATGTTTGACTGTGGTGGAAACACTATAAGTTGACAACTTACATGTATTTTTCTCCAGTACACCGTTACTATAATAGTAACAATTATCGAGATCCTTTGCTTCACTCTCAGAAAACTGCTAAATCTCTCAGTCTTTCAATGACTAATCAACAAACTGATCCTTGATTAAATCATCATGAGTTGGAATTTAACGTCAGTTGTGTCTTGACTGGGTTTGATGACCGGGGAGTTAGTGTTAATGACCCTGGGGTGCAGAGCGTCACTAAACAACAATTCAACCCCAAATCATTGTCATCAACTAATTCAAAAGGGACAAGGATGGTTGTTGTATCTTTGACATAGCTCTAGTAATTGCACTGAGAGAAATAAAAATAGGTTTCTCTCTACAAGCTTCAATGGCATAAATTATCATCAGTGTTATTATCAAACACAAGTGGTTCTTTACATATACCCCCATGAAGGTATCGTTCCCTATCAACAAGTCCACTGACCTGATGGGGAAATTACACCACTGGATATACCCCTGAAATATAAACCCGTATAATAGCTTGTTTCAATATAAACTTTGTGCAGAGGCGCTTTTATAACAGCCCCTCCATAGGCTTTTTAACAATGCAAACTATCTTGCAATTTGGTAACGTCAGTTATTTGGGGAGTACATCTTTCTTAATACGTGAGATAACTGCCAGTGTCTCTGAAAGTAATTATCTCAGTTAGATGTGATTCGTCAAATCCTATTCAACCTCTTGAAAAGTAAGGGGGCTCATTGCTGAACGAATTTTTCGTCAGATACACTTTCTGACGCTAAATCATCATCCGAGTAACATTATCTAAAACAGTAGGATCAGAAGTATTACTAGGATTTTGGTGTCTTTGTTGCTCGGAAGAGGATACGACTTGAGTGGGGGCGCCAGCCGCCGACTGTTTCTCATATCTCTTTCTAACTTATAGCAATATCTCTTAGTATGTCCTTTTCTGTTACAATAGGTACATTTAACTTTTCTTCTCGATACCAAATTTCTGTCTAGCCACAGAGACAGATTCAGGATTGTGAGTTTTCCTGGTAAATGTACGAGAAGTTACAGTAGCAGGTACATAAGGCCGGCAATGAGCAGCTGATTTAGGTTGCCAACTTCTAGGACAATCTTTAGTTACCTTGTTTTTCTGTTTTTTAGTACGTACAAGTTTGTGAGAAATCTCGTAATTGTCTGCTAATGCTGCAGTTTCCAGAATATCCGAGGTAGTATGATCGATCAGATATTCTTGTATGTCAGCAGACATACAGTTGTTAAACTCTTCATGTAGTAACAACTGAAAAAGGCTGTCGTAGTTGTTACACTTGGCAGACCTACACCACCTCTGAAATGCAACTTTTTTCTCACGAGCAAACTCTACACAAGTTTGATCTTGTCGTCGTTGTAACGTACGAAATGGTCTTTGATAACTTTCAGGTAAAAGTTATACGTCTCTAGAATTGTTTGTTTGACAGCGTCTAACTAATGTACTTGGCAAATGGCAAAGCTGCAGTATAGGTTTGAGCTCTTCCCGTCAAAGCAGTATGCAACAATGTTTTCCATTTCTTACGTGGCCAGTTCATAGCACGTGCCTGGTTCTCAAACACATCAAAATATGTGTCTAAGTCACTTTCAAAAAACTTAGGAACCATAGATGCAGCTTTCTGCACAAATTTAAAAGTGTCCTGTGATCTATCAGTCTGTTGTCTTCCCAGACGAACATTTTCTCTTTGGAAATCTTCTTCGTTCAATTTCCTCTGTGCCTCTATTTGTGCAGTCTGCAACATAATGAGGCGTTCCAACCTCTCAAACTGTTCCTGAGAGATAGGACCAGTAGGTAATAGAGGAGTAGGGAAATTAACATGGTCTAGACGGTCCTTAGGTCGGACACTTCGTCCAGCCGTCTCTAGAGAGTCTAGATCTGGTCTAGGATAAGTAGATACAGGTGTATCATACACTGTACTAGTATTAGGCTGTGTCATACTACCAGCTATACTCTGTACTGTAGTGTCAGTGAAGGAAGGAGTGAGCGAGAACTGATCTACACTAGGTTCAGACACTAGGCTCACTTCTGCTCTAGTTGCTCTTTCATCTTCATCAAATAGTCATACTTCCTAATTGTGACACTAGGCTTTCTGAATCTGAATCATAATCAGACATCTCTGTATGAGCAGGAAACAAAATATCTTTAATTAACGCTCTGACAGTTTCTGCGGTGTAATTCCTGTTATACGTCACACCGAGAATTTGGGACTTGCCAAAACGTCTGAAGTTTTAATGTACTTAACTCAGACAAAGTCAGAGTATCAATAAACTGTTTCACTTTGGCATACATCACGAAAATAATTGTACTACGAGAGAGTGATTATGGGAAACTATAATCCTGATAGGAATTTTAGTGTTGGTTGTCTTAGAGCTAGAACTCATAAACAGCATTTCCATCTCCTTGGATCAAGAGACTCAGTCAGGTACATATATATACCTGGTATGCTGTACAAGACTAAACTCAAAGTCTTCAGATTAGGAAAGTACTCAAAGTGTTTTATCATAGAAGTACTAGATGTCAAATGGACAATTTCTCCCAAAACCTTGGACAAGAGCATCCCGGGGCGGGCCCCCATTTTTACAAAAAACGCGATTCTAAAAGCTTAGAGATCTCCAGTGAATACTAGAAAGGACGGCCCTTCTGCATCCCGGGCCCATTATTGGGTTCGTAACAAGTAGTCAGTATCCTTGTCCCAAATTTTCCATTAGAATTCATTATGATTCAATAGTGCTTCAGGATTACAACTGGTAGGCTACTAAATAGAGAAATTAAAATTTAATAAATTTATTAATCATTAAGTTGTCTAGAGGTATATTTTTCAAATTAATTAATCACAGCAATCAAAATAAAAACAATCTCTCGAGTTCAATATTATTGTGCTGAAAGCAACATATCACATTTATAATTCTTTAAATTTCTGTCTGGTACATTAACATTTAATAAGATATTACAATATGTACAAGTAAGTTTGTGTATGCGTATAAGTGCTCTAAGTAGTTCACTATGTCTCACGACTCGACAAGACTTAAACAAGTGACTGACAAAGTCCCCACATAACTAACTTCTTGACCGATGGCAACCAGAACAGTCTGCTTGAACAATGAAAAGAATGCTAAGCCCAATAGCCATATAACAAGCGACTGCGACACAATCAGGATCAAGGAGATAATATAACGACACTAAGTAGGGACCATCAGCAGATCCCCCACAAAAATTACAAAACTCCTATACTACTGAATCTAAGTTCAGCATAGGAAAAACCCGACTGTGACAATACACAGAAACCAGTTCAAATTAGGTCATAAGCACATCTCGGGCCTGAGATGTTAGAGTGTCTGTGCGACACACAACCCCAGTACAAGTCGAAAAATCACTAAGTCTATA
>NC_069448.1:38468550-38507539 GCF_026875155.1 Cherax quadricarinatus | reverse complement strand
TGTGTAGGCACTCTGCAGATCTTTGTGCTAAACAGTATATGAGAAATTTTTCACTGTATCGTCAATTCGAGGTAGAGGGTACCCATCAAGAAGTGTAAATTTGTTGGATTGTCTCAGAGTAATCGATAGCCAGTCTCCGTTTCCTATAACCATCTTTAACAACAACAACCTGTGCACGCCAAAGGGGAATCACTCGGTTCTATAATACCCTCCTTCAGCAGCCTTGAGTTTCTTTCTCAATGAACATCCGATCCTCATAAGAATAGCGGCGTGACTTAGCTGATATAGGAGGGCCCAATCCGCGGTAAGATTTGCAAACAGGCTTTGGTGGTCTACCCTTAAAGTGCTAAGTCCACAGACAACAGGAGGAGGCAGTTAAACCTCCATAGTTAAGGTGACACTCCCATGCAGCTTCTGAAAGTCCTGACCAAGGATAACATCAGAGCACAGTTGTGGCAGAATAGCTAAATGTACATCTTGATAATCCTTTCCATTAACTCGAGATTTACCTTACAAAACCCTAAGGTCTGAATAGAGAGAGATGTTGATGCCATGGAAACGGTACCTGATGAGTGATGTAGAGTCAAGGAGAGCCTTTTAAAAACTAAGTCAAGGTTGATGAAACTCTCTGAGCTGCCACTATCAATAGACCATTCTATTTTCGTTCCTTTGATAAATTTACTTTCACAACTGCCTTTGACAGTGAATTTGGAGTAGCCGCAGAAGTCACTGTTGCTAGAGTCGCATGATCACGGGAATGTGTGGAGGCACTAGCTCTTGTTGGATGCATTAGCACGACATACTTTAGCAAAGTGACCTTTCTTGTGGCATTTATGGCACATTGCTTCACGAGCAGGACACTTTGGACGTGGATGTCTTGAAAAACCACAAAAGAAACACACCGTCCTCCTGCTGCTGTCACTGAGGCAGGTTCCACAGTAACTTCATTGCAAGAGTCTTGGTCAGGAATTGCAGGCACTTACCACTCGAGAAGGCTGAGGTGTACTGTATACTTCAGAATTCTTCTGGCTGAATCTAGAGCTCTTGCCTGGTCAAAGGCAGCGGCTAAGTCGAGAGTTTTATTCTCCAATAAACGCTGCCTTATTATTGGTGATTGCAGGCCAAATGATAAAAAGCATCCCTGATGGACTCTTCACAATACTGAGCAGCTGTCACTGCTTGGAAGTGTACAGTCCTTACCTAAGATTTTTCAGTGCTTGAAAGTATTCCTCTAAGGACTCATCAATCTGCTGGCGGCGAGTTGCAAGGCGATAGCGTGCAAAGATTTCATTTGTAGGTTTTAAATACTGAGACTTTAGGGTTTTGATAGCAATCTTCGTAGGTATTACACTCAGAAATAGCCTCATATATCTTAGGTGACACAAAATTGATGAGCAGACTTAGTTTATCTAGATCTTTTTAGGAAGGGCTCCCAAGAAGTTTTCGAAAGTCTTATAACCAGTGCTTCCATTCCTGAGCAGCCGTTGATAAGCTGGGGTCACAGTCTAGCCCTCAGGTTTCAGTAAACGCTCCATGTTGTGATGTAGTCTAGCGCAGGATCACCACCAGGTAGCCCAGGATTCTATGTTCAATAAATTTTTTGTGATAGAAACACAGGCCTTATCTCTAGGCTTTATTGAACATAGAATCTTCATAGTACTTTGCAACAACAAAATATAATGACTAGTAAAATCTAAAAAATGGCTTCTACAGGGATGGTGATGTCTTGCAAATGTCAAGAGAAAAGTTATAACTACAGGCCCACATATTTAAACTCCCCAGGAAAATCTGCATTCGCGGGAAAAAAGGGATAAGTATGAAGAATCACAACCATGGGGTTGGGGGGCCCATGAACCACACCAAAAACTGTTGTTTGGTTTTAAAGGGGCCCCAAGAGGGTGCGGGTTTTTAATCCTGCGGCGGCTCCCACGGGACCAGTATCACTACAGGGTTTCAACCCACCCCCCACCCAAATCTTATAAATGGGTGGGTCACAGTAAAATTTAGGGGGGAAACATTACACCCTTTGGGGGGGGAGCCCAAAACCCACGGTAAAATTTACAGCGAGAGGTTTTTTGCTGCGGGGCAGCAAAGGGCGATTGAAAGCCCTTTTAAAAAAAAAGCTGGAAAGACCGGGGAATTAAAACTTGACACAGTCAGAAATGTAGGAAACCGGTGGGGGACCAATCATATAATGATTTCCTTCGGAAACCGCCCGGATTTTTAGGGGAAAGGAAAAATTGGGTTTTTATACAAAACCCCAGTAGGATCCATAAATAGGGCCAAAATTCCCAAACCTAAAATTCCCCTGCCATGCCAATAGAGGAAAACGTCCCCCAGGGAAAGCTGGGGGAGAGTGGGAAAAAGGAATCCCATTTATAACGATGAAACCCCAGGGAAGCTAAAACCAGGTAGGATGGGGGGAACACCCCCCCGGGGGGGGAAACATTTTTTCCCAGGGTTTTCCCCCCTTAAAAAAAAGGGAAAATGAAAAGATTGCCTTTAAATTTCCGAAACCCGGGTAAAAAAGGGGGAAGGGAAAGGCTAAAAAAGGGCCCCAGGGGGCCACTGAGTGGGAAAAAGGGAGCCGCTAAAGGCCCAAGGGCTAGCCCTACAAAGAGGGAAAAGGGTTAAAGGAAAGGGGGCTAAGAAAAACCGGGAAAACCCAAACCCAATTTACCCCCCCAAGGCCCCACACGGGGGAAAACCTGAATGGTTGAAGTTAAACCCGGGGGAAGTTTTGGTTTGTTTAAAAGAAGGGCCCGAAACGGCCTAGTTTTCCCCCGGGCCCCGCTGTGGGGGCTCGAAAAAAGGTGAACTTGTTTTAGACTTAGCCCTACCTTCGCCAGGGGGGAGGAAAGTGGAAATTTTTTAAAATTGGTCCCTAAATTTCCACGGGACAAAACCGGCTTTGGCCGGGAAAAGGAAACGTAAGCCGGGGGGCCCTTTTAAAACCCCCCCCAAACAAACACATTTCCTCCCCTATTGGTTTAAAGGTAGGCATTTTTTAAATTTTAAATAGATTTCCCCTTTCGGGGAAGGGATAGGAAGTTTTACTTTTAGAAAACTAAAAATTGGGTTTACAAGGCAACAATAGAAAAATAATAATGTAGACCTAAGACCTTAACATAGGTAGTAATAGGCCGATAATGTAGGCAAACACTAGGTTAAGTTAGCTAGGGAGAACTGGCAGCCTTAGTTTGAACGAAGAGACGAGGGTCTGGAAGACATCAGCTCGTTCTTCTTAAGACAGACACCAACTGGACAAGACGTGCCGTGATCAACAGACGGCGCCCCCCACGTGTCTTCACATTTGAGATCTAGGGAAATCTGGTAGAGGCACCTTGATGTACCGTAGATGACCTCCGTCAGGCCCATACAGTAAGACAAGACCTCCACTTTATCTCGTAGATTTCTGGCCAGTGTCTGGGGAGATTGAGAGTGAGTTTGATCTGTGGGCCCAGTGTGCAGCAGGCAGTGAATGCCCAGTAAGTACCAGTGTCTCTTGGCAGTCTGGAAGCTAGTGTCTGTGTCTGCATAGTTATACTAGGGGATACACACCCTCTTGGATATAGGAATTTCTGAGGTGCAGGCAGGACACTAATAACCATTGAATATTGCAGGAATTAAGGCTCCCTGTTGCACGTGGTTTCTGAGGGCAAGTCCAAGGGGGCTAAGGCTAAGCTTAGGGAAGTTGAAGATCAGGATATATGCTGCAACACCAAGTAAGTTAGTCCTTTATACGTGCATGCAGGCGAGTTTCTTGCAACATCAATCATTTGTGAAACTCTGTCCTATAAGCCACTTGTGAGGCTGAGGTACCCACCTCAGAGCTCGGTGTCAACAGAGTTTGCCAGGGTAGGCGACTCACTTGGAGGCAGTCCACACAAATTTTCACAATAAAGTAACTACTGAATCCATTAATATTGTGTGTCTACAAGAGTGCAGAGTCCCTGAAAAATCCCAACCCCCTAAATTGCCATCATTTGTGGCATATAACCTCAAATCTACTAATTCTTGTGTTCTATATATTAAAAAATCACTTCCCCATCAACTTCTTGCACATAAGAAAACAGAGGGGCTACAGTATCACGGTGTTAGGATATATATTGGGAACTCTTCTTTCAACATATTTAACTTGTATGCTCCTGCTGATAAGTTTAATTACTTGGAGCTCCCAACTTGTGCTTAGTCTGAGCCTACTCTTATTATTGGTGATTATAACGCAAGACACAAAAGCATTGGAAACTCTCAGTTTGGTAATCGTAATTGTAATCAACCGTTGTCACTCTTAAACAGTCATGATAATGTGCAAATTGTAGGTGACCTTGAACCCACACATATCTATGGAGGCGTCCTTGATCTGTGCCTACTGTGAGTCTTCCATTGTAACAGATATATCATCAGATCATTTCCCAAGGCTAACCTCCCTAGATATTGGTAATACTATCCTCCCTGGTGGGATATTCAAACGGGAACGTTTTAATGTTCCCCCTGATCAGCATAATGACTTTGTTGCACATGTGACTGACTGGTATAATTCCTATGAGTGTACCTCTGTCGAGACTTTTAACAATGACCTTGTGAGCAGTATTCAAAACTACTTAGAGCCGCCTCTGAAACCTCCTACTACTCTAAATCCAAATGACTTCCATAAGAATCGTAAGTCTTATAAAAAGCATGCCTATTACAATGATTCTAAACTTCGAACACTGAGACGTACTGCTCGCAGACTAGGCCTAGCCTATAGAAACCATCGTACCCCTAAAATGCTGAGCCTCTTCCAAACTGCCCTTGCTGCTGCCAGAGAGCGTATGACAGAGCTGCGGCAGACTGGGAACAATTTGTCAATAGTCTCAATGCTCACACCCCACTTAGCCGGGCATGGGGGGACGTAAATAGAATTAAGGGTAACAGAACTGGGCAGATCGCGCACCCTCATCCCTTGCATAGGGCGAATGAGTTAGTCAATGCTTGGGCTGCTACATCTAGCTATGACAGTCTTCCTAGTACCACACAGGCGAAATTAATGGACAAATATGATGCAAAGGAGGGACTTGTTTGCTTTATGCTCAGCAAGGCAGATGACTGCAACATTCCTTTCACTAATTATGAACTTGATGCAGCACTAACTAAGGGCAACTCCACGTCGCCTGGTGAGGATGGTATTACTTACAACATACTCAGATTGCTGTGTCGAGTACCAGGTAATCCTTTACTTGAATTATATAACATGAGCTATGTCACTGGGAGCTCCCAAAATCATGGACACACAGCTCATTATTCCCATTCCAGCCCAATCAACAAAGTTCATTCGCCCAATATCCCTTCTAGCTGCTTGTGTAAACATTCGAAAGGATGATCCTTAATCGTCTTATGCACAGAATTAAGCAATTCTTGTCTCCTCGGTTGCATGGCTTCATGCACGGAAGGAGTGTGCATCATTGCATTACCACCCTTTTCTCACTTTGCACACTGACAGCTCATACACTACCTTCCTTACCTTAAATCCGCTTTTGATGTAGCCAACCGACATGTAACATTAGTGAATTTGCCAGAATGGATGTTGGAGGATGGCTTCTCCGCTGGATTAAAGTTACTGTCCAGCAGGAAAGTCGTCTGTGTTGTTCCAGGGACATAGAGGTAACTAAAGATTTTGAATTAGGAACCCACAGGGAGGTGTGCTTAGTCCCCCTTTTCAATATTCTGATTAATGCCTACTTAATGCTATGCCTAGCCAGCCCCATCATTATATGGTTAGTTTTGCTGATGATATAATGATTCACACCACCGGATTCTCCAACACCCAAAACATTCTTAATCATGTACTAGCCTCGTGTCAGGACCTGGGGTTAATAATCTCAGGAGATAAAACAATGATACTCAACAGGCGTCCTCCTCGACAGAGAGGCACAGTTCGTCAGATCCAGTTGCATGATGGGTCTCTTCTAGAATATGTAAGCAGATACAGGTATCTAGGCTTTGAGGTCCGACTTCTTGGACCTGTTGTAACGAGACTTTGTCGCCAATACAAAGAAAAGCCCTCTAAACTTTCCTCTGCACTGGTGAACATCCTTCCAGATGGATCGAAAAAACTGGAACTGACCTCCGCATGAACCAGCTATGTAATTTATGTCAAGTTAGACAACAGAGACATTTCCCTGCTCCATGGGATATTACCCCATTCCAAACTACCATTCCTCCATTCCCCCCAAAACTCTTCTTAAATCACAATCAAAGCTTCGTATTGAAGCCAAACATGATGCCTTAAGCTGTATTGATAACTTAGTCACACAGAACACTTTCACAAATTATTTACGTTGATGGTTCTGTTCACCAGTCCACTGGTGCAGCTGGTAGTGCTGCTGTCATACAGAATGATGGCTCTCATAAAGAAACTGGAGCACGCATCAATAACTGGGCCTCTACCCTTCAAACAAAACTGTTTGCCATACTCCTTGCACTCAAATGCATCCATGTATCTAAGTGTGGAAAATTGCATTACTTGGATGTTTCATTATATACATAACAGTAAATGAACATAGATAATTATCATTTATCATTAGACAATAATCCAACTTTACCACCTCATAATTTATGTAATACTAATTTAAACTTAAGATTAACATTAAGTCTTCCGAAAATCCAAGGCCATGCAGGTTTTCCTAGTTGTAACACTCTAATTATTATTTTACTACATGTACACCAACACAAAAGCCCAATTTGTAAACTCAGGCATTGTAACCCATATAGATGAAATAAACTTTGAATTTGTAAGTAGGAAGTTTGGGACACCTAGTTGCAAAAAATGTCCCCCTTCGATACCGTACCACTGTCATATCCACAAGTTGACTCTGGACCTATTGACAATTAAAAAGAATTATACATCTCCAGGAAAACTGGTAAATATATAAATTTGTTGGACGTGTAAATATTAAATTAAAAAATGATTATATATATAAACACATATACATAACAAAGGAGAATATCTTAAATCAAAACTCACAACCATAATTGTCTGGAGATTCATTTTGTCATGCACAGGACCCCCCTTTTGCCACATTATGAAGAATTTAACTGGCCAAGAAATTAAACATAATTTAGACAGCTTATGATAGGTTCCTGGAGGTTGTCCTGTCCTGTGCCTGATTCTCAAATTATGCAGGAATGCACATCGAAACAATTTCTTTCGCCTCTATTTGAGAGTGTCAGCCCGATTTTAACCACTTAGAGCACGAAAAATTACTTCCCCATTATATTCACAAACGTGTTTATTCAATTCAAAACAAAAGGCGACTGTCCCTTCCTTCCCCAGGCTCAGTTTTCCCCATTTCCTATGACATAAATGTTATTAAAATATAGTATGCCCATCTATAAATACATAAAAATACTGAATTTCTTTCATGGAAAATATATCGGAATTTTCCACACTGCACGGCCGGCCGGGTGTTCCGTTGCTAAACGACTTAAATTACTCCTACCTTTAGGAGACAATTCCGGAGCCGGTTTCTGTCTGATGTGTGCTGTTCCCTAGTAAGTCTTGCTAACGATTTCATTTTCTCCACCGTGCATCACTTGGTCAATGTTATCTTCCATATCACTCGTGTCCACTATCCCTCGAGAGATTCATTTACGTTTTGACTTGAACACCTATATCCAAGTAAAGAATCAATTTTATTAATTGTGCATAAAGCTTTCCTGGCACGACACCAACAACTTTGAACATTCCTGAGTAACACCATGAGCCATGCAGGAACAAATGTCGATACTTTGCCCAGAAGCCCACCAATGGTTCGATTGTTGTTCATTATCAACACAATGTCCACCTGGTTGAATGTTCTGTCAATTTACTCTGCGCCTCTTTCGCACCATAAAAGTGTCAAGTAGTGTAAGAAGATATTCCATATGCCACACAATAGACCAAAGAGATCAATTACTTTTTTTAATAAACATTTTAAATTTTTGGTCACACAACACTGCCACATCATTGAAATCTTACATCATCACATTCTCATCCACTTTACCTTCCCAGATTATCTCCTATAGACAGGGGCAAGCTACAATTCTTTCCACATATTAGGAGTGAGAAGGTGTTAATACATCAGCATCAGGTCGTATCACTCAAAAGTATGGAGAGGGCGCTATTAATTATTACGATTATTCCGCCTCGCACTAACATTCTGCATGGAATTCTCTTCAAATTAATTCTACTTCTTCGGTGTTAGTCTTTACTGAGACACCTCTTCACTTGCACATCAGTCTTTCGGTACAGCCACCCCTGCCAAGTGGGCTCTAAGGAGTAATAAATTTACAGGTTATACAAAAACCCCATCACTGGTTTAACAGAGATTGAACATCGAAACTATTATTAAATCTAACAAAGTGATTGAGCACCAGCACAAAATTGTGGCATTAAATCCGAAATCATCCAATTCTCGGACAAGATCTCGCTACGCAAATTTTTGAAACAGCTGTATAAACTGTTCTGCAGACGAAGTCCTGTGCCACTTCTAAATGAACTGCCCTAGTAGCAGTACAGTTGAACAAACAAAAAAACCCAAACATAACACTTTCATTGGAACATACACAGTTGAAATACTTCTGTTAAAATTAATTGGACCACTATAAGTCTAACAACTCTGTACATCCAAATGGTTTCACTAATTGTTACATGCTCTTTGGCAATGAGAGACCTGGGTACATATAGGATCTGGCATCCACACGGCGACATATTACACAGAGATTTATACACCCTTTTTACCACTTTGCCGTCCTTTGTGGAATCCAAAAGCTTCCCTAGATACAATAAAGGTATCTTGTACCCCACCAGCATTACATTTTTATGGGCGCATTTAGGAACAATCAAATTGTTAGATAAGAGTGTTTGGGGCAGTAAGATAGGGTTTTAGAGCAAAATCAACCCAATCAGCATTTTGTAACCTACCTCTGCACCTAATTACATTGTTCTCTAAATACAGCCCACAATTTCCTCTATTATGGAACCTTTCACATATTTTCTTTCCATCATCAATTTAAATCTCAATTTCCATTCCATAGAATTACCTTCCTCCAGTAAACCTCTTTATATCCAAAATTCAAGAGGATGTGAAAACTTAAATGAAAATATTCATCTTGTTTAGAAATTTAAAAACACAACTTAGTAACAGTGATTAGTTTGGGTAAAGAAGAATACCTATATTATCAATGGCAAAGGGAGGACAAACTATTGATCGGTGGTCACAAAGTAATTCAACAGAGCAATATAGCGGCCTTTCTTGCACAGCCAATTAAGCTTTAAATTACCAACCAATGTGGCGGTCCTTTAAACCATGATACAGCATTTTACAAATTTTACATGGTAAACCCTCGAGACAAGAAAACAGCTGGATTCTCCCACCAGGTATAGTGATTAAATGTTAAACATATGCTAACCCAAACATTTATACTTCTCCTAGGCATCTGATAAATTTCAGCTACTCCTGTTTTGGATACGTACACATTTTACTGTTTCCATTACGAAATCCATTGTAAGGATACCTCACAACAGACAAATTACAGTGTCACTAATATTTTAACTCCTAGCAACTTATTTCTATATTAATTAGCCTAAATTTGCACAACCGTGCGGTAAAGGTACGTGAAATATAATTGGAGACACTTTTAGCCATAGACAAAAACCGAGAGACAAAACACTTACATTTGAAGGTAAGGCAACTACACCATATGCCAAATTTGAATGCATCACAAAAAATGTGGAAGTACATTTTCCCATTATTGGCTTGGGCCACCTGGCGAGAGGGAACGTCAACAATGGAATTTTACACAAAATCACCAATTAATTCAAGCCCACCTGTTAATGAATTCCGTCAGGAAGAATTTCATCCCAAAGCACACTTTAGTGTTTCCATGCATGCTCTATTAAATAATTTCCTTCTTATAGTGAAGGGGTTACACTAACCTAGTGGAAACAAAACAATTTGGAAACATCAGCAATCAAAGACTCACTTCGTTAAGTTAATGGCATACTGCATTATTAGGTTTTTAAACATAAACAGTAATCTCTCTCAGTAACCCAAGTTTAATCCCAATACATTCCAACATTTGTGGCGTACTTCAACTCCCAGGGAAATCTTTACATTATCTCTTGTCCTTTATTAGGACAATACTATTTCATTCCCTCAGAGGCATATTTGCACTTTGCATTATTTTCAATTAGCCTCTCATAAGTCATTAAACATTACCTCTTCAGTTGACGTCACACCCAGTGAAATTGTCCACAAAATAGTTTGCTTTCATTACTTTACCCAATGAATAACCCGTATGTTTAAGGTGTGCATTTATCCGTCGCTTGAAGTAGGAACGAGACCTGATGTAGCAACCAAAAAATATGCTCCAAAAGCAGAAAAGGTTTTTCAGAGGGCAATGTGAGTCACTAGGATTCTCAGGCATAAGAAGCGGGGGTACCAATCCCGGTCATCCACTTGTAAACCCTCTCTTGGAAAGCTTTACTTATGTCAGCCGTAAAGGCATAATGCTTCACTCTGAATTTAATAAGATATCTCCGTAATTTTTCTCAACGAGGACCCTGTCATCCAAACAGTTCATTTTAAACACAAGGTACAATTTTGTAACTCCTGGCACTACAATTAAACATAATACTCAAGGATTGTTAGAATCCTCTTCACTCCGTGATGTGGCAAAATAGTGACCCATCAATTTTGGCGCTGTGCTCTGGAGGTACCTCTTACTATAAAATTATTATTAACGCTTTAGCAATTATATCCTTATGAGGCATTAACAATTTCTGGTGTCTACTCATTTACGCGGAGCTGAGGGCCCCTTTAAATTTGTCCATATGCCATACTGTAATTAGTGGGCAATTCTGTGGTTCAGTCTCCACGGAAGCGTGACCCAGTAATTGTCCAGAATTCAAATTTTACATCTCTCAGGTAATTGCTCCCTGAGAAAAAGAATCGGTCTGGACCTTTCTTCATTTTACATTTATTGGTGGCCAATGCTGTGCGATAGGCGTGGGTCGGGCCACAATTTATGCACAGGCTCAACACCATCCTCTAAGGAAGAATTATACTGGGGTACGATTTCATTGTAAGGCACACAGTTTATGTTAATTGTAGTTTCCTCTAGTCAGAATTATTATTACTAGAGGGAATCGCCTACCATACATTACATGGTCTCCTGCAGTCTTCAAAAAGGGTGACACAACCACATTCTTTACATATGGACCCTTTACAAAGGAGGCATAATAGTCCCCACTATCAAAATATTTATATTGGGCCTACAGAATCATCAACTTACAACCAGAAGGTGCTAAAATTTACATTATGTGAAGTCTTTCTGTAAGCATTACTAAGTCCACGTAGATATTTTTCCTGGAAGTCTATCAACAATACTGGCATTAACACTTTTTCTCATTAGCCCAACCTGCAGTTTACATAAACAGTGTCATACAATGACCCTTTTACCAGAGAAAACCAGATAATATTTAAAGTTTGTGGGAAATCTCCCATCTGTACTTTCATACCATCAAACATTTACTTTTTAAAGTACGCTGGGATCCCTGGTGCCAATAATGTATTTATACATTTTTATTGATTTAATGCCTTTTAGTCATCAAATTTTAAACCTGTAACACTCAGGTAAGGCACTTCAGCAAAAAACCCTCATATTAACATAAGCAGCAATTTTTACATTAGCCACTAGTTGTGTCAGATTGTTCAACATTATCATTTTTATAACATATCAAAATAATATCAACATTATCATATAGACCTATACACATACTATAAGGTGTCTTCCTTAGTGACATTGATAACAGAAGTTATATAATTTGGCATGACAAACCTTTACATTGGGATTACCTAAACCATCTGATACATATTCAAGTTCTCCAATCTTTCAACTTTTTATCCATGGCATTGGCGCAATTTTTAGAAAAATGAGGTACCCATGCAGAAGAACAATCTGCTCTTTCTATGACTGGTTTCTTATTAACTGGGCTACTCTTAGGTGGGTACTATTCTTCTTACCTTTGTGGAGAATCATTATTTCTGATTCCTGCGAATTGATATGCAATCTATGCCAACTCTTTTTAGGAAAATGTAATTTTAATATTACCATGGGATAATATTTTTTTTTTCCTCCTTTTGTGGAAACTTTGACAAGATACCTCAGAGTTATTATGTGTTGCATCTTTAAAAATGAGTTGGTTTGGCTGGTCTTGCAAGTGAACAATTTTTAAATCTTTTAGACCTAGTCTTATGTCCTCCAGACCAAAATAACTCGTGATACTTTGTAGAGATCCATTCAACAAGTGCTTTACAGCTGAATTTATTCTGTATCTATGGCACTCATAACCAGTCTGATTCCTTCAGATTATATTTTAATTACTTAAATTTTCAGAGGCCTCCAGTTTAGACTCTAAACTCTGTAAACCTTTGTAAAGTGTTGATCTGGTTGATTTTAAATTAACAAAGTATTCAACTAGGATTCCAACCTACTTTGTTCGATATTACCATAAGGACCTTCAACTGCTTCTTTGTAAGAGTCATACTACATTGGGAACGGCTTGTATGAGTATGTGGAGCATCTCACTTATCAGTCCCTTTGAGGTAAAATAATTTAGTACAACAGGCTAGGTCACTCCTGTCCATGCAACAGCTGCTTTAAAAATTGACCAAAACTCCTCCCACTTTTCCCTGGATTAAATAACAGTAAACAAACTCTGGAGATTCGGCTAAAGACATATTATTTTGTTGGGCAGACTGATTAAAACTGCCTGGTTATACGACAACTATTAATTTATTCAAGGCGCTGACTTTTACAAGAATCTTTACCTCTAATTCATAATACTGATCTACTTCAGTCTCATACAGACAGTTTATCTACAAATCTCCTTCATATTAGTTGTAATATATTTGTATGAATCATATCATTACCTATAGCTACTAAAACAATGTAAATCATCATATTCCACAGTTTCTTGGATTCATTAATTCCAAGCACCTTATTATATGCCTTGTTACATGACCTTTTTCTAGCTTGTAGAGATGCTTTCTTTACTCTATAATTCCATATGTTTGTCTCTATATTAAGTTCCTCATTTTCAGCCATGATTCAATGTAATAAATTCAACTTTATTAATAACACGGATAACAATTACAACACTGAACAACTTACCTTTTATAAATCCTAGCTACTTGAGCTTAGCAATTACATTAAGAAATAATAGTAACTTCAATGTACATATAATACAAACAAACCCTTTAGCCAGACTTGGCTTATCAAAATAAATATTATACAAATTAAAAAATCCTTGGCCAGAATTTAGCATAGCAAAATTAATATTATCTTACAGCTTACACATTTAATTAGCTACAATTGGCTTATAAATTACACATACACTGATATAAATCTTGGCCAGAATTGTCTTAAACAAATTAAATATTATACAATAAAAACAATAATATAAATTCCTAGCCACTTTGGCTTTGCAAAATTAATATTATAATTTAATTATAATCCACTACATATTAAGTAAATTAGTGAACTTAACATCCACACTCCTTCTGTTATATCACAATAAATAATAATAACTAAAATAATGACTTCACAGATTACATCCGGTTCAAAGGACCAATGGGAGCAAATTAAATGTGGAAAATTTACATATACCTTGGATGTATCATAATATACAGTAAAATAAATGAACATAGATAATCTATATTTATCAGTTAGACAAGTAAGAATTTGGAACACCGTAGGTCGTGCAAAAAAAGTCCCCCCTTCGATACCCCTACCACCGTCATATCCACAAGTTGCTCTGGACATTAAAATTAAAGGAATTATACATCTCTAGGACATACTGGTAAATATATAAATTTGTGGACTGTATAAAAATTAAAAAATGATTATATATACAAACATAATCAAAACAGGAAATAATCTTAAAATCAAAACTACTCAACCATCTAGACTGGAGATAATGTGTCATGTACAGGACCCCCCCCTTTTGTGCCTACCATATTTATGAAGAATTTAACAGGGCCAGAAGATTAAACATAATTTAAGACCAGCTAAACTGAGGTTCCTGGAGTTTGTCCTGTCCTGTCACTGATTCTCAAAAGTTATGCAGGAATAACACATCCAACAATTTTCGCCTCCTATTATGAGAGATGTCAGTCCCGTATATTAACCTCTAGAGCACCGAAAAATACTTCCAATATTACACAACGTGTTATACCAATACAAATAAAATGGCAACTGTCCCTTTACCCCATATACATATAAATACTGAACTTTCTGTAAATATATACATTATTTTCCACACTAAGGTTGACACTTTAAATTAGTAACTGATTCTCTGTCATCCCTAAATGCTCCTTCAACTCATTAATATAATTTGTGGCATGCTTTATCAGAAGCCAGACATGGATGGGTAAGATTGGGACAGTGGAGTCAGAGTACACATGCTGTGGATTCCATCTCACATTGGTCTTCAGATGCATGATAGAACTGATAAACTGGCTAAGCTGTATGCTTTCAAAGAGGGGGTAGATTACAATCTTGGGTTGTCAGTTAGCAGTTTGAGAACAATAATACGAAAAGAGCTTCAAATGAACTTTATTGGCTTAAGACATAGGGAGATTGACACAAGTCAGTCCATCTATCATCATTCTATCATGCAGGAGGAGCCACATTCTATGGTGCATCCAACAAGATAAGCAGATTCTTGGATGTCACTACTGCCCGCCTACGGCTGGGTTACAAGTAACTTTGGCAGGTTAAATCACCACCACCATAATATATATAATAATCAAGGGGGAAGCGCTAAACCCGGAGGATTATACAGCGCCTGGGGGGGGATGTGGAAGGCATTCAGGCTTAAATCGGGGAACTGGAGCACAGATCCAATTCCCTAAATCAAGAGCCCCTCACCAACAAAAAGGAACCTTCTTGAGGGGTCACCACCACCAAAATTTTAACCAAAAAAAATTTGTAAATTTTTGCCAAGGGACTTTTGGGTCAAAACCTTGCACCCATTATTTCCTGAGGCGATAAAATTAATAAAATTTAAAAAAACCCTCACTCAAAAATTTTCCCAAAAAAGGGGCAAAAAATTTTATCAACGTGGTATTTTACAGACCATTCGGGAAGAAATCCCCCTAACCTTGTTAGCTAAAATAAGGCATTACCATGTTTGTGTGTGTGTGTTTTACCACCAAATTTGGGGTTTTGAAAGGGGGTCGAGTAAATAGCTCCAAAAGGCCCCCCGCCTTTTTCGCTGTTTTAACTACTGGGGTCCTCTCTCCCCTGCCCCATGAGTTTTAAAATCTTTCCTAAATTATTTTCCCCCCGCCTCCACTAGGGTTCACTTTCTAGGCTTTTCCCAAAATTCCCAGGGCCTGACAACCCCCCTATGGCTGAAGAAATATTTTCCAAAAAATCCCTTTAAATTCCCATCTGAGTCTTCAACTTCCAGTTGTGCCCCCTTGTTTCTGTGCCCCTCTCTGGAACACCCCATTTTTGCCCCCTTTGTTTTATTCTGCGCAGAAATTTTATATTCGTTATAAAGTCCTCCCCGCCCCTCCTGTCCTCCAGTTTCGTCAAACCGTTTTCCCCAACCCCTTTCTTCATAGGACAATCCCCGTAGCTCGGGACTAGTCTTTTTTGAAAAAACCTTTTGGGCACTTTCCTAATTTCTTAAACGTGCTTGGCAAAGGTGGGGTTTCCAAACAGGGGGGCATACTCCAGTAGGGGCCCCTGACGTAAATGGAATACAGAGTCTTAAAACAATCCTTACTGAGGAAATCGAACGCTACCGTAGGTTTGCCAGACCCCGAATGCTGCGGGCATTTATCTAAATTGAGTGCCCCCTCGGGGAGATATGCCCCGTGTTATACTCGCCCCCCAGATTTTTTTTCCCCTTGGGAGTGGGGTTTGCAGTCTTTGGCCATCTAAAACTAAACTGTGCCTTCGGTCTTCTTTGCCCTTCCCCAATTTTCATAACTTTTGCTTTTGGGCAGGGTTAAACTCTAGGAGCCTTCCCTGGCCCCAGGCTTTTTAGCCTGCCCAAGGTCCTTTGTAGCCCTCCCTGACCCTTTCCGTTTTGAATCCTTTTTCATTAACTTCACATCATCTGCAAACAAGGACACTTCTGAGTCTATCCCTTTTCCGTTAGGTCTTTTAAACTTTTCCCAAAAACAGAAACAGCACAGGCCTTTAGGACTGACCCCCTAAGGAACCCCCGTTTGTCACGGGGAAACCCACTCCTGACCCCGGGTCTCAAAACCATACCCCCTTTTGTTTGCCTCCCTTCAGGTATTCTTTTTATCCATTGCAGTCCCCTTTCCCTGTTATTTTTCCTATCCTCTAGTTTTTGGGCAGTAACCTCTTGGGGAGGAACTGTGTAAAAGGGCCCTTTCTTGCACCCAAAAAAAAAATCAGTAAATCCACTCCTCTCTCTCTTGTCTTACTTCGGGTCACCTGTCAAAAAAACTCAAAGTAATTTGTGACACAAAAATTTTTCCCTTTCCCCTTAAATGGGCTGGTTGCCAATTATACCCCTTTTTTCCCTTTCCGGGTATTCCCCCACCCCTCCTCCTGATGACCCTTCTCCATGACCTTGCATACTATAAACATGTTAGTGAAAAAGGTGTATTTAGTGCCTCATTCTGTCCCCCTTTTTAAAAAATTGGGAAAAACATTTGCCACCCTTCCATACCTCGGGGAGTTGGCCCAGTTTCAAATAAATGGTTGAAGGGATTTTTTTAATGCACACACAGTATCTCTGCTCCCCTTTAAGGGACCCATGGAAGATGTTGTCTGGTCCCACCGCCTTTTGAGGTGCCCAAGTTCGCATGGGCACTTCTTAACCTCCCCCTTGGTTATATGTACCCATAAAAGCATTTTGCGGGTTTGTCCCCCCCTGTTCTGTTTTCCCCTGGGAGTCCTACGGGTTTCCACTTTTAAATACTTTTTTAAAAAATCTGTGTTGAGCTCCTGACATACCTCTGGGGTCTTTTGTTGGGAACTCCCCACACCCTTCCTCAGCCCTGATTACCTGGCCCCTTAAACTGTTTTTTTTTCCCCCCTCCTGTTTGGGGCAATACAACAGCTTCGAGTCAGATTTTGACTTTCGATGCTATGCATTTTCATATTGTCTCTGAGCCCCCCTTTTTATCTGTGCATATTCGTTTCGGGCCCTCCCCGGCAAATTTCCTTTATTTTCCTGATTTCCCTTTTCCCCTTCTTTAACCCTTTTTCCTTCTTTAACCCTATTTTTTTCCCTCCCTACACCTTTGGGTAAAACCAAGACCTTTTCTTTTTTTTTTTTTTTTTCCCCTTTAATTTCTTTTTCCCCTTTGGGAACAAACCTCCCCTTTCTGCCCCCTTTTAAAATTTTGTTGCCACATAGCCATCTTTTTCTTGTACTGGTTTTCCTGTCAGTTCCCTCTCCCACTGAAGGGTCTTAAAGGGAAAATTTCCCTCATGCCTAATAGTTCCCCCTTCTGTTTTTTGGTTTTCCCCCCCTTTTTCCCCTGTTTAACTCTCTCCCCCCTTGGAGCTAAACAAAGTAGCCCAAGCACAAACCACATGATCACTAGCACCCAGGGGCCTTTCATCATGAATCCCGATTTTCCCAAAACAAACTCAAAATGAATACAAGGTCCAGTCTTGCGGGTTTCCTCCTCCCCCCTCCCCTCCTGGGAAAGTGGCCCAACAGTTAAAGCATGGGGTTTTCCAGTCGACATCCATTTTGGGCTTCCATTTTTTCGGACCCCCATGTAATTTTTGTTTCCCCCAGTGTGCCCCCTTTTGGCCCCACCTGGGCTAGTTTTGGACAAACCTTTGCTCTTTTGCTCTCATCGAAATTTTCCTTTTTTTGGGCCCCTTCCTGCAGTTCTGAGGGGGGTTTTGTACATTACGAAATTTAAACCCCCCTTATTTCTCTAAAACGGGATTTTTCCTACAAATTTAACCCCTTTTTTTGCCCGTGCCATCCTTTCCCTTTCCCCATTTTTTTAAAAACCCCACGGGTTTTTTAAAAATGAGCATTGAAAGCTCCTCCTCCCCCCTCCCCTCCCTCTGTTTTTCCCCTGGGGATTTGATATCCAGATGGAAAGATTGAGTTTTATTATTCTGGTGATTTTTTTGTTTCTGTGGTCTGGGGATGTTTTTCTTGATTCTTTTCATGCCACTCCCATACTTATTTGTTTTTCCCCCATTTTTGCATTTGTAGCCACACCCTTCAACTTCTTTTTAAAGGACGGGTGGTCTGGGAGGTATTTTGGGGGTTGGGGAAGTGGCGAGCCCTGTTTGGGAACCCTATGGGTGGTTGCTGTGGAGGGGAGTTTGTAATGCAGTGGGGGGGGGGCTTTGGGATGGGGCCCGGGGTGTTGGGGTTTTTGATGTTTGGTTCACGGGGGTTGGGCCCTTTGGATGGGGGGGCTTTTTAAGGGAAGTTTGAGGGAGGCTGAAATTTGTCTTCTTCCTGGGCCCTGGGACTCCTGTCTGTCTTTTTCCATCCCCCTCTCTTTCCTCCTTTCCCCTTTTGTACCATCTCTCTCATTTTTCTGCCCTTTCCCTTCTTGTTTCTGTCGCGGTCGGATACACCTTCCTGTAGGGGCCGGCATGTCCCTTAACGGCTTTTCCCCCTGCAGGATCCTTTTTCCAAGTCGATTGTGCCTTAAAGGGTCACTTTCCCCTGGCCGGGTTTTTTTTTTTTAAAACCCCCCCCCCCTATTCCCAAAAAATTTCCGGGCGGGGTCATGTCCTTCTCCAAATTGTTTTTAATATGCTTTAAATTTGGGTTTTTTTCCCCCTTGTTTTCCTTTTTTCATGTTTCCCCCTTCAACTTCCTGGACCCCATACAAAAAGATTGACCCCCCCTTTTTCTTCTCCCACGCAAAACCTTGTGTGGGCCCCTAAAATTTTTGTTTTCCCCTCCATTGCAGTTTTCCCTTTTCCCTCCAGTTTCACAACCCTAATGTATTTGGGGCTCAGGGGCCTGCCCCATTTTCCCTTCTTGGTTTTCCCGGGGCTCTGCTTTTGGTCTGAAAAGGGGCCCCACATATAGTTTAAATTTCTTTTTTTACTACGGGCTCCTCTAAATAGAACTTCAAAATTTTGTTTTTTTTTCCTCCTTCTTTCCCTACAGCCCCCTTTAAATTTGGATTGAGGTAGCAGCCCTTTGATTTTCAATCCCAAAATTTTCCCTTTAGTTCTTTGGCGTTTCAGATTTTTCATTTCCTCTTTTAAACTCTGAAATCCTAGCCTCTGCCTTGCTTTGACTTGCACCCCCCCACTTTCCTGTTTTCCCCCATATCTATACCCCGCTTTCTTTCCCTCGCTAAGTTCTTCTATTTTCTTTTCCCATTCATGTTCCCTTTTTTTTACTCTGCGCCCAATCTTCTTTGCAGCTTCCTTTTCCCAACCCCTTGATTTTTCTTCCGGGCTCTCGGGCAACCCATTTTTTTTTTTAAATCCGGGTTACCTCAAGGGGAAACCTATTTGAATTCTTTTGGTTGGGTTAGTATTTGGTATGTCAGTGGGGGGGGGGGGAAAGGGTAAGGGGAACGGGGCAGGTGGGAGGGGAAAGTGGGGAGGGGGATTTGGGGGGGGAATATGGGGATGGGAAGGAGGGAAAGAAAATTTGGGTGGGGGGGAGGGGGAAAGGGGGGGAAGGAGGGAGAGGGGGGGGAGGGGGGTGAAAGGGGGGAGGGGGGGATCAGGGAAGGAGTGAGATGTGGGGTGGGGAGGGGGGGTGAAATGTTTAGTCGGGAAATTTGGGGTGTGTGTGGTGTGTGGGGTTTGTGTGAAATTTTAGTGGGGAAATTTATTTTGGGGTTTATTATTTTCCCCGGGAAAAGTAGGTAAATTTGCTTGGAGTGTAATTTTTGGATTCTCAGGGTCGTTTTGTGACCACAACCTCTTGTGACCTGACCCCCACCCCCCTGAGCCCTTTGACCCGAACCTACTTACAATGTTGCCTATGTTTTCCTGCCCCTAGTTAAGTAATTTAAACCCTTTGTTTTCAATGGATTACCAATTGTTATTCCTTTTTGGGAATATTTTGAGTGCCTATTCTTTTATCTTTCTATGAAGACCTTTCCCACAATCACTTGGGGGTTTAATTAAAAACCTTTAAACCCCCCACCCCCGCCAACCACTCATAGGGGAAAACAGTACTTGCAGTCAGCTGTAGCAGCCTGTAGATTGTAGTGTGGGTGGGTTTTACCCCACTTTTAATTAGACTGCCCATTTCTATCAACGAGCACGCAGAATTTACCTCCAAGGGCTCCCCCTTTTTGCTGCTTTTTTTTACCTTCCCCACTTGCAAAAGGCCCCCCTGCTTTAATCCACTCTCTCTTTGGGACAATGCCCGTTTTTTACTCCAAACCTAAAGATGATCCCTTTAGCACCCCCCCCTCACCCCTTTTTTACCCCCAAACCCCTTGCAAACCCCCCCCCTTTGAAACAATCCATTTGGCCCTTTTTTCTCTGAAACCCTTTACAAATTCATCCCTCTCCCTTTTCCCCACCCCGATACCCTCGTTTTCCTTTTCCCTGCCCTGAAGTGCTGAAATACCCCCTTGGTTTTAGTGTTTTCTTTTTTTATTATAAAAATTTAGTTAAAAATTTGTTATAGGAATTTTTTTTCTTTGCCTCAAAAAAATTTATTGCAGTGGTTGTAGGCATTTTTAAATTTCCTCGGGTGACATGGAGGCCCTGTTACATCGAAGGATCATTTTTGCATGATTTTTTTGGAACTTTGTTTTTTTAATTTTTTTGATCCATGGTTGGTGAATCAAGGCTGGGGAAACCCCCTCAATAAAAGGGGGTTGACAACTAAAATAAAACATTTTTTTTGGGTTTTGTTTTAAATACTGGAAGTACTTGAAATGGGGCTTAAAGTAGCAGAAGTAAAAATTTTTTTGACAGTTTACTAGGTCTTTTTCAATTTAGGATTCCCAAAACTATGAGAAAGGTTTAAAAAATTAAACCCCACACACATGGTCCCGTAGGAAAAATCAGTAAATGAAATGGAATACGTAAACCCAAAAATGCAATGGGGCAGAAGAGGGGTTTTTGGGGTCCAAGGGCAATAAAAACTGGGGGAAACCCAAAAAAGCCCTTTGGGTTCACCCCATAGTTTAAAAAGGGCCCAAAAATTTAAAGTGGGGCTAAAAAAAAGGAAAAAATTATAAATACAAAGGACCCCGGAAAAATTTAAGAAGATTATTTGAAGAATTAAAAACAAATGTGCTTTGGAAAAGGGAGAAAAACCCCAGGGGCAAAAATAAATAGGGCCCTCAAAAACCAAAGCTTTGTACAGGCCCGGGAAAACGGGCTGAGAAGGAAGGAGGGGAGTTTCACAAAAAACACCCCCCCAAGAAACTGTGAAGGGGCTCAATTTTTTTTAAAGGGAAAGGTTTTTTCAGTGGAGACAAGACTCCGAAAACCCAAAAAGGGAAGGGACAACCAATGCTAGAAACAATAAAAACCCTAAGAGGAAAGCGGTTTGCAAGGGGACTATAACCGGAAAGGGGGAGGTGGGTTTGGCCCATCTCCCCCGGGGTCCTAAGAGGGAGCGAGGCACTGTGAAACCAAAAAACAATCTTCATTTACCTTTACCAAAACGGGGAAACCCTACCGATTGTAAAAGATAGCAAAAGAAGCCCAAAATTTTTTAAGAAAGGGAACAGACGGGAAGCTTTTAACCCTAAACTGCCCCAAGCAAATCAAAGGTTCGGGGGGTGTATGCTCCCAAAAGTAGATCAAATTTTTTTTACTTTTTTTTCAAATAAAAAAAAAAAAAAAAAAAAAGATCAAATTTTTTTTTTAACACTTTTTTTAAAAAATGTAAAAAAAAAAAAAAGATGATCTATTTTTTTTACATACTTTCAAAGTTAAAAAAAAAGGTATATATCATATTTTTTTGGACCGTTTACGGTTTTAAACTACGGACCAGTGTCACTGAAGTATCAAAGCCCAGGAAAGCTTATAAAAAGTAGGACCCACCTAAAAAGGGAAAAAATTTGTACAAAAACCACACAGTTTCGGGGAAGGGAAAACCTGTTTACAAACCTACGGGATTTTAAAACAAAAAGGGTTTACGGGAAGTACGAGGGGAAGGGGAAGGGGGGAAATTGTATTTTTCTTCGACTGAAAGGGTTTTCGACATTTCACACAAGATTAGGCAAAAGCTAAAAGCGGGCAAAAATAATAAAGAGACTGCAATGGATCAGAGAAAAACCTGACAGTAGGGAAACGAGTGATGGTATGTGACGAGGTGCCCTAGTGGGCACCTGTGAAAAGAAAGGGTTCCACAGGGTCTTTCCGGGAACTGGTGCTTTTTCGGTAAAAGGAATGACCTGAGGGAAGGGATAGATTAAAGGGGGTTTACTGTCGGGCAGACATGTAAAGGGAAAAAATGAAAAGAATTCAAATGGGTGAGGATCAGGTAGGACTACAAAGGGATCAAAAACAGGCTGCAAGCCGGGTTTGTATTATTTTTAAATAATCGGGGGGAAGCGCAAACCCCCCGGGAGGATTATACAGCGCCGGGGTGGGGGGATGTGGAAGGAAACCCAGGCTTAATTGGGGGGATTTGGACCCACAGACCCAAATTTCCCCAAAAAAGAGCCCCCACCAACAAAAGGGAAAACCTTCCTTAGGGGCAAGCCGGTGTAGCAACTGGTTTTTTTTAAATCCCCCCGATTTGCAAAGAAATTTAAGTTTGGGGGAAAATTTTCAAATTTTAACTGAAAGAAGAGTATAGGCGGGGAACCAAAGGCTAAAAACCCAACACCGGGGAAAAAAATTTCCTGGGGGAGAAATCATACAAAGCTTTTTCTCCTAAAGGTTGCAAAACAAGCATATAACTGCTGTAGCTTTTGGGGCCCAACCTGGCAATCCTAAGAACAGCTTTTTGAAACTTGAGTAAGGAGTCTTTTAAAAGAGGCTGTACACTCATACACGGGCCCATTTTTGGGTATAAACCCACCGTAGGGAACCTCCACCCAGCCCAAAAAACAAAAAAATTAAGATAAAGTGAAAAGGGTTTTAAAAACCGGGGGGACTAACTTGAGCGAGGTGTATGTCCAAAAAGGGAAAGGGGTTTTAAAGGGGGAAACCAGCCGTTTGAAAACCGGAGGACGGGATGTTTCGAGGGACAAAACGACATAAAAAAAAACTGAAGGAATTGACAAAATGGATGGGGCCAATGTTTCAAGATGGAACACAAAAAAGGGGTAAAACCTTGGAAGAAAAAAAAGCTCAATAAGCCCCACAGGGAGTTAGAAAAAAAATTTTCTTCGTCAGAGTTGTCGGGAATTTAAAACCCAATCGGAGATGATGTATTTGGAAAAGGGGCCCCATATATAGCTTTTTTTTGTGATAAATAAATAAATTTAAAAGGGAGGGGGGGACCTATGGCAACCAGAAAAAGGGGCGAGCCGGGAAACTGACCAACCCCGGGAACCAAAAATGGCGAGCAACGTGCAAAACGCACACACAACTGCCGACCCCTGCACCCCAAAAGGGGGCCAGTACACTCACCCCCACACAAGAGACATGAAAAACTGGAAGTTTTCCGGTAGGTAAAAACGGGGAAGGCACTAAAAAGGGAAATCAGGGGAATACCTTTGAAAGAAGGCACAGCGAGTCTTTTGTACAAAAACGAGGTGTCAGAGGGGGGGCGCCTGTGATGACAGATTTTCCCACACTTTCGGGTTCCTGGACCGCACCCGTGGCGGGGTTTCCTGGATATTTGAATAAACATAGGGAAGGGAATAGACTCTCAAGTGTCCTTTTGAAAAGATGTAAGTTAATGAAAAATCAGTCAGAAGAATTAAGGCAGGACTACAGAGGGATCTGGAAAAGGGTGCAAGCCGGGCCAGCAACTGGGTTCGGGGTTTAAAACCCCCCAAGTATAAATTCATGAAAATCAGGGGAAAGGGCAAAGAAGATCAACACTGAGTACGTTTTTGGGGCAAAAGACTTAAAAAATCTCACCAAGGAAAAGGATCTTGGGGGTGTTATAAAAACCAAGCACATGTTAGAGGCACAAAAAACTACGAACCTAAGAACATAATTTCCCCATCTCAGAAAAGGGAGTTTTTCCGGGCCCTGTAAAACCATGTATGTCAGCCCATATTAGAGAAAGCACACCCTTTTTGGGAACCCCCCACCATGGGCCCAAACCCCAGGAAACTAAGAAAGTGCAAAGGTTTTCAACGAGACTATTTCCCGGGGGTAAGGGGACGTCCTACAAGGAGAGGTTTTAAAAGAAAAATACAAGCTGGGGGACGGGGACATCATGATGAAAGACATAAATACCAAGAGGGGAAAAACAAGGTTTGGGCAAGACAAATTTTCCGGAAATGGGACACCCGCAACAAGGGGGTTTCAAATGCAAGTTTAAAAACTCCGAAAAGTCACAAAAGTGTTAAAGGGAAATATTTTTCTTTAGCCAAAAGAGTTTCAGGGAATTGGAAAAAGTCCAAAAAAAAGTAGGTATGGAAGCAGGTACCATACATAGTAAAGTTTTGGAAGAGGTAGATAAAGCCATGGAGCAGGGGGTGTGTTTGGGCCCAGCGGCGACTAGTGAAAAAAGGGAGGGGGCCCAAAACAAAGAATCAAACCCCGCAACAATTAATTTTTAGAAAACACAACACAAGACCTATTTATGAATTTTGGGTAAACTAAAAAGAACGGACTGCAAAAAAAATTTTGATTTTAAACTGTGCTGAGTTCATGAAAAAAATTATCACATTTCAGCAATGGGGCATAAATGTGCCAGCCATAAATTTCATTTTTACAGTATTTTTTTAAAAAAAATTTTTATTATTTTTAACACACTGGCCGAATTTCCCCCCCCAAAGGGAGGGGGGGGGCCCCCCCAAAAAGAAAAACTTCACCATCATTCACTCCATCACTTCCCTTGGGCCCGGGAAGGGGGCTTTTCACTACAGTTTTTTTAAAATGCAACCCTTAACAAACCCCCCCTTTAGAGTGAGGCACTGGGACTTTCCCATCCCGGAAATCAAGTCCGGGCCCGCCGGGTTTCCCCCGAACCCTTTATAAAATTTTTCTTTGCTCACCCCCAAAAAGCAAATCAAGTATTAAAAAAAACCCTTTGTCTCCATTCGCTCCTATCAAACACGCTCACCAGCCCCTGGAAGTCCAAGCCCCTCCACAAAACAAAACCTCCTTTACCCCCCCCCCCAACCTTTTTTAGGGCCCAACCCCCCTACCCCCCCCTTTCCCTTTCCCCTAAAAGACTGAAACCCCCTTGAAATCATTTTTGTTTTCCGCTCCATTCCCCTCTAAAAGTCCAACCAACCTCAACAAACCCCTTCCCCAGGGCCCCCTGGACAACAGTTTTTTGGGAATCCCCCCACCTCCCCTAACTTCCCCAAAAACGGGTTCTTTTGCATTATATTCACACCCCACATTGCCCTCAGACAAACATCTCCACGCCTCCAAACCCTTTTCCCCCGCTGCAACTTTTTTTTTTTTTTTTTTATTTTTTATCACCCATGCTTCACAAAACCCCCTATAAAAGCGTTGGGAAAAAATATACCTCATACATTCCCCCCTTTTTCCCCCAAGGACAAAGTTTCTTTGTCCTCCACAGGCTCCCCAATGCAACCAATCACCCTTTTTCCCCCCCATCAATCTATGATTCACCTATATTTCATAGACCAATCTGCTGAAAACATCCACCCCCCAAATACTGAATACATTCACCCCTCCATACTCTCTCCCTCCAGTCCCGAAAATCCAATCTTTTTTATTTACCAAATCTTTTTGTTATCCCCATAACCTTTTCTCTTTCCTGTATTCCTTTTTTAAAAATTTTTCTTTTGGGATAAACCCTTTCCAAATTCTCCCCCAACCTCTGCAACTTCTCTTCAGAATCCCCCCAAGAGCACAGTGTCATCAGCAAAGGGGCAACTTTTGGGCAACTCCCACTTTATGTGTTATTCTTTATCTTTTAGCCCACGGGCCCCTTGCCAAACCCCTCCAATTTTCTTCTCTTAAAAACCCCCCCTCTATAAATATATTTAAACCCCGGTGACATCAAAAACATCCTTGTCTAAGGCCTTTCTTTTTCTGGGAAAAAAATCTCCCCTTTTTTTCCCACATACTCTAACTTGAGCCTCACTATCCTCGTAAAAAAAATCTTCACTGCTTTCAGTAACCTACCTCCTAAAACCATTTCACCTGCAACACTGCCACATTGCCCCCCCATCCATCCTGTCATACGCCTTTTTTCCCAAACCAAAAAAACCCCAAAAACCTCTTTAAACCATATCTAAATACTGTTCACTTATATGTTTCCCTTTAAAAAACCTGGGCCACACACCCCCTAACCTTTCCTAAAGCCTCCTTGGGTTTACTGCTACCTATTCCCCCGCCCTTTCTCTTAATTCTTTCCCAAAAATAAATCTACTATACAAATTTACCCAGGTATACTCAACAGAAAATTTTCCCCCTAAAAATTTTTTCACTCTCTTTTGTCCCCTTTTCCTTTATACAAAAAGGAAATATCATGCTCTCTACCAATTCCCCCGGTACCTTTCCCTCTTCATACATTTAATTAAAAATAGCACCAACCCAACCTTTCCCAAAACCCATATTCCCCACCCCCTTTTAACTTTTCCCATCCTTTTATCCCAAACAACCCAGCCGGGCCTTTCCCCCCCCCCATTTTTCTTTCTGCCTCACGAACTTTTCCCCCCCACCCACAACTGGCCCCCTCACCCCCCTACCCAATATTATCAATCTTTTTTCATTTTTTTTTGTTTTTAAAAGGGGTTTTCCCCTAAAGTAAACCCAGTTTAGAAATTTGATGTATACAAGGTGGGTTTTAAAACTTCAAACATGGGAAAATGCGTTTAAAACTGCACATTTGAAAAATTACATTTTCCCCCCTTTACATTCCCCGTTTTCAACTTTTGCGGGCTTCACACTTCCCCAAAATTTCCCCCCCCGCCAAAAACCCTATTTTTAAATTTTCTGCCAAAGATTCCTTTTCACCCTCCCTCCGACCCCTGCAACTGGGAGCCCGCCCTCCCACCACTGTGGGGGTGAGTGTTTTTTTTTTTATAATTTTCAAATTTTTCTTCATAAAGTAAATGTAAAGGGAAAAAACCCCTCCATGGCTGCATATTTGAAATTTTAAATTCAGACAGGTTTTTGGAAGGTTTACATGTGTTTATTCCCTTTTAACACAGCAAAAAAATCAAACCTTTCTGCTAAATGCTAATTTAAAAATAAAAAATATTAATATTTAAAAAAAAATAATAATAATAAATACATAGAAAATTTAAGAAAGGGAAAATTTTACAAAAAAACGAGGGTTTTTAAGCAGTGGGGAGGAAAATGGTTGACGCAACGCAGTGTGGGGTTCGTTTTTGCGGATTGAGTATTTTTTTCTCCGTGCCTTCCAAACATTTCACAATAATCATTGTATTTGGGGCTTTTAGATTGGGGTGTTACTGGATTGGGGTTTAGGCAGTGGGGAAAAAAAAACAGTTATGAGGCAGTGGTAAGGGGAGTTATAGAGGCTGGGTGAGGAGCAGTTGAGGCAGTGATATTTACTAATATATATGGTTATAAATAAAAATAGTACATTAGAATAACATTATTATTTTTATTATAAATTTTATTAATATTAACATGTACTATTATTATTTATAACAATTATGTTAGTAAATTTCCACTGCCTCTCCCCTGCCTCAACCACTCCAGTCACACTCAAACTACAAGCACTAAATACAATGATTTTTTGTGAAATTTTTTGGAAAGCCGGGGAAAATAATTTACAAATCCACATAAACAAAGGCCCCCACTGCGATGCATCAACCACTTTTCCCCCACCACTGCTTCAAAACCCCCGAAAAATTTTTTACAATTTTTTCTTCAATTCTAAACGGATATAAGCGACATTGGGAGAAAGGGGGCTAAATGCAAAATGATTTGTGGGGGGGTTTAAAGGGGGTTTGGGAAAAATTTTAAAAAAAAAAGTATTAAAAAATTTGGGGCAGAAGTTTTGGGGTTATTTTGGGTGGGGGGCAGGAAAAGAGGAGTGATGGGGAATGATGAAGTAAAGGGGGTGGGTAAAAGAGAAAAAAGGTTTGCTTACGAAGGTTTTTACCAAAAATAAGTTTAAAAGAAAGCAGAGTATTTTGGAGGGGTAAAAGAATTTAAGAGGGGGTGGTGAGAGAGTTCAAAAGGAGAGCAAAAAAAGAGGGGAGAGGCACTGTCAAGAAAATTTTTAAAGAAAATAAAAAAAAAAATTTTGGAGTGATTAAACAAATTTTAAAAAAGCCTAGGGAAAGTAAAGGATTTTTTCATTAAAAACAGAGTAGGGGAGTTAGTAGAAAGGGAGAGGGGGTACTAAGGGAGATGGGGGAGAATATTTTGAGGAACTTTTAAAAGTTTAAAGGGAAAAAAGGGAGGCGGGGGGGTTTTTCCCGCCTGGCCCGGGAGGTATACCATCTTTTAGGGGTGAAGAAGACAAATGTAATGTTGGGGGGAGGTACGTGAGGCATTAGTAGAATGAAAGGGGTAAAACAGCTGGAAATGATGGGGTCAAGGGCAAAAAGTTTAAAAACAGGGGGGATATAGTTTGGAGTGGGTTTGGACTTTTGTTTAATAAATGTATGAAAGAGGGAAGGGACCAGGGAATTTTTTAGAGAGCAGTAAGTCCCTTTATATAAAGGGAAAGGGACAAAAAGATTGTAAAAAATTTTAAAAAGGAAAAAGTTTTTCGAGTATACCCCGAAAAGTATAACGGTAGGGTTATAAATTTAAAAATTAAAAGGTAAGACAGAAAGTAGAATTGCGGACACAAGGGGGCTTTTAGAGTGGGTAAAGGGGGTGTTTAATCAAGTGTTTACAAATTTAAACATATATTGGGAACAGTATTTTAGATAAAGGTAGGGGGAATTTTTATTTGCATTTTTGGATTTAAAAAGGCATATTAAGAGTGGATAGAGGACAATGTGGCAGATGTTGCAAGTATATAGAATAGGTGGGAAGTTTTCTAAAAGCGTAAAAAAACCCTTTTTTTTAGGGTAGTTAGGGAAAGGGAAAGGGGGTTTTGGGAAAAAGAGGGGGAGAATACTCCCAGTAAAAGAAAGGGCTTAGACAGGGATGTTTAAGTCCAAACCCTGGTTGTTTTAAAAAAATTTATAGATGGGGGTTTTAAAAAAAAGTAAAAGCAAAGGGGGTTCGGGGGAAGGGGGGGGATTAAATTATTGGGGGAAACAAATTTTAAAATGGGAATTGGGCACAAAATTTTCTTTTTTCTGATGAAAACTGGCTTATGGGAGATTTTTAAAGAAAAATTACAAAGGTTAGTGGGTGATTTTTAGAAAGTGTGTAAAGGGAAAAAAGTTGAAAAATGAACATAGAAAAAAAGTAAGGTATGAGGGGTTTAAATGATTTAGATAAAGAAAAAATGGAAAAACAAATTGGGGGGGGGACAGTATGGGAAAAAGTGAATGTTTTCAGATACTTTGGGGGTTTACGTTTGGCGGGTGGATTTATGAAGGGTAGGTTAATCATAAATTGATGAGGAAAAAAGGGGAGTGGTGCGTTTTAGGGGATTTTGTGGAGCAAAAAAAATTTTTCTAGGAGGCAAAGAAGGGAATGTAAAGAAATTTTAGGGAAATACCAACACTCTTAAATGGATGTGAAGCTTTGGGGGGTAAAAAGCACAGGAGGAACGGGGTTTGGGCAGTGGGATTCCTGTCAAAAGGGGAATGTGTGGTTTTTAAAAATTTCAGAAAATTCGGAGTTTTGGGAAAATTTGAGAAGGTTGGGAGGTTTAAAAAAAAAGCATTATCCGAGGGGAAAGAGGGGTTTTTGAGGTGGTTTTTGGGCATTTAGAGAAAAGGATCAAAGAAAAATGACATGGAAAAACATAAAATCTAAGGGAAAGGGAAAAAGGGGAAGGGGCGTCCTCGGGGAAAAAAAAAAAAAGGGTTTTAAAGAGGGGGGAAAAAGGGGGTTTTGTGGGGGAGGGGGGTTTTGGGCTTCCACAAGCGTGCATGAGCGGGGTTTAAAAGGAGTGAATGGGGGCAAAAGATTTCTTTGGGGCCTGAAAATCTGTTGGAGTGTGAGCCCGGGGAATTTTAGTGAAAGGGGTTCAAGGGGAAACCGGGTTTTTTTTCATATAGTCGGACTTGAAATCCCGGAAATGGGAAGTACAATGCCTTCACCCTTTTAAAGGGGTTGGGAAAATTGGCAGTTTTTGGGGGGAAAATGGGTTTTGTAAACACCCATACGAATATGCTTCTAAACTGGTTTTTAAATTTTGAGCACCTCTGCAAAAGCAGTGGGTAAAGTGTGGGGTGTGGGGGGAAAGTGTTGAAAGAAAATGAAAGTATTTTTTTTTTTTTTTGGGGGATTTTCTTTTTTTTTTTGGGTCACCCTGCCCGGTGGAGATGGCCACTTTTTGAGAAAAAAAAAAAAAAAAAAAAAAAAAAAAAAATTAAAATTATTAACATTTGCACAAATGTTTTATTCTTGCTGTTTCCAAAAGTAAACACAGATGTCACCTTCCAATACCCGTCCAATAGCCCCTTTTCCAAAATGCAGTCATAAAAGGGGTTTTACAATTTTTTATACTGTAGTTAAATGCAATAATGAACTAACAAAACACTCACCACGGGGGTGGGGGAAGGGGTGGCTTTCCAGTTGTGGGGGGTTTGGGGGGAGGGAAATAGGGGCCGCAGTGGTTTGGGGGCAGTGTTTTTTTAAAAACAACATGAAAAAAAGGGATAAGAATGTAATTTTTTTAAAAAATTTTCAACGTTTTTTTGTATTTTTTTTGATTGTTCTGTTTTGACAAGTTAAGGGAAACATTTTTGTATTTAATTTTTTCCCCCACAATTATTGGGGCACCAAACATTCCCCGATTTTTCCCAAAATTCCCCGAGGCTCTTGAACCCCTAACCCCCCCGGAAAGTTGAGGGGGACCTGTACAATACAAGTGGGGGGCAAATGTTACATTTTTTTTTTTTACTTTCACTTTTAAAATTATGCCCCAAAGAACACTTAAGATATTACTATTATTTCAAGGTGTAAACTACTTAAAACAAAGGAAAAAATCTTAAATTTGTTGACTATATTGGGTATATATTTTTGGGTTTAAAGGGAAAATCCCAGGGGTTTTCTAATGTAATTTCTTTTGTCCATAACACCTGTGTCCCCTTTAAGACTACTGTAAAACAATTTTTTCAAGGAAATTGATTAAATTGGGTTTTTAAAAGCAAGACTTTTCAAATTTTTTTTTTTAAAATTTTCTGAGGGTTTTAAACCTAATTTTAAAACTACAGTGTGCTTTAAAGGCTGAATTACATGTTTTTACAGTTCACGAAATTTGGGAATAAAATTTGGGAAAGGGAAAAAGGCAACTTTTTTTCCAGTTCCAATCGCCCGGTACAACCCCTTTTTCCCGGGGTTTATTTTTTACTTGTGCTAGTTTTCTGTGAAGAAAAAATGTGGACCCATCTGGGTTTTAATTTTTTTTTTTTTTTCAAAGGCATGAATAGAAAAATAGAGACTCAAACCTTGTGCTGAGGGCAAAATATTGCCCCGTGAAAACTATAAAAACAAACACTGTCAAAACCGCAAAATTTTTATGTTTGGGTAGCTAGCCAGCCCTGACTGTACTGGCAATTCTTCCAATTTTGACTGCAAAAGTAAATTTAAATGGGGGGTTTGGACTTCCCCTTTTTCAGGGTGAAGGAAAAAGTTCATCAACCAAGGAAAATTTTGTGTTTTTCCCTTTTTGGGATGTTAATTTTTAAAATCTATTATACCCCCTACAGAAAGGGTTTCTTATGTTTAAAAAACTAAAGATTTCTTTTAAAACATATAATTTTTTTAACAATTAAAAATAAAAAAATAAAAAAAAAACACATTTAACATTTGGAAAATCAAACTTTTGACAGACTATTACTAACTCTTCTCCAAAAGAACAAATTATTTAATTCGCCCAAAAAAAAAAAAAAAAAAAGTTTAATTTCACTGCAAGATGGAACGGAAAAAAACTCTCATAACTATCAATTAGCAATCTTTTTTAGGGTTTTAAAAAATTCGAAGTTCTTCATTAAAAAATATTACCTAGAAAAAAGAAAAATTTAATTTTAAAAAAATTTTATCTGAATACCCGAAATACACTTTGGCAAAATACCTAAGAAAATATTAATTTAAAATTTAATGCAATGGGTTCTTTAGGGACAAAAATATATGTTTTAAAAAAAATTTTTTTGTATTTTAATTCACAAATAAATCACCCAATGATTTAAAAATTTTTTTTGGGAAATAACCCTTGCATACAAGTTTGCCCAAAAATTGGGTTAAACAGCCTAGCCTGGTTTAAAAAAAAAAAGTAATACACAGCATCCCTTATTTTTTACTTGATAAATTTTCGATAACATTCAATATAACGAGTTTTTTTCCCAATTTTTTTATACTTGACTACATTAAAATAATCCTTTAAACTTAAAGTCAATAGCCATGCCCAATTAAAACCCGGGGCCCGGATTTACCTGGAGAGGTTTTCCCGGGGGGCAACCCCCCCGCGGCCCGGTCTTGACCAGGCCTCCTGGGGGATCAGAGCCTGATCAACCGGGTTTTTTCTGCTGGCTCCCCAAACCAACGTAGAGCCACACCCGGGCTGATCAAAATGACTTTAGGTGCTTGTCCAGTGCCAGTTAAGACTGCCGGGGGTCTTTTGGGAACCCCCCTTATGTGTGCTGGGGCAGTTGAACAGTCTCGGGCCCCTGAAACTTTTGATGGTCTCTTAACGGCAGTACCCCCCCTGCTTTTCTTGGGGGGGAAATGGTGCTTCTGCCAAGTCTTTTGCTTTCGTAGTGATGTTTTTCGTGTGCAATTCGGTACAGTCCCTCTGGTTTTTCCAGGTTACAAAACTGTATCTCTCCCTCCTGGTTCCAGGGAATACAGGTTTGGGGAACCTCAAGCGCTCCCATAATTGAGGTGTTTTATCCCTTTAAATGCGCGCCGGAAAGTTCTCTGTACATTTTTGGGTCGGAAATTTTTTCCCCTGCCTTGAAAGGTGCTGTTGGGTCACAATATTCCACCCTAGATAAACAAGTGCCCTGAAGAGTGTCACATGGGCTTGGCCCCTCCCTAGTTTTGAAGGTTCTCATTACCATCCTGTTTTTTTTCTAGCAGAGCGTTTGAAAAATTTTTATGGTCCTTGAAGGTGAACCCCGCATGAACCCCTGGTTTTTGCTTTGGTGTTTCGATCTATTTTGGGGCCAAAAATTTTTTTTGTACTCGATGAAGATTTAAATTTTTCCCAGTTTCCATATTTGAGAAATTAAAATTTTCTATCTTAACTTCATATTGTTTTCTGCAGCCCATTGAAAGATTTGGTTGATTTGCCTGGAGCCTTGCATGTCTGCAAGGGAAAGACACTGTCATGCAGATTCGCGTGTCTCTGAAAAGGAAGCACGGTGCTGTGGCTGGGCACCCTTGCTATGTCGGATAGAGGAGGGGAACAAGTGGGAGCGAGTACTGTGCCTTGTGGAACAGAGTTTTCACCGTATCCCCTCGGCTTTCTCTGTTGACACTACTCTCTGTGTTTGTTAGTGGGAAAAATTAAGACCCATCGACCAATTTCTTTTATTTTTAGTCACATTTTGGCGCTATTCCCCGCCATGGTCACACTTGTCAAAGGGGTTTTTTGCAAAGCGTAATATCATCTGCATTTTTAGTTTTCAGTGCATTTAAACCTTGTGTAGTGATCCAATAGTTGAGAAAGACGGAGCGACCGTTCAAAAACCCATGTTGCCCGGGGTTGTGTAACTGAGGGGTTTCTGATGGGTGGTGATCTTGCTTTTAGCCCTTTAAAAGATTTTTAGATATGGGATGTTGTGCTTTTTGGTTGTAGTTTCTTTGCTTTTGTTTTTAAACCGCCCCCTTTGTGGGTGGGGCTTTCGTTGTTTTTTAGTAACTGTAGACAAAACCCCCCCGTGTCCATCTCCCTTCCATGGGATGGAAAAAGGCCATGATAAGGGCTTTTTTTGGTTCTTGATAACATGGAGTTCCATGAGTCGGCCCGGGGGCGGGGGGTGCATGGGCATGTCATTTACGCCGTTCAAGTCATTGGCGTCAGGATAACACGGATAGGCTTGTGTTAATCAAATTTTTTGGCTCTCAAAAAAAAATTCATTTGATCTTGCCTTCAGTCTGGTTATGGCTTGCAAAAAAAATGAGTCATATTGGGATTTTGAGTAGCTCACTCTTTTCCCTTTGCGTCATCTGGAGGGACCCACTTGTTTAAGGGGGCCCCAATAGGGGAGTTTTTCCGTTTTTGATTTGGCATAGGAGAAGAAATATTTTGGGGTTTTTTTCGATTTCATTAGGGCTTTATTTTTCCCCCCGCGATTCCTGACTCCTAAAGGATTCTTTTAGTTAAGTTCGATGCTTGCATTTCTCTGACCATGTCTCCCTGCCATTTCAGAATATTGACCTCTTTTAGCCGCTCTGTTATTTTTTTCCGTCGCCTGTAAAGGAGCGCCTGTCCTTTCATTTTACATCTACTCCCCTTTTTCGAGAGGAATAAGCCTTGGCATACAAAGGGGCCACCCATTAAAATTTTTCTAGGGATAAGTTGGGGTCTGGTTGCTTAGTAATCTTCCCCTTATATCGGTTTGGGCTTGGTTTCTTGGGCCCACTTTATTTTTTTTTATTTTAAATTGAATTTTGGGAATGCTCCCATGAAGTCTCATTAGTCGGTCTGGGGGGCCCACGCATACAGTCTGAAAACCCAATTATGTTGTATTGAGTATATTTTTTTTGATATGGTTACATTTCTTATCAGATCATCATTGTTTGTGAAGATAGTCTAGGGATTCTCCAAACAGTAGGCTCTTTATTTGCTGGTTTAATTGAATTTTGTGCGAGATTTAAAAGCCTGTGGTGTGAGTTTTCTCAGAGCTGCTCCTGGGGTTATTACTGCAACAATATTTTTGCTAATTCCCCATTTTAGGTGCCTTAATTTTAAACCCCCAGGAGCAAATGTTGGGGGGCAGGAGCTGGAAATTTCCCAAAAGTGGGCAATTTTTTAAAAGTTTCCTGGAATTTCTGGGGGGTTTTCATCCCGGGGGCTTGTAGACTACCACAATGATAGGTTTTGGGTTTGACCTTTAATGCAAAACTTCCCCTACTCATTTTGGCATTAAGCAGTTCTGTGCAAAAAAAGTGACTCTGCAATGTACAGGGCCCAACCCCCCCCCCCCCCCCCTTTTTCCTGTTTCCCCTGTCACATCGTTGGGTTTTAAACCCGGGATCCCCATTTCGTTGTCCAAGTGATCCTTTATGGGGTCTCAGTGAAGCCCCGAACATGCCTTTTCCTCGCAAACAAATCCACGGATAAAGGTATTTTTTTGTTTGTTGCGGTTTAGACCGTATATTTGCAAAAAAGAAAGATCGGGACGGTGGTATTGTTGGGATGGGGGGGTTTTTTTTCCGCTTAGTATCTGTATCTTTTTGGTTTGGGTGGAGGCCCCTCGACTGTGGGTTTCCCCTCCAGGGAATGACTGGGGTTTTGGGTAAGATTTCTGCCCTTTCCTGCCTTTTTTTTCCTTCCTGCACTAAAAAACCTCCCCCTCTTTAGTGGCTTGGCTACCCAGGTTTTCCCATGGCCTGGATGTTTTGATCTTTTTTTTCCCCTTTAATGGTATGCCGGCAAAATTTAAATATAGCACAGTCCTTTTCCTTTTTCTGAAGAGTACAAGTTTAGGGTGAAAAAGCTTTCGGAAGGGGGTTTTTATTTTTCCCGTTGTCATATGGGGTGGGATTTTCTAGGGTTGGTCAAGTTGCACGCCCATCTGTTTCCCCATTTCCCAGCCGCAGATACCAAAGGGATAGTATGTGCACAGGCCCCGGTTTCCCCTTTGCCCTTGGGGTTTCTGTACGTATTCCCTGTTGGTGCATGTTTCCCGTCTTATTCTATCCTCCCTACACCCAAAAATGGAGCTCCCACCAGTTGTTTTTTTGGAAAAAAATTTTTCACATTGCTAGTGGGTCCCCTTTTTTGCTATTTCCTGCGGGATTTCTAGTTTGCAAAATTGGTTTTATCTTTTCTTTGACTCACTTGTTTCCCTACTATGCTCCTGCCCTATATATTTTTTCGTATTCCTTTCCCGGTATAATTCCCCACACCTGGACAAATCTCAGCTTTACCATTACTGTCTCCCAGGACGCACCTCCAGCTTCACCATTACGTCTCCGGACAGCCCTCCAGCTTCCCATTCTGTCTCCCGGACAGCACTATCCCCCACATTTACTGCTCCAACTTCATCTCCCCCTTAAAGTTTCTGACTACATGGCCAGTATCAGGGCAGTACCATTCAGCCCAACTTTTTTTTTTTCCATCTTTGAGAAAGCTTCCGGTTTTCTATAAAACACTTTTTGTTGTCCCTTTAATACCCTTGTGATTTTTGTCCACAATTTTTCTCATTTGGGGGATACCCAAAAAAAACTTTCCCTGTTTTAACACTGCTTGTAGTGTTCTTGGATATCGCACAAGGGGCTGACACCAATTTCCACAAAAAGACAATTTACCCATGTGGAAGCCCTTTTTTTGACTGACCCCAGACTACACACAGCTTCATAATGATTTAAATGGTTTTTTTACGCAATTCTACAGCAACCCTTGAATATTCTATTAATAACCTCCTTAAATAAAGCTCAAGCTTTTGTATTTCGTTTCAACCGTTTTTTGTATATTGGACAGCTTACCGTGCACTTCCCTGATTTATATTTAATGTTTGTGTTTTAAGGGGGGCCTAAACCCCACCTTTACAGTCTGCTTTTTGTCCAACAAACCGTTTAAAACCCAGTAAAGGGGTTCGGCCCAAGTCGATCTGATCTGACAGTGGGGCCCTTTTTTAAAAAAACATACTGGTCGGTGTTTTGAGTTAACAAAGAAGGTCTACTGGAAATTTATCTACCCGATAATATTAAAATTTGATTGATAAAAAGTTAATTTGCGTGTTGAAAAAACCCGGTGACGCGGAAAAACCCTAAAAAGACGAACGGTCGACCTCAACCCTTTTTTTATCAATGCTGTACTAGCTTTTCTTTTTTTTTTTTTTCCGTCTCCACCACAATAAAGCATATTATCCTAAGTTGCTGGGAAATTTTGGAGGAAAGGAGCTTTTTTCTGTATAAAAATTGCTTTTCGAGTGTATATTTGGGCCCCCTGGTAACTACAGTTTTTAAAGAAATTTCCCGTAACGTCTGGATTTCAAGAAAAAGAAACAATGAAAAATCACTCCACCCACTCAGACATGAAAAAAAAATTACAAAAAAATTTTGTAGGAAAATGTGCATTCACAGTTTTCCCCGATTCGGGGTTTTGGCTGTTGTGCGCATGCCAGCCCGGACAAGAGCGCATAAAAAGGTAGAGCACGTCACTGTGCAGTGCCAAACCCTGTTTGCAAGTGTAAGGTAGTGTTTCTTTTTGATCATGACTGTGTTGTCTTAAAAAAAACCCGTACCATATTCTTGAAAACTGGTAAAATGTAGAATGGGGAGATTATCATACTTTCCCGCTTTTTTTTATGCTTGTTTCATTTTACATAAAATTTAAAAAAAATAGCTAAAAATTGTCTGGAGTACACCTCCCCTAAATTTTACTATGAACCACCAATGATTACTTAACAAACGACAAACATTAATTTTGTGACGCAAGATTAATTTTAGCAAAGTTACAGCAACAATGAATTTACATTCAGCTTGTATGGCAACATGATAGTTGCTCTGTAAGCCCAAATTTTTATGCTCTCTGAAAATAAGTTAATAAAGTCAAATTAAAGAACTTTATCTTACCTTTAAATTTTTGGTTGCTGCTGCTTGTTTATATACAAATGTGTGGAGAAGTTAATGTGGCCCTGTAAAACAACCATTTCAAACTCGGGGAGGCAGTATTTAACTACCACCCCATCACCTGCCTTCAACATAGGTAAAAAAAAAAAAAAAAAAAAAAAAAATTACTTTTCCTTACCAAATTGTATCAAACAAAGTGACTCCCCATACCTATACCATCCCCAAAAATGCAAAGATGTTTTTGCTTTCTCAAATGCTTTCCAAGAAAAAATTTCAGTAGTATTGTAATAAAATAGTGTGGGAAGTATGGTGGTTGTTGCTTAAGGGGTAGAAAATTAAAGCTGTGGCCAATACACTTTTTTACAGCCTAAGCTATAGTGACCCACAAAATCCTCAACACTGCCACCCAAAATGAAAATTATACGTTCACTCCTCAAGGAAGGTTCTTTGATGCTGGCGAGGAGCTTTTTGATCAGGGGAAATTTGGGTCTGTGCTCCAGTTCCCCGAATTGAACCTGAATACCTTCCACATCCCCCTGCGCTGTATAATCTTACGGGTTTGCACTTCCCTGTTCATTAATAATTACATGCACTACACAATTTCTCAAAATACAACCGTAGTAGTACAGGACTGCTAAAGACAAGGGAATGTTTTAATTAGTTTTATTCTAAATTTACGACACTTTCCTCACACAATGTGGACTTGGGTACAATATTTCATTTGTGGGTTTACTGAAAACTGTGATCCATGGGGTCATTATGTTTAATACAACAATGTTGCTATGCCATCACTGCTGATAGAGTGCAGAACAAGGAACTGAAGCACCAGGTAAATTGGACACAAACACGTCAAAAAAAAAATTTTGAAGTGTTTATTTATAGAAAAAAAAAGGCTCATAACTAAAATTATTGTACAGAATGATTTGCAACCCACAACGCTTAAAATATTTCCCTAGGTGATGAAGCTTTTAAGTTTCATATATTATGACTGAAAGATCCCTAGAATATACATGTATTAGTAAAATTATATCCGTGCCTGAAGAGATAAATGTTCATGAGTAAAAATTTCCTATTCAATGATTGC
>NC_069448.1:38445721-38468050 GCF_026875155.1 Cherax quadricarinatus | reverse complement strand
CCAAACTATTTGATTCCAAAAGTCAGAGGAGAAGTTTTGAAGTAGTGGATGAAGTTCTGGTACTTTTGCCGATCAAGTCAAATAAATTATTAGTAGCATGGAAAGGTCCATATAAAGTATTAAAAATTTGTGGGAAAGTTGGCTACCTCATAGAAGTCAAGGGGAAACATAAGCTTTATCATATCAACATCCTTAAGAAATATTACAGAAGAAATTCGGTTAACTGCCTTAATAACTTTGACTTAGTTTTTCCACACGAACTTGATAAGACAACTGAAGAATGTAAGGTGTGCGTAATTGACACCTCTAACTTAGATATGATAGAGTGGATAGAGGAGCAATGTGGCAGATGTTGCAAGTTTATGGAATAGGTGGTAAGTTACTAAATGCTGTAAAGAGCTTTTATGAGGATAGTGAGGCTCAGGTTAGGGTGTGTAGAAGAGAGGGAGAATACTTCCCGGTAAAAGTAGGTCTTAGACAGGGATGTGTAATGTCACCATGGTTGTTTAATATATTTATAGATGGGGTTGTAAAAGAAGTAAATGCTAGGGTGTTCGGGAGAGGGGTGGGATTAAATTATGGGGAATCAAATTCAAAATGGGAATTGACACAGTTACTTTTTGCTGATGATACTGTGCTTATGGGAGATTCTAAAGAAAAAATGCAAAGGTTAGTGGATGAGTTTGAGAATGTGTGTAAAGGTAGAAAGTTGAAAGTGAACATAGAAAAGTGTAAGGTGATGAGGGTATCAAATGATTTAGATAAGAAATAATTGGATATCAAATTGGGAGGAGGAGTATGGAAGAAGTGAATGTTTTCAGATACTTGGGAGTTGACGTGTCGGCGGATGGATTTATGAAGGATGAGGTTAATCATAGAATTGATGAGGGAAAAAAGAGTGAGTGGTGCGTTGAGGTATATGTGGAGTCAAAAAACGTTATTCTATGGAGGCAAAGAGGGAATGTATGAAAGTATAGTAGTACCAACACTCTTATATGGATGTGAAGCTTGGTGGTAAATGCAGCAGCAAGGAGACGGTTGGAGGCAGTGGAGATGTCCTGTCTAAGGGCAATGTGTGGTGTAAATATTATGCAGAAAATTCGGAGTGTGGAAATTAGGAGAAGGTGTGGAGTTAATAAAAGCATTAGTCAGAGGGCAGAAGAGGGGTTGTTGAGGTGTTTGGTCATTTAGAGAGAATGGATCAAAGTAGAAATGACATGGAAAGCATTAAATCTATAGGGCAAGGAAAGAGGGGTAGGGTCATCCTCGAAAGGGTTGGAAAGAGGGGGTAAGGAGGTTTTGTGGGCGAGGGCTTGGACTTCCAGCAAGCGTGCATGAGCGTGTTAGATAGGAGTGAATGGAGACGAATGATACTTGGGACCTGACGATCTGTTGGAGTGTGAGCAGGGTAATATTTAGTGAAGGGATTCAGGGAAACCGGTTATTTTCATATAGTCGGACTTGAGTCCTGGAAATGGGAAGTACAATGCCTGCACTTTAAAGGAGGGGTTTGGGATATTGGCAGTTTGGAGGGATATGTTGTGTATCTTTATATGTATATGCTTCTAAACTGTTGTATTCTGAGCACCTCTGCAAAAGCAGTGATAATGTGTGAGTGTGGTGAAACTGTTGAATGATGATGAAAGTACTTTCTTTTTGGGGATTTTCTTTCTTTTTTGGGTCACCCTGCCTCGGTGGGAGACGACCGACTTGTTGAAAAAAAAAAAAAAAAAAACTTAGACTATGACGAAGAACTACATGACTTGGTGACTCTTGACCACTCGGACGCAACCAACATTAATATTAATGAATCTTTGGATGACCATAAGAGACATGAACTACTTCAATGTGTGAGTAACTTTTCAGACTCTTTACTGTTTTCCGGGTGTTACCTCCCAGTAGTCCAAAAATTTGACTTATGACGAACAACCCTATCAAACGAAAATTATACCCTTTCCCAGTTCCCCTTTGGGGGATGCATTTAAACCGAAGGTAACAAATTATTAAAATAAAAGATCTTTGAACCTTCAGTATTCTATTTTCCCCCATATCAGGGTTAAAAAGGAATAATTCATATAGATTTGTTTTGACTTCAGAGGCTTAATGCTATAACCGGTGGGATGCGACCTACCCCCTTAATAGATAGCGATCAAACACAAATTTTATAACGTTTTTCCTTTTTTCAGAGTTGTTTTGCGCGGGAATATATAATAATGTTAGATCCTTCTTCAAAGCTACACCTTTTTTCCACACACCAAGGACTGATGCAATATAAAACTTGCCCTTCGGTTGGTAACTCCCTGTATTCCTCGTAACGATGAAAAGGTTTTGGGTAATATGCCAAATTTTTCATTTATTTTGATAACTTTTTACGAAAAAGACATCCACGTGGGGCAAACATATCCAAACATTAACATCAGTTTTGCAGGTTTTTGCTCCATGGCCTCACTCCCAAGCCGAAAAATGCTTCCTTGGGTATAACAAGATTAGAATTTGGGACTGATACTATCTAATAACCTGCAGCCTCTCCCCAGTAAACAAAGCTTTATAAAATTTAAACCCCCAAACCCCAAGAAGTCATGCATAGCTTTCTTGGGTGTAAATTTTTGCACTTTTACCCAACCTTACTGACTACAGGCATTTACCGATTTCCCCTAAAAACCCTGTAAAGGGAACCCTTGAATTTTTCCGAGTAGCTCGGGGAAAAGTTAATGAGATAAAAATATCTTTTCGAAAACCTATATTAAAGTTTCCCAGATATTAAAAAAAAAATTTTTTGTTTAAAAAGATCCCTCCCAATACGGGTTTGGGTGCGGTGCTACTAAAATACCATGAGGGACTCCCTTTCCCGTATGTTTCCAACCAAAATCCTTCCCCAGAAAGGATTCTCCACATGAAAAGGAATGTTTGGCCCCTTGGTGGGGAATCTCCAAAACAAAATTTTATTTTGGGAAAAAATTCATTTTGAAAGGACCACAAACCTTTGTATACCTAAAATTTTTAAAGGGGAACCCAAACAGTTCCCTCTTGGGGTGGACATTGCATCCGGTTTTTTTTAAGTTCCTATTGTTTTTAAATCAGGGGTTCATAAATTTTTTCCTTTTTATTTGGTTAATTTTGCGTCAGACAATTTTTGTTGCTTACGCGACTTCCAAATGTTAAAACCCTTTTTCCTCCCCTTTCCTTATACTCCTTGACAAAAGTTTTTGTATGGGGGGTGTGAGGGAAAGTTAAAGATGGTTCGGGGGATATATTACTGGAGTTTACCGGGAAGGATTTTCCGGGGTAAAACCCCCGGGGCCCGGGTCGTGCCCAGGCCTCCTGGGGGATCAGAGCCTGATAAACCCAGGTGTTGCTGCTGCTCACCAAAAACCAACGTAAGCCCCACCCGGCTGATCCGGAACACTTTAGGTGCTTGTCCATCCCAGCTTAAGACTGCCAGGGGGGGGTTTGGTAATCCCCCTTTTGTGGCTGGGAGGCAGTTGAACAGTCTCGGCCCCTGACATTTATTTGTAGGGCCCTTTTTTAACGTGCAAGACACCCCTGCTTTTCTTGGGGGGATGGGCATCGTCCCCCCCCAAAGTCTTTTGCTTTCGTAGTGATATTTCTTTGCAAGTTTCGGTTATCCCTTGGGGATTTTCCATTAATAATATTATCTCTCCCCCCTGCTTTCAAAGGGAAAAAGGGTTTAAAACCTCAACGCTCCCAATAATGAGGTGTTTTTTATCCCCCTTATGCCGCCGGAAATTTTCTCTGTACATTTTCAGGCGGAAATTTTTACCTCCCTTGAAAGGGGTTGTGTGCAGAAATTTATTCCCCAGCCTAGAAGAAAAAGTGACCTGAAAAGTGCTTTGGGGTTTTGGCCCTCCCTTTTTTAAAGGTTTCCTCATTTCCATCCGTCTTTTTTTCTAGCAATCGATTAAACAATGTTATGGCCTTAAAAGGGAATCCTCCGACTGATCACTCCCCAGGTTTGACGTTGGGTTTCGCTCTTTTTTGTGGGCCCGAATTTTTTTTGTACTCTAGAGTTTAATTTCCCATGTTTACCATAACTGGTAATTGAAATTTTATTTGGGGAAATTCAATTGTTTCCAGCCCACTAAAATGGGATGTCCCCCTAGCTTTGGAGTGCTAATGGGGAAAACCGGCTAGATTCGGGGGTTAAACTCAAAGAAGAAGGGGGTGGTGAAACCCGTTTTCGGGGAGGGTGAAAAGTGGGGGAGTGTTTGGAAAGAGTTTTATTGTGGTTTAATGTTTAACTATCTCTGGTTTGTTTGTAGGGAATTTTAGATATGGATTTTTTGTTTTTTTTAGAGATTTTTGGGCCATTGAGGTACACTTGTGAAGGGTTTTAAAGGGGTTTTAAATTTTTGATTTTTTTGTTTAGTGATTTTGATTGTGATGTAAATGAGGGGGAGGTTTTTTAAAATGTTGCCCGGGGGATGTAATGAGGGTTTTAAAGGGGGGTTTGTTTTTGGGCCCTTTCAAAGATTTTTTTTAAAAGGATGATGCTAAATTTTTCTGTAAATTTTTTGTTTTTTAGCCCCTTTGTGGGTGGGGTTGTTGGGGTTTTTAGTAACGGGGGACCCCCGGCCATGCTCCCTTCCATGGGGGAAAACTGGAAAGGGCTCTTGATTTTTTTGATAAAAACAGGGGGAAAAGGTTGGTGGGGAGAGGCATGGCATGTATTTATGTGTTGAAGTATTTTTGGGTAAGGGGGTAAATTGGTTTGAGGGGGTTTGGGTTTTTAAAATTTTTTTGGGGGTTAAAAAATTTTTGGGTTTGGGGGGTTTTGGTTTAAGAGGGGGGGAAAAATGAGGTTTTATTTGGCTTGAGAGTTACTTTTTTTTTTTTATTTTGGGGTTAAGTTTTTGGGGGAATTTTTTGGATTTTTTTGGGAATTTTTTATGATTGGGAAAAAATTTTGGGGTTTTTGATTAATTTTTTATTTACCCCGTTTTTTATTTTAAAAGGTTTTTTTGTTTAAGTTTTCCTTTTTAAATTTTTGAAAAAAAGTGCCCCTTAATTTTTTAAGGATTAATTGGGGTTTTTGGCTTGTTTTTTTAAGGTTTTAAAGGGAGGGCTTGGGCCCTTTGTTTTGAAAAGTTAATTTTTTCCCCTTGAAAAAGCGGCTGGGGGGCATACATGATGAACCCAATTTATGTGTGGGCCTGGAAATGTTTTGTTTTGGTAACTTTCTTTTACTTATTTGTTAGGAAATTTGGTTTTTGGTTTTTCCCCCTTTATTTTTTGGGTTTTAAATTTAAAATTTTTTGGGGAAAAGCTCACGTGATTATTTTTTAGGCGGGGTCCCCGGGTATATAACAATTATTTTTATTTTATTTTATTTTATTGAAATCCCCCAACAAATTTTGGGGAGGAGTGGAGGTTTTCCCGCAGGGGTCATTTTTTAACAGCTGTTCCTGGAATTGCTGGGATGTTGCATTCGGAGGCTTGTAGACTACCACAATGACTAGGTTTTGGTTCTCGACCTTTACTGCTAAAACTTCCACTACATCATTTGAGGCATTTAGCAGTTCTGTGCAAACAAGTGACTCTGCAATGTACAGGCCAACCCCCCCCTTTTGCCTGTTCACTCTGTCACATCTGTATAGGTTGTAACCTGGGATCCATATTTCGTTGTCCAAGTGATCCTTTATGTGGGTCTCAGTGAAAGCCGCGAACATTGCCTTTGCCTCTGCAAGCAGTCCACGGATGAAAGGTATTTTGTTGTTTGTTGCTGGCTTTAGACCCTGTATATTTGCAAAGAAGATGTTATCGACTCGTGGTATTGTTGGTACTGGGGGGGATTTTTTTTCCGGCATTAGTATCTGTATCTGTTGGTTTGGAGTGGAGGCCATCGACTGTGGTTCCACTCCAGGAATGACTGGATTGGTGTACGATTTCTGCCATTTCCTGCCAGTTTTTTTTCCTTCCTGGCACTAAAAAACCTCTCCTTCTTGAGTGGCTGTGGCTACCCAGGTTTTCCCATGGCCTGGATGTTTTGTATCTTTTTGTCCCCTTTAGATGGTATGCCTGGCAATTTAAGTTATAGCACAGTCTTTCCTGTACTGAAGAGGTACACAGTTCAGGGTGAAAAAGCTTACAGGAAGGGAGTTTGCATTTTCCTGTTGTCATATGGGTATGGCATTTTCTAGGGTGGTCATAGTTGCACGTCCATCTGTTTTTCCAGATTTCCGATGCCAGCAGATACCGAGTGCATAGTATGTGCACAGGCTTGGTTTCCGTTTGCCTTGGGTTTTCTGTGACTGTATTCCCTGTTGGTGCATGTTTCCCTGTCTTACTTCTATCCTCCCTAGCACCAACAATGGAGCTCCCACCAGTTGTTTTGGTAATATATCCTCACTATTGCTAGTGGAGTCCTCTTGTTTGCTATTTCCTGCGGTATTTCTAGTTTGCAATATTGGTTTTATCTTATCTTTGACTACACTTGTTTCCCTACTATGGCTCCTGTCCCCTATGAGGTCATTTATATGTATTCCTTCCTGCTATAATTCCCGACTACCTGGACAAAATCTCCAGCTTCACCATTACTGTCTCCCAGGACAGCATCTCCAGCTTCCCCATTACTGTCTCCCAGGACAGCATCTCCAGCTTCACCATTACTGTCTCCCAGGACAGCACCTCCAGCTTCACCATTACTGTCTCCCAGGACAGCACCTCCAGCTTCACCATTACTGTCTCCCAGGACCCCCAAAATCCCCCCCCATTTTGACTACCAGACACATCTCCAGCCCAGTTTTTTCCCCGTTTAATGGCCAGTTCGGGGGGCAGTCCTTAGCCCGATTTTTATTTTAAATTTTTTAGGGTTCCAGGTTTTTAAACGTTTTGTTTATTTTTAAATCCCTTGGATTTTTCCACATATTTTTTCTTTTGGGAATACCCAAAAACATTTTTTTTAATATGTTTGTGTATTCGGGGAATTCAAAAGGGGGCCCGGGGGAAAAATTTTCAAAAAATGACAATTTGCATGTGGGAACCGTTTGGGTTATGACCACAGCAACCAAACATTTCAAAAGAATGGTTGATTTACCAATTCATAAAACCAAAATTTTTAAAAAACTGCGGGTAGTGACAACAATTTTAAAAACCAGTCGGGTTGGGACCAGTAAAGGGGTTCGGACCAGTGGGGTTGGGCCTCAATTCCCGTCGGGTTCCCGTTTGGGTTCGGACCAGTAAAGGGTTTCGGCCAGTCAAATTGATCTGAGCAGTGGGTCACTTTTTTAAAAAACATACGGGTCGGTGATTTGAGCTAACACATAAAGGATCTACTGGAAATTATTCCCCAGTAATAGTGATTTGATTATACAAAAGTATAACTTGGTGTTAAAGATAAAATAGTTTCATTGGGGCACTTTTTAAAGGGTAGGGTAAGTCAAGCTCCCGTTTTTCCGGTTTTTTCCCCCCCCGAAAGTGACAGTTTCTTTCCCGGCTACTTGTTAAGGGGGGTAAGTAAGCCCCCGCTATTCCCGCCTTTTTCCCCCCCCTGAATGTAGTTTGACTGTGGCGCTTTTAAAGGTAGGGTCGTCTATCTCCCCTATCCCTTCCCCTCCTTCTTCCCCCCCCCGAAAGGTGACGTGTGGGGCTCCGGCAAACAGTAATCACTGACTAAAAGCTCCCCGCACTACTTAATACATGCCTGCCTTGTATTTTGTGGATTTATTGGTTGAAAGCTTCATTTTTGACAAAAAATAAAATAGTCCTTTCGTCTTGCTCTTTAACTGCTGTTTAATAATCACCACATCTTTTAGGGATTGTATTTCAAGGAGATGATTTCTTAAGCGTGGGTAACCTGCTATCTTTCCCTTGGAGACAGAGAGGGTCACCTGCAATCAACGATAGAAAAAGTGGAGTGGGGTAAAGTCCCGGACTTCCCCTTTTGGGATTTAAAACCTGTGCACCTGAATGAAATTGCAGGACTAACCCCTCATCATTGCAGCAGTAAAAAACCCGCTTTTCCCGTCATCGGGATGAATACTCAAGGCTATAAATTTAAGAACTAGCCATGGATTGTAACAACACTCGACCCCCCCCCTCCAATTATCGGGACCATACATTTCAACAAGCAGTGTCCCAACACCAGAACCCAAGTTTTTTAAATTTGGTTGAATTCAGTTATCATTTATTTTTCATTTTTTATTTTCTTTAATGTGGATTAAATTTTATTTTAAGTGTTTTATATTTTATATTTTTCTATATAATAAAATGTTTATGTTTTTCGTTTTTTTTTTTCTTTTTCTATTTTTTAATTTTCCTGAGGGGAGCCAGCCTTAGAAAAATGTCTAAGTTTTTCAGGGTGGTAAGCCTTCCAATCGCCCGCTTTGTTTTTTTTTGGTACACAAAATGTCTTTTTGTCTGTTTTTGCCCAAGTCCCCCGTCTATCTATCTTTCCCTTTTGCTCTCTGTTTCAGAGAGGCCACAAGATGTGTCTCACCTTTACTCAATCTTCAAGCAGGATAGCACTTTGCGGTTTTTTTGGGTTTTCTTGGAAATTTATACTATTATACTTGTATTTATGGTCTTGGAGACAGAATAGACAGGCAGATTTAAAGAGTAAAAAGAGACAGATAAAGGCGAACAACAGAGACAACAGATAGAAGAAAACAAAGACAGACAGGACGTAGAGAGACAGACAGAGAAGACAAGATGCAGAGTAGAGATACAGAGATAGCAATAGACAGAGATAATAGACCCTACTCTTGGGGTTAACTCACTTTCCTCTTAAAAAAGGAGTTTTAATGAAATTACATCATGATCCTTGGTGTTTGCCGCACATTTGCTCTGCTGAGGCTAAATTTAACGGTTCCCCAAAAGGGTAGTAAGTAGCCCCAGTTTTTTTCAGTATAGTACACATGATGTTAAGACCCATTCTTGCTGACCAGGTCTGGGGCCCAATCGTATTATACTTTGGAGTATGGTTGGAAAATTTTGTTTTTCCCGAAGTATGCGCCTAAAGGTGTTTAATGTGTCGATATGAGTAAAAAATTTATTGAAAATAGAGTAAAACCCAAAGATTTCCCTTTGCGCAGGGGGATGTCGGGGGTTTTGGGGCACTGGGGCCATGGGGGGGGGGGGAGGTTTTTTGATGTGGTGAGGAGGCGGGGAAAGCAGGAAACCACAAATTTGGTTTCCGGGGGCCTAAGGTTTAAAATTTTTGGGGCCTCTTTTTTCAAAATAGGAAGGTCGTAACTGTTCCTTGGGAGTGGGGAACGTGATTTCGGGACCACCGAATAAAGTGGTAAAAGAGGAAAAATAAGGGTGACGGGTGACGGCATCCCCTGGACTGGCCCCGGGGAAAATTACCCTTGGTTAATCATCACTCATCGGTCTCAGATTTAAATGGAGTACCTCAAATTTTTGAAAATAGTTATGAGACTTAAATCGTCGGGTGAAGGGGTAATGAATCAGTGAATAACATTGAGTTAAGAAATGGGGGGTGGAAATAGAGCCCCCTGCCCCGAGTGAACGTGTGACTCTCGCCGGGGAAATGAAGATTTATGGAATCCGACTTCTAAACCGGGACAAACCGAGGATACTTTGGGGAATAAAACCGTGTCGGTGTACAGACTTCGAAATGAGGGGGGGAATGAGGAAATAAGGAGTATCAATCACCCTCAGTTAAGAAACCCTTTCTAGTTGTAGCAGACAATGCGGGGCCAGTTGGGTATGTTGCAATTGGATAGGTTATGATGTCCAGTACATAAAGTGCCACAAGGAACTTTGGGAAGTGGTGGGATTATGTACAAATTTTTTTTCCATATGGATGTACCCAGGTGTACCCCTACCCCCCCCCCCTTCATTCAGCAAAAACTATTAATCTATACAGTCCACAATTAATTAGTAACACCGTACTTGTGGGTGCTTCCAATCCATATGGCTCGGTAGATTGGATAAGATTGTAGTCGAAGGAACCATTGCCGCGACCAGGGGTGGTTAAGTTTTCTCAATGTCTACAGGGGGTGATGGGGGTTAAACAAAATGGTTGTTCCCAACGAGATTAGGGTATGTTATATGTTGGGGTACATACAGGAAAGCACCTTAAAAAATTTTTCCAAATCTGCCCTTTGGTCCTTCCTGAACCGGAGGCAATCAGTGAAAAAATTATTGAATTAATTATTAAAAATTAAGTGATGATTAAAAGGAAGTGGTGTAGGTGCACAATTTTAAATCGATCGTTGATGGTATAATTGCCCAATTAATTGCTAGCCATGTGGGGCTAGGATTTAAAAAGAGTAAATCCAAGAATTACTCTTAAAAGGCCCTACTTAAAGTTGTATAATCATGATTAATAATTCTCAAACCTGATGGATCAAATGGATTAAGGGGACTACAAGCCGTAAAATTTTGGTAATGAAAGCATCTTTAAGGTATTAAAAGCCATGGACGAAGGATTTGTTTTATGAATCAAAGAACCGTGAACCCAAAGAATTAAAGTTATATTAGATGCTTTAAGAGTAGATTTGATTGGGTACAATTGTGGTTTAAAGATGGAAAAAATTGCAGAAATTTGCAGATGAATGGAAAATAATGTTTTAAATTAACAACATTACAAAGGAAGAAAAACTGTTTGTAAAAGAAAGGCTTTGAAAAAATTTAAGGGGAAGCGCATTGGGAAAAACCCTTTTAATGAAAAGGGGGGGTTTCCCAAAACCTCCAAGTACGGTTGGAGGAAATCAGATAGGTCGGCAGGAAATTTAATTGTTCAATTGCAGACCAGTAGTCAAACATTTCTAAGGATTAACCCATATGATTTAAATATCTGTCAAGTCTAAAAAAGGAAAAAAATAATCCCAGGGGTAAAATCATAGTTAAGAGTTAAATAGGAATATCAAGTCGGGAATCAGTAATTGGTTCCTCACTAAAGGAAAGGGGGAATAAGTACTCTAAGGGAAACCCCCATTTAATAAGGGTCAGGCAAGGGAAAAGAGAGAAATGCCTTTCTCCCCGGGTACTATTTCACTAAAAATTGAATGCCTAAAATTTCATGGGATTTTAAAGGGGAAAAAGAATAAAAGAACTGCAATTTACAGATTTTAGACAATCAAATGTAAAGGTTGTCTCCCAAAATTGAACAGTTGCACAATGCAAAAAGGGAAGGCACCATCAGTTTGTGCAGGGTTGTATGTGATTTTTAAAAATGGGACAAAAATGATAATGTAAATAACCCTACAACGGGGACTGATGTAAAGGTTGCAGCAAGGAATAATGAGGGCCTAGTGGGTGCCTTGCGGCGTTGGATGTAAAATTCGGTAAAGGGCATAAATAAAAAGCTGCGGCGTCCCCTCTCTAACACGGTTAGGGCCATGAAAAATATGGCAGACTACCCCCTATAAAAATACTAGAATAGTGAATACTCCGGGTCTTGCTCAAAAAAGGGTCAACCCATAAAGTATTTTTATCGGATGAGGGTTAAACCCGTCTAATTTTTGTGGGGCGGGAAGAAAGGGGATAATATAAATGATTAAGTAAAAAGATTCCTTTACTGGGAAAAATCCTAAGGGATGTTAAATGGAATCTGACATTACTGGGGGCGTTCGTGGAAACTCGCCGTCCGAATTACCTATAATTATAGGGTGGGATGGGCAGTTAAAGGGCCCCCTCTGGAATGAGCAAGACACCCCAAAAATGTTGACTGCTTATAATGAATAATTAATAAACGTTAAATAATAAATTGTTCCTACTTCAGAGACGATAAATGCACACCTTAAGGCACAGGTGGTCCATGAGCGAATAATTGGGTAAATAATTTTGGGACAAATTTCCCCGGGGTGACGTCAAATGAAAGGGGAATAAGAGGATATGTGAAGGGGTTAATGAAATAAGCAGTAAGGGGCTGGGCTGACTTGGGGTATGAGAGAGACTTGTTTTGTTTTAAGTCTCAAAATTTTCCGTAGCCCAATAAACTAATCCAGGGGGTATAGGCTTTGCCCCCGAGGAATGGAAAAAGTAATTAGTCCATTTTTTTGGGGGTCAATAAATATGGATGGCCATGGGTTTGGGGCCTATAGCCAAGTGCTGGGGGTGACTTGGGGTTGAGAGAGACTTGTTTTTGTTAAAGTCTCTAAATTTCCCGTATGCCCAATAAATTAAACCCGGGAGATAGGGTTTTTCCCCTGAAGAATGGAACACTAATTGCCATTTTGAGGGGGCAATAAATATGGATGGGGCCTGGAGTTGGTCCTATATGCTAAGTGTGGGGAACTTGGGGTACTGAAGGACTTGTTATTGTTAAAGTCTCAAATTCCGTTGCCAAAAAATTAAACGAGGCATAGACTTAGTGTATACCTTACAATTTAAAAGGGAAAATTTTTAATACCCGAACATGGAGGCTTGGTGCTTTGGATGGAAACCCACCTGAGGAGTTAACAGGGGGAAAGAATTAATGGGTGATTTTGTAAAAAATCAAAGTTGGAGTTCCCCCCAGGGGGCCAGTGAAGATGGGAAAATTGTACTCCAATTATGTAAGTGTTAGCAACGACCTCGCCCCGGCCCCCAGTGGGAAAATTTTTTATTTTCGAAGCAAGCGCCTAATAGGGGTTTAAATGTGTCGATTGGTCAAAAAAAGTTTTGAAAAAAGAGTAACCCAAAAGTTTCCCTTTGCGCATGCGGGATGTGCGGGGGTTTTGGGCGATCGGGCCTGGGGGGGCGGGGGTGTTTTTTAATTTGGGGAGGAGGCTGGGAAAGCATGGGGAACCACGAAATTTGGGATTCACGGCGGCCTAAGGATTAATAAGGCCTCTTTTAAAAGGAAGTGTCGTAATGTTCCTGGTGGGAGTGAGGAACGTGATTTATGGGGCCACCCAAAAAAAAATGGTAAAAAGAGTGAATAAAGGGGAGGACGGGTATGGCGCGTCACCATGGACTGGTTTGGGGAAAATTCCCTTGGGTTTTAAACATCACTCATCGGGTTTGACTTAATGGAGTGACCTCTAATTTGTATAATAGTTTGAGACTTAAATCGTTGGGAATGGTAAAGTAATCATGATAATAAAATTGATTTTAAGAGAATGGGATGTAAAAAGAGCGCCCTCTCCGAGTTTAACGGGATTTTTTCGTACCGGGGATAATGAAATTTAGGAATCACAATTCTAAACCGGGGCAAACCCCATGGATACCTCGTCCCGCCGGGGAAAAAGAACCGGCGGGTACAGGACTTCGAAATGGATGGGGAATGGAGGAAAAAAGGAGTATCAATCACCCTCAGTTAATAACCTTTTAGTTGTAGCAGCAAATTGGCCTTGGGTATTTGCAATTGGATAGGTTATGAGTGATCCAGACATCAAGTACCACCGAGAACATCTGGTAAGTGGGGGGATTATGTACAAATGTTTTTTCCTTATGGGTGTATCCGGTGTATCTACCCCCCCCCCTTCATTCAGTAAACTAATATAATCTATACAGTCCACAAATTAATTAGTAAAACCGACTTGTGGGGCTGTCCAAACCTACTGGCCGGTAGATTGGAAAAGATGTGAGGTCGAAGGAACACTTGCCGGACCAGGGGTGGTTAGTTTTCTACCATGTCTCACGGGGTGACTAAGTAAACAAATGGTTTTCTCCCAAGGATTATGGGAGTATATAGTTGAGGGACATAAGGGAAGCACCCCAGAAAATTTTCCATAATCGAAGAACGTAATATCGTTTGGACGTTTAGGGTTAATAACAATATTAATAAAAGATGGGTTTTTGGTGTTGTGGTGTTGTTTTTGGTGATAAGGGCTTGAGAGCAAAGCCTACTAGTGTGGGGAAGGACCCGAGGTTGGGTTCTCAGTAGCCCAAAACTCCAAAAACATTGAGGAGTTAGGTTTTTGATTACTTTTTCTAGATTAATCGCTTAATTTACTTGCTAATTTATCGCTTGCTGGCCTATGCCTTTTCGACTGTGCGCTTTAGTATCTACAAATTTCAGAATCACTGAAAAGCACATTTTCCCCCCATCACTTTCCCCCCTACAAGTTCTGCTACAAGTTCTTTCTTGAATTCTATTGTCTTTCTCACCTTCTTTGCCAAAGGGATGGCACTAGTACAATTTTTACAATGTTTTCATGTGTTTTTAGAATTCAGGTTTAAAAGGTTTAAAGGGAAATAGTATTGTTGGCTAAGTAAACGCTATTTTATATTTCCCCACAATATATTTTAGCACCAAACATTTGCAATTTTTCAACATTCGTGAGGTTCTTGATCTCCTGACCCTTGCGAATGTGGAGAGACACCTGTATAATTATTATTTATTTTCTCTCAGTTGTTTGTTGGGCTATCTTATTGAAACTTGGGCAATGTATGATGGAAAGAAGCTTCTCAACGTACACCAAAACTGAAAGAAATCGGACTATAAATAACGGAGTTCACTTCTCAGCCATTAGCTACCCTTTAGCAGTATATTTTCATATGGATTTTAGATTGTATTCTCATTTTTTTTTTGGGCTCATCTGATAGAATGGGGGATATATTACAGAAATAGATATGATTTTGATTGCTTTTATGATGAAAAGTTCCATGCAATTGAGCTCAAAATAGTGGAAATGTTCTGTTCTTTGGCAATGCCACTATCTAATATGTGTACGCATGCCGTTCCAAATTCCAATACGCAGTCACGAATGGGGTGACATTATTTATACAATTATTACAATAATGCAGTAGTCTGCATAATAGTAAATTTTCTATTTTTTGTGTGAATAAAAATTCCAAATGGTAAGCAAGAGGAGCCTGGAGCTGTGACTAATGAACAAAGAAAATGTTATTTTAATGCCAGGAATATCTGCATTGTTTATTCTGGATCCTGTTTTGAAATTGGTGCAAAATTGTCCAAACTGCCAATTTCTGACCACTTTATTGGGTAGCTGAAATAGGTGAATGGGTTGTTTCTTGTACTCAATCGAGAGAATAGAAGTAAGTTTATTCAGGTATACACAAACACAGTTACATAGATTATCATACATAGCAGCATATGTATAGATGCTACACCAAAAAGTCAAAGTGACTTATTTCCAGTACCTGGCTTGGGTTTGCACATATAATTTTTGGAAAAAAAACAAATTCTCTCTCAGTGGTTTGTTGGGCTATCTTATTGAAACTTGGGCAATGTATGATGGAAAGATGGTTCTTAACGTACACCAAAATTAAAAAAATTGGACGATAAATAAGAGAGTTCTTTTCTCAGCCATTAGCCACCTCTTTGCAATGTAGAGTGGACCATCATTTTTCGTAATTAATCCCTTCCAGAAAGTGTGACTATTATCGAAATTGATGATTTGCAAAACCATTTTCCCCATAAGAAATAATGTAAATACAATTAATTCATTCCAGACACCAGAAGTACTAAACAAAACAAAATTTTACATGAAATGTAGATGTACATAGTACACAAAACAATGGGACATGATGAATGAAACATAAACAGCATAACACTTAACTTTATTGGCAAATTCTTCTTAGTGTGTGGAAGACTGGAGGAGGGGAGAGATTGGATTATTTACTGTTTGGAAGGGGAATCCCATGCCAATAAGACTTCAAGTATCAAGTGTTTTTTCTGGGGTTACCTCTCTTCTTTGTTTTTTACTGCCACTAGGACCAGCTTGAGAGTAACTGTACACCTGTGGCACTAAATACTTGTCCAGAGAGCACTGTTTCTGGCATCTCTTTAAAACTTCCCTAAAATTGGCCAAGATTTTGTTCCTGCACATTTGCCAACATGGCTTGCAACAGCTTTGTCATGGTAATGTTTCTCCATAAATCTTTCCATCCTACTCCATATTTCAAAAATCTCCTTAATTTCTGAAGGTGTAGTGATACTGCTCCTGTGGGGAGCAGCAGCAGGATAATACTGCACAACCTCTCAGGGGCCCCTTTAAAAACAACAACAGTTTGGCGAGTCATGGGCGCCAACACATGGTGTGTGGTTCTTCTTTCTTTTTTTTTATTATCACACTGGCCGATTCCCACCAAGGCAGGGTGGCCCGAAAAAGAAAAACTTTCACCATCATTCACTCCATCACTGTCTTGCCAGAAGGGTGCTTTTTCACTCCAGTTTTTAAACTTATATCTATATATTATAAGAATATAAGAATATAAGAAAGAAGGAACACTGCGAATGCCTACTGACCCATGCGGAGCAGGTCCATGTCCCCACCCCAGATTAGACCCAAAGACCCACCCACTCTGATCACCTCCACTCAAGGAAGGAGCACGGCATATGCAAGACATCGCCTTTCCTGCAGCAGCAGTTAGTCGATGTACTAGTCATTATATTTTGTTGTTGTAGAAGTACTATAAAGATTCTATGTTCAATATAGCCTAGAGACAAGGCCTGTGTTTCTATCACAACAATTTAGTGAACATAGAATCCTGGGCTAGACTACATCACAACATGGAGCGTTTACTGAAACCTGAGAGGCTAGACTGTGACCCCAGCTTATCTACGGCTGCTCAGGAATGGAAGCACTGGTTTAAGACTTTCCAAAACTTCTTGGGAGCCCTTCCTAAAAAAGATCTAGATAAACTAAGTCTGCTCATCAATTTTGTGTCACCTAAAATATATGAGGCTATTTCTGAGTATAATACCCATGACGATACTATCAAAACCTTCAAGTCTCAGTATATTAAACCTACAAATGAAATCTTCGCATGCTATCGCCTTGCAACTCGCCGCCAGCAGATTGGTGAATCCTTAGAGGAATACCTTCAAGCACTGAAAATTTTATGTAAGGACTGTCACTTCCAAGCATTGACAGCTGCTCAGTATTGTGAAGAGTATATCAGGGATACTTTTATCAGTGGCCTGCAATCGCCAATGATAAGGCAGCGTTTATTGGAGAATAAAACTCTCGACTTAGCCACTGCCTTTGACTAGGCAAGAGCTCTAGATTCAGCCCAGAAGAATTCTGAAGTATACAGTACCACCCAGCCTTCTCGAATGGTAAGTGCTGCAATTCCTGACCAAGACTCTTGCAATGAAGTTACTGTGGAACCTGACTCAGTGACAGCAGCAGCAGGTACAGTGTGTTTCTTTTGTGGTTTTTCAAGACATCCACGTCCAAAGTGTCCTGCTCCTGAAGCAATGTGCCATAAATGCCACAAGAAAGGTCATTTTGCAAAAGTATGTCGTGCTAAGGCATCAACAAGAGCTAGTACTTCCACACATTCCAGTGATCATGCAACTCTAGCAGCAGTGACTTCTGCAGCTACTCCAAATTCACTGTCAAAGGCAGTTGTTAGTTAAACGCCACTCCTTGACTGTACATCACTCATCAGGTACCGTTTCCATGGCATTAACATCTCTCTCTACTCACACCTTAGGGTTTTGCAAGGTAAACCTCAGAGTTAATGGAAAGGATTATCAAGGTGTACATTTAGCTATTCTGCCACAACTGTGCTCTGATGTTATCCTTGGTCAGGACTTTCAGAAGCTGCATGGTAGTGTCACCTTAACACATGGAGGTGAACTGCCTCCTCTTGTTGTCTGTGGACTTAGCACTTTAACCCTTTGACTGTCGAATGGCCCAATCCTGAAGTGTCTCCTGGTGTCGCAAAATATTCGAAAAAAAAAAAAAATTTCTTATGAAAATGTTAAGATTATTTTTCTGATTGTTTTAGTCCCAAAAAAAAAAATTTCCCATCAGTACTTACCGAGATATAGAGTCCTGAAGTTTGCTGAAATTGATCTGCGAGCGGCAACAGCGGCGACTGCCGGTCACCCGGTAAACCTTGATTTACTTGTATTCGATGGTTTCTTGTTTTTTTTCACTATTTTATTTTTTCACATAACTTTTGTGGCCTGTGAGACCAAATTATTGTGCAATGTTCAAATATACACTCGTTGAATGTAACACAATTATAGCAAAAACACTCGTATCATTATAATGTTGCTAAAACTTGTTTACACAAACAAACAATGTAAACAAATGTTTATTATGATTGTTTTATAATATATATATACATATGCCAGATGACTGTGAAACAAAAACCTGTAACTGTTTTGCATGATGGTAGGATTGCTGGATTCTTTTTCTGTCTCATAAACACGCTAGATAACAGGGATATCTTGCTACTCCTACTTACACTTTGGTCACACTTCACAGACACGCACATGCATATATATATACATACATCTAGGTTTTTCTCCTTTTTCTAAATAGATCTTGTTCTTCTTTATTTCTTCTATTGTCCATGGGGAAGTGGAAAAGAATCTTTCCTCCGTAAGCCATGCGTGTCGTATGAGCGACTAAAATGCCGGGAGCAATGGGCTAGTAACCCCTTCTCCTGTAGACATTTACTAAAAAAGAGAAGAAGAAAAACTTTATAAAACTGGGATGCTTAAATGTGCGTGGATGTAGTGCGGATGACAAGAAACAGATGATTGCTGATGTTATGAATGAAAAGAAGTTGGATGTCCTGGCCCTAAGTGAAACAAAGCTGAAGGGGGTAGGAGAGTTTCAGTGGGGGAAATAAATGGGATTAAATCTGGAGTATCTGAGAGAGTTAGAGCAAAGGAAGGGGTAGCAGTAATGTTAAATGATCATTTATGGAAGGAGAAAAGAGAATATGAATGTGTAAATTCAAGAATTATGTTGATTAAAGTAAAGGTTGGATGCGAGAAGTGGGTCATAATAAGCGTGTATGCACCTGGAGAAGAGAGGAATGCAGAGGAGAGAGAGAGATTTTGGGAGATGTTAAGTGAATGTATAAGAGCCTTTGAACCAAGTGAGAGAGTAATTGTGGTAGGGGACCTGAATGCTAAAGTAGGAAAAACTTTTAGAGAGGGTGTGGTAGGTAAGTTTGGGGTGCCAGGTGTAAATTATAATGGGAGCCCTTTGATTGAACTTTGTATAGAAAGGGGTTTAGTTATAGGTAATACATATTTTAAGAAAAAGAGGATAAATAAGTATACAAGATGTGATGTAGGGCGAAATGACAGTAATTTGTTGGATTATGTATTGGTAGATAAAAGACTGTTGAGTAGACTTCAGGATGTACATGTTTATAGAGGGGCCACAGATATATCAGATCACTTTCTAGTTGTAGCTACACTGAGAGTAAAAGGGAGTGGGATACAAGAGAATAGAAGCATCAGGGAAGAGAGAGGTGAAGATTTATAAACTAAAAGAGAAGGCAGTTAGGGTAAGATATAAACAGCTATTGGAGGATAGATGGGCTAATGAGAGCATAGGCAATGGGGTCGAAGAGATATGGGTAGGTTTAAAAATGTAGTGTTAGAGTGTTCAGCAGAAGTTTGTGGTTACAGGAAAGTGGGTGCAGGGGGGAAGAGGAGCAATTGGTGGAATGATGATGTAAGAGAGTAGTAAGGGAGAAAAAGTTAGCATATGAAGTTTTTACAAAGTAGAAGTGATGCAAGGAGGGAAGAGTATATGGAGAAAAAGAGAGAGGTTAAGAGAGTGGTGAAGTAATGTAAAAAGAGAGCAAATGAGAGAGTGGGTGAGATGTTATCAACAAATTTTGTTGAAAATAATAAAAAGTTTTGGAGTGAGATTAACAGTTAAGAAAGCCTAGAGAACAAATGGATTTGTCAGTTAAAAATAGGAGAGGAGAGTTATTAAATGGAGAGTTAGAGGTATTGGAAGATGGAGGGAATATTTTGAGGAATTGTTAAATGTTAATGAAGATAGGGAAGCTGATGATTTCGTGTATAGGGCAAGGAGGAATAACATCTTGTAGGAGTGAGGAAGACCCAGTTGTGAGTGTGGGGGAAGTTCGTGTAGGCAGTAGGTAAAATGAAAGGGGGTAAGGCAGCCGGATTGATGGGATAAAGATAGAAATGTTAAAAGCAGGTGGGATATAAGTTTTGGAGTGGTTGGTGCAATTATTTAATAAATGTATGGAAGAGGTAAGGTACCTACGGATTGGCAGAGAGCATGCATAGTTCCTTTGTATAAAGGCAAAGGGATAAAAGAGAGTGCAAAAATTATAGGGGGATAAGTCTGTTGAGTATACCTGGTAAAGTGTATGGTAGAGTTATAATTGAAAGAATTAAGAGTAAGACGGAGAATAGGATAGCAGATGAACAGGAGGCTTTAGGAAAGGTAGGGGGTGTGTGGACCAGGTGTTTACAGTGAAACATATAAGTGAACAGTATTTAGATAAGGCTAAAGAGGTCTTGTGGCATTTATGGATTTGGAAAAGGCATATGACAGGGTGGATAAGGGGGCAATGTGGCAGATGTTGCAAGTGAATGGTGTAGGAGGTAGGTTAGTGAAAGCAGTGAAGAGTTTTTACGAGGATAGTGAGGCTCAAGTTAGAGTAGTAGGAAAGAGGGAAATTTTTTCCCAGTAAAAGTAGGCCTTAGACAGGATGTGTGATGTCACCGTGGTTTGTTTAAATATTTATAGATGGGGTTGTAAGAGAAGTAAAATGCGGGTCTTGGCAAGAGGCGTGGAGTTAAAAGATAAAGAATCGCACACAAAGTTGGGAGTTGTCACAGCTGCTCTTGCTGATGACACTGTGCTCTTGGGAATTCTGAAGAGAAGTTGCAGAGATTGGTGGATGAATTTGGTAGGGTTTTCAAAAGAAGAAAATTAAAGGTGAATACAGGAAAGAGTAAGGTTATGAGGATAACAAAAAGATTAGGTGATGAAAGATTGGATATCAGATTGGAGGGAGAGAGTATGGAGGAGTGTGAACGTATTCAGATATTTGGGAGTGGACGTGTCAGCGGATGGGTCTATGAAAGATGAGGTGAATCATAGAATTGATGAGGGAAAAAGAGTGAGTGGTGCACTTAGGAGTCTGTGTGAGACAAAGAACTTTGTCCCTTCGAGGCAAAGAGGGGAATGTATGAGAGTATAGTTTTACCAATGCTCTTTTATTGGGTGTGAAGCGTGGTGATGAATGTTGCAGCGAGGAGAAGGCAGGAGGCAGTGGAGATGTCATGTCTGAGGGCAATGAGTGGTGTGAATATAATGCAGAGAATTCGTATTTGGAAGTTAGGAGGAGGTGCGGGATTACCAAAACTGTTGTCCAGAGGGCTGAGGAAGGGTTGTTGAGGTGGTTTGGACATGTAGAGAGAATGGAGCGAAACAGAATGACTTCAAGAGTGTATCAGTCTGTAGTGGAAGGAAGGCGGGGTAGGGGTCGGCCTAGGAAAGGTTGGAGGGAGGGGGTAAAGGAGGTTTTGTGTGCGAGGGGCTTGGACTTCCAGCAGGCATGCGTGAGCGTGTTTGATAGGAGTGAATGGAGACAAATGGTTTTTAATACTTGACGTGCTGTTGGAGTGTGAGCAAAGTAACATTTATGAAGGGGTTCAGGGAAACCGGCAGGCCGGACTTGAGTCCTGGAGATGGGAAGTACAGTGCCTGCACTCTGAAGGAGGGGTGTTAATGTTGCAGTTTAAAAACTGTAGTGTAAAGCACCCTTCTGGCAAGACAGTGATGGAGTGAAGGATGGTGAAAGTTTTTCTTTTTCGGGCCACTCTGCCTTGGTGGGAATCGGCCAGTGTGATAATAATAAAATAATAAAAAATGTACAATCACTGAACACTTTTCTAGAAGTGCTGCAGCTTGTGGAATTCTTTGAAACATGGGTATAAGCACAATGGTGTCTTACACTCCTCACACATAAAACGAGTGTCTCTGCATTTTTGTGGGCGTTTTGTGGTATGTCCACAGACAAAACACCTCTTCTGAGCATTTTTCTTGGCAGTAGTAGCAGGCAGTGGTATGGGGTAGTGATCACCAGGCCTCAGACGAGAGGACATGTGTTGATAATTTCGTGGGTGCTGGTCTATTGCAGGTGTTGTTTCTTGGTACTTGAATATTATTTGTCTGATGACTGACAAACAAAATTCACCATATTTGGGTTTGTTCTTGGTCTTCAACTTATACACATTATAAGCATTCAGCATGGAAATGTCAAGAAGATGGAAAAACAGTTTTATGTACCACTTATAACTCTTGCGAACACAGTCAGCAAACCAAATCTGCATGTCACATTTGTCCACTAAGCGACATATTGAGGTTGTAATCCATCACAGCTGCAGGTTTTACAATGGGTTCATTGGTCTCTCTATTCTGCTTGCCAGTGTCTACCATTTCGTGTCGGTGAACTGATGTCAGCAGTGTGACATTATGTTTGTGAGGCCACCGAAATGCCATGATGTCATTGGCAGCAAACACCTGCACTTCACCTCTACGACTGCCAGCATCGAACCTAGGCATATGTTACGATTTCTACGCACTGTGCCACACACATCTGTCATGTTCACTCGCAAGAAATCACTGAGTATAGGGCTTGTGTACCAGTTGTCAGTATAAAAAATATGCCCCTTACCAAGATATGCTCCATCATGTTTAACCACAT
>NC_069448.1:38391248-38445221 GCF_026875155.1 Cherax quadricarinatus | reverse complement strand
AAAAAAATCATTTTGATCTGCCTCAGTTGGTTAGCGGCTTGCTAAAAACTGAGTCATATTGGGACTTGAGTAGTTCACTCATTTCCTTGCTGTCATCCGTGTAGGACCCATCTTGTTTAAGTAGGGGCCCAATACTGGACGTTGTTCTCGATTTTGATTTGGCATAGGAGAAGAAATACTTTGGGTTTCTTTCGATTTCATTTATGGCTTTTAGTTCTTCCCGCGATTCCTGACTCCTAAAGGATTCTTTTAGCTTAAGTTCGATGCTTGCTATTTCTCTGACCAGTGTCTCCCTACGCATTTCTTGCTTACCAAATTGTAAGCAAGAGGAGCCTGGAGCTGTGACTAATGAACAAAGAAAATGTTATTTTAATGCCAGGAATATCTGCATTGTTTATTCTGGATCCTGTTTTGAAATTGGTGCAAAATTGTCCAAACTGCCAATTTCTGACCACTTTATTGGGTAGCTGAAATAGGTGAATGGGTTGTTTCTTGTACTCAATCGAGAGAATAGAAGTAAGTTTATTCAGGTATACACAAACACAGTTACATAGATTATCATACATAGCAGCATATGTATAGATGCTAACCCAAAAAAGTCAAAGTGACTTATTTCCAGTACCTGGCTTGGGTTTGCACATATAATTTTTGGAAAAAAACAAATTCTCTCTCAGTGGTTTGTTGGGCTATCTTATTGAAACTTGGGCAATGTATGATGGAAAGATGGTTCTTAACGTACACCAAAAATTAAAAAAATTGGACGATAAATAAGAGAGTTCTTTTCTCAGCCATTAGCCACCTCTTTGCAATGTAGAGTGGACCATCATTTTTCGTAATTAATCGCTTCCAGAAAGTGTGACTATTACGAAATTGATGATTTGCAAAAACCATTTTCCCCATAAGAAATAATGTAAATACAATTAATTCATTCCAGACACCCAGAAGTACTAAAACAAAAACAAAATTTTACATGAAATGTAGATGTACATAGTACACAAAACAATGGGACATGATGAATGAAACATAAACAGCATAACACTTAACTTTATTGGCAATTCTTCTTAGTGTGTGGAAGACTGGAGGAGGGGAGAGATTGGATTATTTACTGTTTGGAAGGGGAATCCCATGCCATTAAGACTTCAAGTATCAAGTGTTTTTTCTGGGGTTACCTCTCTTCTTTGTTTTTTACTGCCACTAGGACCAGCTTGAGAGTAACTGTACACCTGTGGCACTAAATACTTGTCCAGAGAGCACTGTTTCTGGCATCTCTTTAAAACTTCCCTAAAATTGGCCAAGATTTTGTTCCTGCACATGTTGCCAACATGGCTTGCAACAGCTTTGTCATGGTAATGTTTCTCCATAAATCTTTCCATCCTACTCCATATTTCAAAAATCTCCTTAATTTCTGAAGGTGTAGTGATACTGCTCCTGTGGGGAGCAGCAGCAGGATAATACTGCACAACCTCTCAGGGCCCTTAACAACAACAACAGTTTGGCGAGTCATGGGCGCCAACACATGGTGTGTGGTTCTTCTTTCTTTTTTTTTATTATCACACTGGCCGATTCCCACCAAGGCAGGGTGGCCCGAAAAAGAAAAACTTTCACCATCATTCACTCCATCACTGTCTTGCCAGAAGGGTGCTTTACACTCCAGTTTTTAAACTTATATCTATATATTATAAGAATATAAGAATATAAGAAAGAAGGAACACTGCGAATGCCTACTGACCCATGCGGAGCAGGTCCATGTCCCACCCCCAGATTAGACAATGACCCACCCACTCTGATCACCTCCACTCAAGGAAGGAGCACGGCATATGCAAGACATCGCCTTTCCTGCAGCAGCAGTTAGTCGATGTACTAGTCATTATATTTTGTTGTTGTAGAAGTACTATAAAGATTCTATGTTCAATATAGCCTAGAGACAAGGCCTGTGTTTCTATCACAACAATTTAGTGAACATAGAATCCTGGGCTAGACTACATCACAACATGGAGCGTTACTGAAACCTGAGAGGCTAGACTGTGACCCCAGCTTATCTACGGCTGCTCAGGAATGGAAGCACTGGTTTAAGACTTTCCAAAACTTCTTGGGAGCCCTTCCTAAAAAAGATCTAGATAAACTAAGTCTGCTCATCAATTTTGTGTCACCTAAAATATATGAGGCTATTTCTGAGTATAATACCCATGGACGATACTATCAAAAACCTTCAAGTCTCAGTATATTAAACCTACAAATGAAATCTTCGCATGCTATCGCCTTGCAACTCGCCGCCAGCAGATTGGTGAATCCTTAGAGGAATACCTTCAAGCACTGAAAAATTTTATGTAAGGACTGTCACTTCCAAGCATTGACAGCTGCTCAGTATTGTGAAGAGTATATCAGGGATACTTTTATCAGTGGCCTGCAATCGCCAATGATAAGGCGAGCGTTTATTGGAGAATAAAACTCTCGACTTAGCCACTGCCTTTGACTAGGCAAGAGCTCTAGATTCAGCCCAGAAGAATTCTGAAGTATACAGTACCACCCAGCCTTCTCGAATGGTAAGTGCTGCAATTCCTGACCAAGACTCTTGCAATGAAGTTACTGTGGAACCTGACTCAGTGACAGCAGCAGCAGGTACAGTGTGTTTCTTTTGTGGTTTTTCAAGACATCCACGTCCAAAGTGTCCTGCTCCTGAAGCAATGTGCAATAAATGCCACAAGAAAGGTCATTTTGCAAAAGTATGTCGTGCTAAGGCATCAACAAGAGCTAGTACTTCCACACATTCCAGTGATCATGCAACTCTAGCAGCAGTGACTTCTGCAGCTACTCCAAATTCACTGTCAAAGGCAGTTGTTAGTTAAACGCCACTCCTTGACTGTACATCACTCATCAGGTACCGTTTCCATGGCATTAACATCTCTCTCTACTCACACCTTAGGGTTTTGCAAGGTAAACCTCAGAGTTAATGGAAAGGATTATCAAGGTGTACATTTAGCTATTCTGCCACAACTGTGCTCTGATGTTATCCTTGGTCAGGACTTTCAGAAGCTGCATGGTAGTGTCACCTTAACACATGGAGGTGAACTGCCTCCTCTTGTTGTCTGTGGACTTAGCACTTTAACCCTTTGACTGTCGAATGGCCCAATCCTGAAGTGTCTCTGGTGTCGCAAATATTCGAAAAAAAAAAAAATTTCTTATGAAATGTTAAGATTATTTTTCTGATTGTTTTAGTCCCAAAAAAAAAATTTCCCATCAGTACTTACCGAGATATAGAGTCCTGAAGTTTGCTGAAATTGATCTGCGAGCGGCAACAGCGGCGACTGCCGCTCACCCGGTAAACTTTATTTACTTGTATTCGATGGTTTCTGTTTTTTTTCACTATTTTATATTTTCACATAACTTTTGTGGCCTGTGAGACCAAATTATTGTGCAATGTTCAAATATACACTCGTTGAATGTAACACAATTATAGCAAAAACACTCGTATCATTATAATGTTGCTAAAACTTGTTTACACAAACAAACAATGTAAACAAATGTTTATTATGATGTTTTATAATTATATTAATACATATGCCAGATGACTGTGAAACAAAAACCTGTAACTGTTTTGCATGATGGTAGGATTGCTGGATTCTTTTTCTGTCTCATAAACACGCTAGATAACAGGGATATCTTGCTACTCCTACTTACACTTTGGTCACACTTCACAGACACGCACATGCATATATATATACATACATCTAGGTTTTTCTCCTTTTTCTAAATAGATCTTGTTCTTCTTTATTTCTTCTATTGTCCATGTGGAAGTGGAAAAGAATCTTTCCTCCATAAGCCATGCGTGTCGTATGAGCGACTAAAATGCCGGGAGCAATGGGCTAGTAACCCCTTCTCCTGTAGACATTTACTAAAAAAGAGAAGAAGAAAAACTTTATAAAACTGGGATGCTTAAATGTGCGTGGATGTAGTGCGGATGACAAGAAACAGATGATTGCTGATGTTATGAATGAAAAGAAGTTGGATGTCCTGGCCCTAAGTGAAACAAAGCTGAAGGGGGTAGGAGAGTTTCAGTGGGGGGAAATAAATGGGATTAAATCTGGAGTATCTGAGAGAGTTAGAGCAAAGGAAGGGGTAGCAGTAATGTTAAATGATCAGTTATGGAAGGAGAAAAGAGAATATGAATGTGTAAATTCAAGAATTATGTGGATTAAAGTAAAGGTTGGATGCGAGAAGTGGGTCATAATAAGCGTGTATAGCACCTGGAGAAGAGAGGAATGCAGAGGAGAGAGAGAGATTTTGGGAGATGTTAAGTGAATGTATAAGAGCCTTTGAACCAAGTGAGAGAGTAATTGTGGTAGGGACCTGAATGCTAAAGTAGGAAAAACTTTTAGAGAGGGTGTGGTAGGTAAGTTTGGGTGCCAGGTGTAAATTATAATGGGAGCCCTTTGATTGAACTTTGTATAGAAAGGGGTTTAGTTATAGGTAAAACATATTTTAAGAAAAAGAGGATAAAAAAGTATACAAGAAGGGGATGTAGGGCAAATGCCCTAATTTGGGGGGTTTAGGTTTTGGTTAGTTTAAAGATGTTGAGTAGATTAGGATGTACATGTTTTTTGAGGGGCCACAGTTTATACAGATCATTTCCCTATTTGTAGTTTACACTGAAGTAAAAGGTTTTTGGGATCAAGGAGAATAGAAGCACCCGGGGGAAGAGAGGGGTTGAAGATTTATAAACAAAAAGAGAAGGCATTGGGGTAAGATATAAAACAGCTATTGGAGTAGGGGCTAATGGGATAGGCAAGGGGGTAAAAAGAATAGGGGTATTTTTTAAAAAATTAGTGTTAGAGTTTTCCCAGCAGAAGTTTGGGGTTACGGGAAAAGGGGGTGCAGGGGGGAAAAGGAGAAATTTGGGGAAAAGATGAGGGTAACGGATTAGTAAGGGGAAAAAAGTTAGCATATGAAATTTTTTTCCCAAGAAAGAATTGTTTTAAAGGGGGGAAGAGTATATGGAGAAAAAAGAGAGGAAAAGAGAGTGGGAATTTAATTTTTAAAAAGAGAGCAAATGAGAGAGTGGGTGAGATGTTTTATCAACAAATTTTTTTTGAAAATAAAAAAAATTTTTTGGAGTAAAGATTAAAAATTTAAAAGAAAGCCTAGAGAACAAAGGGAAATTTGCCCCCATTTAAAAAAAAGGAGGGGAAAAAGTTATTAAAGGGAGAGGTTAGAGGTATTGGGAAGATGGGGGGAAATTTTTTTTGGGGAAATTTGGTTAAATGTTAATGAAGATGGGGAAGCTGTGATTTTTTGTATAGGGCAAGGGGGAAAATAACATCTTGTAGGAGTGGGGAAAGGGCCCATTTGTGGGTGTGGGGAAGTTCGTGAGGCAGTAGGTAAAAATGAAAGGGGGAAAGGCACCCGGGTTTTAAAAGGGGAAAAAGATAAAAAATTTTTTAAAAAAGGCAGGGGGGGGAAAATATTTTTGGGATTTTGGTTTGGGTTTGCAATTATTTAAAAATGTAGGGAAAGGGGGGGTTAAGGTTCCTACGGATTGGAAAGGGGCCCCCATGCCATTTTTTCCTTTGTAAAAAGGGAAAAGGGGGGAAAAAAAGAGATTGAAAAAATTTTATGGGGGGATAAGTCTTTTGATTATACCTGGAAAAGGGTGTATGGTGGGTTTATAATTAAAAAGAATTAAGAGTAAGAGGGAAAAATTTGGATAGAAGTTTGAACAAGGGGTTTTGGGAAAAGGGTTTAGGGGGTGTGTGGACCAGGTGTTTACAGTGAAACAAATAATTTCCCGTTTTTTAAAAGGCAAAAGGGGTTTCTTTGGGGAATTTTTTTGGGTTTTTGGGAAAAGGAAATAGGGACAGGTGTGGAAAAGGGGGGCAATTTGGCGGGATGTTTGAAGTTTTAAAATTGGTGTGGAGGTATTAGTAAAAAGCGGGTTGAAGGTTTTTTACGAGGATATGGGGGCTAAAATTTTGAGTATGTAGGAAAGGGGGAAAATTTTTTTTCCCAGAAAAAAGTGGGCCTTAACAAGGATGTGTGATGAAACCGTGGTTTTTTAATATTTTTAATAGGGGGTTGAAAGAAAAAATTTAAATGCGGGGGTCGGGGAAAAGGGGCGTGGATTTAAAAAAGATAAAGAATCGCACAAAAAGTGGGAGTTGTCACAGCTGCTTTTTGCTGAGCCCACGTGCTTTTTGGGAGATTTGAAGAGAAGTTGCAGAGGGGTTGGTTTGGATGAATTTGGAGGGTTTTCAAAAAAAGGGAAAAATTAAAGGTGAATACAAAAAAGAGAAAGGGGTTATAGGAAAAACAAAAAGTTTTAGGTAAAATAAAGTTTGGGAAACAAAATTGGAGGGCCCAGATATGGAGGAGGGAACGTATTCAGATTTTTGGGAGGGAAAGTGTCAGGGGAAAGGGTCTATGAAAGTGACCTCTTAAAGGGGGGGGCTCCTTGGGCGTGGGGGGAAGAGGCTTTTGGGTCTGGGAATTAGCCCTGTCTTCTTCTTCCTCAGACCGAACCTAATTACCCCCCTTTTCTCCCCTCCCCTACCCCCAACCTCCCCATCCTCCCCTTTTTCCTTTCCCTCCTTCCTCCTCCTCACCCCCCCTTTTTGCCCTTCCTCTTTTTACCCCTTGTGATTTCCCCCACAGGCGCGCTATTTTCCTGGGGTGGGGGAAAGGACCCCGGGGGGTCCTTTCCCATTCCTTTGGGTTTTTTGGGCGGTGGGTGGGTTTGCCTTTGGAAAATCTGGTTTGCCTAGGGTTTTCCCCGATCCCTCCCGGGTACCCCCGGAAAAGAAAGCTTTGGGTGTCTTTTGGGCGAGGGTGTATCTCGGGAACCCAAACCCTTTCAGTTTCCCGGGGGGTTTGGTGGCTGAAGGAGGTATGCTTTGTGGGCGGATACCCGGGCCCGCCCCTTTTTTGTCCACCGGGTAGCTCGGCAGATGTGAGGTTGCTATCCCGGTTTGGGCGGGTTTTTTCTGGCTTAAGGGGAAAGGGGTAGGGCCGGGGTTCCCAAATCTGAAATTGCGCTAATAGCGGTGTCGAGCCCCTTTTGGGCGCGGAGGGAGTTTTTCCGGCCCCCTTCTTTCCCCCTTTGGGAACTTTTCCCCCCCCGCCCCCCCCTTTTTTTTTATTTTTTTTTTGTTTTTTTTTCTTTTCTTCTTTCTTTTTTTTTCTTAAAAAAAAAAAAAGCAAAGGAAAACCCTTTAACCTTTGGGGCACCCCATTCCATGAAACCACCCCCCCGGGCCCCTTCTTATACCGCACCCCATTCTGCCCCTTTGGCCTTGTTTTTTAAAACCACTTTTCCCGGACCTCCTGATGCCCCTTTCCCTTTGCGGGTGCTTTTTTCCTCACCCCTTTTTCCAGGACCGGGGCTTCGACTGCCCCTCCTTCGATTTTTTCTGAACCCGCTCTCCTTTGACTTTTCCCTTCCCGGCTTCCCCCTTTTCTTACGGCAATTTTGAATCGCCCCCCCATTTCATGCCGGGGACCAATCCGGTCCAACTCCAAACCCCAAAGGGCAATCTCCTGTGATGCCCGTCTTTTCCCTTCCCTTTCCCCTACTCAAAACCCGACCAAACACGTCAAGCACTCCCTCCCACGCTCATTTGGGGCCCACACAAGGACTAAATTTTTACTTTAAGCCCAACCCTTCTTCTTTTCCCAAACCTTTTCTGCCCTAGATTGCCAAACGCTCCTGGTCATTTTGGCAGAGATTTTTCCCTTTTACGCTCTCAAGAGCGGAAACGCGCATCGTCATGCCCAAAAATTTGAACCCAAAAGCTCATGATTTTTCCCCCTTTTCGAATATCGATAAAACCCTATCACTTTTGGGAAAAACATCTTTCTCTAAATTTTCTTGTAGGGGTACTTTTCTTTCTCCCCAAAAACCATGGGTCCAAAATTTTCCCCGCCCATTTTCCCAATGCTTTTTTAAAAACAGCTGGAACCCAGGATTTTCCCAATCCTCAAATAACACTTTTTTCCTTCCTCCCCGGGGGCGGAAAACGTTACCCTTGCAATGGGGCTCTTTTAACCCTTTTGACAGCCGAGAACCCCCTCCTCTGTATAGTGGGCGGGACTTCGGTTACAAGTTCGAAAGGGTTTCCCTAAACCGCAAAAAATGTGGGAAATTGCTGGCTTTTTTGGTCACCCAGCGAAAATTTTGCAGATCTATGGCCGAATGCCCAGTCTGTGGGGGCTAAACGACCTTTCTAAAAACATCTTGCAGTAAACCTCCATTTCCCTTTAAATTGGGTAATGAAGCTCCCCCTTTTTCGTACTCCCGCCCTTTGCCAGGCTCTTAAATAAAACTTTGAAAATCCGTTGCCTCAAAGGCAGAATTTCCCCCCTTTTGCTATGGCATTTACTCATCTCCGTTTCCCAAAGGGGAGCCCTCCCCCCGGTTTTTTCTTTTTCTGTTTTTCCCAAAAAAGCCCCCCCACTTTTTTGGGTCCCATTTTTCTGCAGCCCCCCTTGTTGTTACCCCCCCCCAAATAGCCACACGGCATCTAACCCTTTTGCTGCCCTTTGGGCTCTGAGCCCCCGACTACAAACTCAGTCTGTTCTCACAACTTCGCGTCCTCCTCACAACCCCCAGTTTCGAAAGCCTCGTACGACACCTAATACCAATCCCCCCTCTACTCAGAAGTCCCAAAAAATCCACTTTGCTCAAATCTTCTTTTCCCCCTTTCCTTCCCTTCTTCCGCCTCCCATTTTTCCTTTCCAGTCTCTGTACCTGTTCTTCCCCTCTTCGGGCCCTTCTTTTAAAAAGTGTGGAAAAATTCCCCCTCCTCCTCTTCTATCCCTTCCCCACCCCCCTTTCCCCTCCCAAGTTTCCCCCTCTTCTGTAAACCTCCCAGGTTTCTGCCTCTTCTGTCCCCCCCCCCCTTTCCCATCTCCAGCCCCTTCATTTTTCCCCTCCCCCTCCCCTTTGGTACAGTCCATTATTTCCCCCTTTCTTCTACCCCCTCCTTCTTAACCCCCATAGGGTTTCCCCAACATCTTTGAATTCAGAAACACTTGGGCCATTTCAAAAATTTATTGCAGGGGAAAAAAACCTTCAAGGGGCCCACTGTTTTCATTTCCCTTTTCCCCTTCTTTTCCCCTTTCCCCCCATCTTCAAAACCCCCATTTTTTCGCAACGCTCCGTTCCTTGGCTACTTGAACATTTTTCCAAAAGCCACCACACGTTAAATTTTTCTAACCCCTCTAGTCGGGGTTTCCCTTTTACCAAACAGTTTCCTGATATTTTTTTTCTCGCCAATCATGGCCTATTTACAGTGGAAAAATCCGCGGCCTCAGGGGAAAAGGGGGGGAAGTTTTAGATTTTCTTTCCAGGTTTTTTCCCCTTTGGTGCTTGCTTACAAAAAACCAAAAATTTTCACCCCTGTTTTCCCCAAACCTATCTCAGGCTTTTTAATTTTTTGGGTATTCTTCGGTCCTTTCTCAGAGGGGACCTTTAATAAAAGTCCCTTCTTCAAACGCAATGATATTCCGAAAGGGTCAACTATTTGTCCAAAACCTCGCTGCATTAACTGAACCCCGTATCCATTTTGAATAAGTGGTTTACAATATTTTTCTTTTTTCCCTTCCCCCTTCTCGAGCTTTTTCTTCCCAGACTTTCCTTTTTTTTCTTTCCTACCACCACCACTTCTTTTTAAATTGGTGTTTTTTAAAGGGCCCACCATTTCCTCTGGGGGGGGTCCATTGTGACTCACGGGGCATTCATTTTGGGGGGCTTTTTTTGCCTCTCACCCCCCCTTTTTTTTAAAATAGGGGTTTAACTCCCCCTTTTTTTGGGATCCTGGGAATCATATTTCTCCTTGCATCGATCTATAGCTGCTCTTTCCTCCACTGCACTAGACTTCACCTGGTCTGTTTTTTTACCAAAATTAAACATTTTACTTCTCCTTCCTATTCACCACCTTTCCGAAAGCCCTCGCGGGGCGTTTGATCGGGCAAAATTGGGGTCTTTCTCACACCTCACCCGCTTTTAGTGGGTTCCTTCTTCATTCCCATTGATGAGCCTCCTACACATCTTCTCGACCTCAGTTTTAACCCGGGGCCCTTTTCCCTTCTATACCCCAAACCTCAGGCAGGCTTTTCAGAAATTTCGTGCCTTGGTGGTTCCTGCTTGTGCCGTGAGAGTTTGAAACGTGCTGCATGGGGGGGGTACCCGGTACAATAAAAACCGCTGAGAGAAATTGTTGATTTTTTAAACAGAAGCGTTGTGATCGCTCGCCGGGCATCCCTGGGAAACTAAACGACTTTTGGCGAGACTATGATTTTCCCCCTTTACCCCTGCTTCTTTTAAAGAGTGGGATGTGGGAAAAAAATGGGGGAAATTGGAGTGGTAAATACTTCCCCGACCCGGCTCCCCGTTCTACGGTTTACTGGGGTTGATAAGGAAACCCCCTCGACGTTGGGCCCTTGAACTTGGCACACATTTTGGTCCCCTATTTTTCCCAAAGGGTCCCCTTCCCATTTCCCCTCGTTTCTTTCCTCAAAGTCTTCCAGAGAGTTAGTACCCTTGGACCCTTTTTTTCTCCGGGGAAAAAAACAGTTTAATGTGCCTTTTTTCACTTTTAAGAACTGGAGGGAACGCTCTCAGCCCTTTCCCGGGTCATCGGCAGCTTGGGGGCCCATGACATTCATATTGCGGGTTTTTTACAACATTTACATCGGTTTAGCCCTTGTAGGGGCCCCCTTACACCTCTTAATTTTTTTTGGGCACAAGGGTTCTTCCCCGCTGGGAAAACTGCCATTGTTCTCCCTTTCCCGCAAAAACCCGGGGACTACAGGACCCTGTGCCCCCCACTTATCGCCCCATTTGCTCTTTCAAGTTTCAGTTTTCAAAATGATGGAAAAAGCCCCCGTAAAACGACGTTTTAAAGTGGGGATTTTTGAGAACCCCCACAGGGCTCTTCCCCAAATCAATATGGCTTTTTGTAAGGGCGTTCTACCATTTGGGCCCCTTTTCAAAGCTTTGGGTACGTATGTTCGAAATGCCTTTGCAATAATCACCAGTTATTGCCCTATTTTTTGGGGGCCTTGAGAAAAGGGATATGACACAACTTGGAGGGAAAAAATTTTTTTTTTTTGGCCCCGGCCCCTTCCCCCAGGCCTCCGAGGAATTTTAAAATCCTTCCTTTAAAAACTTTTTTTAAATGAAGACATTTCCCTGTTCGAGTCAATAATGTTCTTTTTCCCCCACTTGTCCGGGTTTAAGGTGTCCCTCAGGGGGGGGGTGTGTTCTAAGCACAACACTTTTTTCTCCTTGCCATAAATGATTTTGGGGCCCCTGTTCTTCCACCCAAAATTTTGGGCAAACACTCTTTTTTGATGACCCTTTGCTTTTTCTTTGCAGGCCCCTGACTGTCACCTTATTGCCGTTCCCTCCAGCAAGCGGTCGACCGTGTTTCCCTTTGGCCCCCCACCCCATGGGGGTTTTAAAATTTTTAAGTTTCCCCAAAAATAAACCCAAAACACTTTCACTGAAAGCTCTGTTATCTCCCCATCATGCTTTGTATTTAAAGGCTCCCGTATCCCCCAAAAGTATACCCGTCAGGTTTTTTAGGGGCCCTTTTCTTTGACCGTCGGGAACCCGGAAACCCCCCCATTACCTCTCTGAAGGGGAAAATTGTCCCCAGCCGGCTAAACCTTCTTAAACCCTTGCTATCTTTCCTGGGGAGCTGATCGTTTGAACTCTGCTTGCCCTTTCACCCTCGTTTTAAACGAAACTCGATTTTGGGGACCAGATTTATTTTTCCCCGGCCTCTCCTGCTAACCCCTCTTTCCTTAACTCTATCCATTTACCCAAAGGGTTAGTTTTTTGCCTTGGGGGCTTTTTTGGCCTTTTTTTCCCCTGTTGAAGCCCTATAAAAAAGACAAAAGTTCCATCCTTGTCTGCCCCCTCCCCGGGTGCCCCCTTGCCTTCCCTTTCTATTTTACGCCCCTTTACATCTACACAATCCCTTCCCTTTTTTTAAAAATGGTCAACCCATATTAATAGACATTCTTTTTTCGTTCGCCGCCCCTGTTTGCTCCTCCCTTTTCTCTTTTGCCTACCTTTACTCTTTTTCTTCCCCCTTTATTTTCCCCCCTTTTTATTTTCAGGGAAACAAACCCCACCTTTTTTCCCCGCCCCCCTGGAAGTTCCAGCTGTTTGGGGCTGTTTTTTTCTCACTTTCCCTTTCTCGAAAAACTCAATGCCAAAGGTTGGGGGTTCCCCCTCTTTTTTTTTTTTGAAACACTTCCCCTCCCATTTTCATGCCACCCCTGTGTACACAGATGGCTCTAAAATCTTCGGGCGGCTTTGGATTGCCAGTGTTTCCGGGCAGCGGGCGCCCAGGGCATTTACTATCTTCACTAGCATTTTTACTGCTGAACTGTATGCCATTCTTTCGACTTATTCGTAAACGCATCTTTTTGCCTGTGTTTTATCTTTTTAGGTTTTTCAGAAAATCCCTTTGTGGGTTTCGGCTATAAAGAAATTTTGTACAAACTCATCCCCCCTTTTTCCTAAACCAAAATTTGGGTTTTCCGTTTCTCTTTCCAAACATAAAGATATTGTTTTTTGTTGGGGTTTCCCCGGGATGTGACAAAACAGGGCAATGAAAAGGCAGACACTGTGCGCGGTCAGCAAATATATACCCACCAATTTCCCTTTTGAGGGGTTCCATTTCTGGGGAACTATTTTGCTGCAATAGCTACCCCCCTTCGCACCCCTTGGCAAAAACGTTGGAAAATCTGCTCGTAAAAAAACTTTATTCTAATTTTTTAAAACCCGGGATAGGGTTTCTGGCCGCTTCTTGTCTTTAGTGCCGAAGTTGGGAGGGGCCACTCTCTCCCGCCCCTTTGCATTGGCCACACTCTCTTACTCCCTGGGTATCTAAAGGAGGGGGACCCCGTTCCTCTCGGGCAGGGGTCCAAGTTTCCGTACGATTTTGCCCATTTTGTTAGACTGCCCTCTCTTCAACGGCACGCAGAAAATTTTCCTCCAACGTCGGGGCTTCGTTCTACTACTCCTTCTTTAAACCCTTCCCCCCTTGTTATGGGGCCCCCTTTAAACCTGACTCTCTCATTGGGCTTCTTGACAGCGACTGTTTACCCCCACAAAAAAATTGAAAGTCTTTTTGCACTCCCCCCAGCCCTTCCCGGTTCAGTTTTCTTTTTGCCCTTTTTCCCTTTTTACCATCCCCCGCCCCCTGTTATCCGTAACCCTTTTCTCATCCATCTCCCCTTTTTTCCACCTGAAAGCCCCATTCCTTCCTGCCCTGCAGCGCTGTATAGTCCCCTTTGGGGTTAGTGTTCTTTTTGATTAAAATAATAAAATGAAAAATGAGGTGAAAAAATAGAATTGATGGGGGGGAAAAAGAGTGAGTGGGTTTCACTTTTGGGTTGTGGGACAAAGAACTTTGTCCTTCGAGGGAAAAAGGGGAATTTTATGAGGGGTATAGTTTTAAACCCAAAGCTCTTATAATTTGGGGGTGAAATCGTGGGGGGATGAATGTTTTCAGGGAGAAGGCCGGGGGGCATGGAGATGTCATGTTTGAGGGGAAAAGAGTTTTGTAATATAATGCAGAGAATTCTAGTTTGGAAGTTAGGAGGAGGCGGGTTTAAACCAAAAAAATGTTTGTCCAGAGGGTCCCGAGGAAGGGTTTTTGAGGGGGGTTTTTTACCCTGTACGAGAATGGAGCGAAAAAGAAAAAAATTTAAGGTGAAACAGTCCCGTTGTGGAAGGGAAGGGGGGGGTAGGGGGCGGGCCCAGGAAAAGGGTTTGGGGGGAGGGGGGAAAAGGGGGTTTTTTGTGCGAGGGGTTTGGGGCTTTTCCCGCAGGCATGCGTTTTACGGTTTTTTTGATAGGGTGAAGGGAGACAAAAAGGTTTTTAATACCCTTTACGTGCTGTTTTGGGAGGTGAGGGAAAGTAAAAAATTTTTGAAGGGGGTTTAGGGAAACCGGAAGGCTTGGGGCTTTTAGTTTTGGAGATGGGAAAAAAAAAAAAAACAGTGCCGGGACTCTGAAGGGGGGGGTGTTAATGTTGCAGTTTAAAACTTTTTTGTTTAAAAACCCCCTTTTGGGGAAAGGGCAGTGATGGAGTGAAAAAGGGTGGGGAAAGTTTTTTTTTCGGGCCACTTTTTGGCCTTGGGGGGAAAAGGCCAGTGGATAATAATAAAAAAATAAAAATGTACAATCATGGAACACTTTTCTAAAGTGCTGCAGCTTGTGGAATTCTTTGAAACAGGGGTAAAAAGCAATGGTGTCTTACATCCTCCAATAAAACGGTGTCTCTGCTTTTTTTGTGGGCGTTTTGTGGTATGTCCCAGACAAAACCCTTTCTGAGCTTTTTCTTGGAGAGTGCGGGCAGGGGTATGGGGAGTGATCACCAGGCCTCAGACGAGGGGACATGTGTTGATAATTTCGGGGGTGGGTCTATTGCAGGGTTGTTTCGGGACTTAAAATATTATTTGTCTATGATGAAAAAACAAAATTCCCAATTTGGGGTTTGTTCTTGGTCTTCAACTTATACACATTATAAGCATTCAGCATGGAAATTCAAAAAGAGGGAAAAAAAAAACATTTTAAAACCACTTATAACTCTTGGAAACAGTCAGCAAACCAAATTTGCATGTCACTTTTTCCCACAAACGCATATTGGGGGTTGTAATCCACACAGCTGCAGGTTTTACAATGGGTTCTTTGGTCTCTCTTTTCTGCTTGCCAGTGTCTCCCATTCTTTCGGTGAACTGAGTCAGCAGGTGACATTATTTTTGTGGGGCCCCACCGAAATGCCATATGTCTTTGGGCGAAAACCCCGCACTTCCCCTACGACTGCCGCACAACCTAGGCATATTTTTACGATTTTCGCACTGTGCCACACACATCTGTCATTTCACTCGCAAGAAATCACTTGAGTATAGGGCTTGGTACCTTGTCAGATAAAAAATATGCCCTTACCAAGATAGCTCCCTCATTGTTCTAACCACTTTTCCCCGAGATACCCCCGAAAATTCGGATCTTCCTTTTTTTACCGCCCGTGTACACAATTATATCCAAAACCAACCCAAAAACAGTCGGCGGCTGGCCCCCCCATCAAGTCGTTCCTCTTCCAAGCAACAAAGGGACCAAAATCCAGTAATACCTTGATCCTACTGTTTTGATAATATTACTTTAGGGCAGATGACTAGCGTCAGAAAGTGTATCGTGAAAAGATTCGTTCAGCGAGGTCCTTTCTTTTGAGAGGTAAAATGGATTTGACGAACACATCTAACTGAAAAAATTACTTTCAGAACACTGGCAGTTATCTCACGTTATTAAAAGAAGTGTACTGCCCAAAAATGATGAAAACCTATTGCAAATGAGTATTACTAGAATCTGTGGAGGGGCTGTTTTAAAAAACCTCTGCACAAAGTTTATTTGAAACAAGTTATTAACTGGTTAATTTCAGTGGGGATATCCAGGTTATTTCCATCAGGGCGTGGACTTGTTGTAGGGGAAAGATTCTTCATGCTGGAATATGTAAAGAACCACTTGTGATTGATAATAACACTGATGATAATTATGCTAATGAAGTTTGCAGAGAGAAGCCTATTTTATTCCCTCTCAGTGCAATTACTAGAGCTATGTCAAAGATACAACAACCATCCTTGTCTCCTGTTGAGTTAGTGGATGACAATGATTTGGGGTTGAATATGTTGTTTAGCGACGCTCTGCGCCCAGGATCATTAACATTGACTCCCCCCGGTCATCAACCTAGTCAAGACACAACTGACGTTAAATTTCTTACTCATGATGATTTAATCAAGGATCAGTTTGTTGATCAGTCACTGGAAAGACAGAGATATAGCAGTTACTGAGAACGAAGCAAAGGATCTTGATAATTGTTACTATTATAGTAACGGTGTACTGATGGAGAAAAATACATGTAAGTTGTCAGCTGATAGTGTTTCCACCACAGTCAAGCATCTCGTAGTGTTACCAGTTACATTTCGTGAACAAGCCATTGATTTTGCTCACAATAGTCCCATAGGAGGACATTTGGGTGTCAAGAAGACACTCGATAAACTGGCAAAACATTTTACTTGGCCAAAGATGAAGGAAACAGTAGCTGATCATGTGCGACGTTGCCACGTGTGTCAAGTGACAGGCAAGCCAGCACACAGACCTCCACCTGCGCCTCTCATTCCTATCACCGAGCATGGTGAACCATTCTCACGTCTTATTATTGATTGTGTTGGTCCTTTGCCTAGAACCAAACTGGGAAAAACCAATACTTATTTACTATTATGGACGCTGCAACACGCTATCCCGAAGCTATTCCTATGAGAAAAATTAATGCACGTGCTATTGTGAGAGCGCTGATGAAATTTTTCTCCCAGGTTGGATTGCCACGAGAGATACAATCATATCAGGGATCTAATTTCACTTCTAAGATCTTTCGAGAAGCATTATCCCACCTAGGAATTAAGTCTGTACTTTCAACCAGTTATCATCCATAGTCAAAAGGGGTGCTCTAGAGAGATTTAAATAGACACTGAGTCCATGATGAGAGCTTATTGTGAACATTTTTCTAGAGACTGGGATGAGGGTATACCTTTTCTTCTGTTCGCTATGAGAGAAGTGAGCAAGAAAGTCTCGGATTTAGTCCATTTGAATTAATATTCGGACACCAAGTGCGTGGTCCTCTCGCAGTGTTGAAAGACGTGTGGACAGGAAAATCAAATCCATCATTGAGTACTTCACCTTCATTAATGCAACAACATTTGAAAGCAGCTAGAGAGCTAGCTTCGAAAAACCAAATTTCAGCCCAAGCTAGAATGAAGCAACATTATGACAAGCGTGCTGTCTCTCGTTCTTTTAAAGCAGGAGATAAGGTGATGGCTCGGAAATTAGTACCAGGTCATGCTCTACAAGCCAGGTCTGATGGTCCCCTGGAAGTAGTGAAAAAGCTTAGCGACGTAAATTATTTGGTACCTACTCCTGGGAAAAAGAAATCTAATCATGTGTACCATGTTAACCATCTTAAGACATACTACGCTAGTCCTCTAACTACTACTTCTATTCTTCCTAGGACAGAGGAAGAAAACGTCAGTCTACCTGACATCTCTAGAGGTATAGAGGTTCGTTTAGAAAATTCAGTGACTCTACAATCACTAGACGATTTTCTTAGTAATCTTGGAATTGATAAAGCTGGTGATATTAAAAACATGATTTTGCATTTCCCTGAATTGTTCAGTGATGTTCATGAATGTTGTACTCTAGGTGTACATGACGTTGATGTACAGGGAGCATCACCCATTAAGCAATCACCATATAGGATGAGTCCAACAAAGCATAAAGCATTGAGAGAAGAGGTTGATTTTCTGTTGTCTCACGGACTTATTGAGCGAAGTAAAAGTCCATGGGCATCTCCCTGTATTTTAGTGCCTAAACCTGACGTTAGTTTCAGGATGTGCACTGATTACAGGAAAGTGAACTCTGTCACCTTGCCTGATGGTTATCCTCTACCTCGCATTGACGACCTTATTGACCGTGTGTCAGGAGCCCAGTTTGTCAGCCGTTTAGATCTCTTACGAGGCTATTATCAAGTCCCGCTTACTGAACGTGCTCAAGAAATATCTGCTTTTACTGTTTAAGATGGATTGTTTAACTACCTCGTCACCCCCTTCGGCCTGTGTAACGAGGCTTCTTCATTCCAACGTATAATGAACGAGTTGACCCACAACTTAGAAGGAGTAGAAGCCTACCTTGACGACTTAGTGGTGTACAGTGACGAGTGGGAACAGCACTTGACGCGTCTCAGAGCATTGTTTGAGAGACTGGCGCACTACAACTTAACTGTTAACTTAGCTAAATGTAGTTTTGGTCAAGCCAAGATTACCTATCTAGGCTTTTGTATCGGCCAAGGTGAGGGTTGCTCCCATGGGGGCTAAGGTTCGTTGCAATTTTCTGAATTTCCAGTGCCACAGGATAGGAAGGGAGTACAGAGATTCCTGGGTATGGCAGGATATTATCGCAGGTTCTGTCCAAACTTTTCTCAGATTGCAGCTCCTCTCACTGAGCTTACTAGTAGTAAAGTTCAGTTCACCTGGACTAGAGATTGTTAAGACTCGTTTAAAAGGTTGAAACGTTTGCTCTCCTCTGCTCCTGTGTTGAAAAGTCCTAATTTCAATCTTCCCTTCTTTTTACATATAGATGCGAGTGGTTATGCAGTGGGCACTGTGCTGCTCCAACAGTCAACATCCACTGATATTCTCCATCCTATATGTTACTATTCATCTAAGCTTAAACGACACCAGAAAAATTATGCCACTATTGAGAAAGAGGCTCTAGCTCTTGTGGTGTCCTTGGAACATTTTGACGTGTATTTGGGCACTTCCCCATTTAAAATTAACGTTTTTTTCAGACCACAATCCACTCACTTATATTAACACTATGAAGAGTAAGAATGCTAGGATCATGAGGTGGGCCCTCAGAATCCAACCTTATTCTATTAGTATAAAACACATAAGTGGTCATCGTAATGTAATTGCTGACGCTCTGTCACGTCCTTAATAATTATCAGTTACATTAAATTAACATAATTTTATGCCCAAATACCTTTTGTTACTTGCTATGTCAACTTCAGTAAAGTAACTTAATCCCTCCAGCCCATATTAACTATATATACTCATGTCTAATTATTATATTTATATATTCACAGTATTGTTGTGTGTGTAAGGAGACATAAGCTGAGTGTTGAGTGGGTAGTGTGGTGTGGGTGATGTACTGCGTGTGGTGCAACACTGTCCTGCCGCAGACCCTCCCCCTCACTACCGTCTGTCGTGTTGGGGGGTGTTGCAACCCCTGAATGGGTTGCAATGATTATTATGTATATATATAATGTATATTACCTTTTCACATAATTTTATATTGCTTATATTTGCGATAATAGCTAAATCGTAAATGTATGACTTTATATTATTATTTGACTTATGTTGTTAGATAGGATGTAACATATTATGTGCTCAGTTCAAGTCTTGATTGTCTATTATTATTATAATCAAGGAGGAAGCGCTAAACCCGGAGGGTTATACAGCGCCTGGAGGGGGGATGTGGAAGGCATTCAGGCTTAATTCGGGGAACTGGAGCACAGATCTAATTCCCTAAATCAAGAGCCCCTCACCAACATCAAGGAACCTTCCTTGAGGGGTCTTGATTGTCTAACTACTGTAATTATCGTTCTTTGCTCGTTATTCTGCCGGCTTCTGTTTCTTGCTGGGCGACTGCTGTCCACGGAGCTATCACGTGATCGAGGAGGGGGTGTCCTCACCTCGCCTGAAGTATTCAGTCTGGTCTAGACTCTCTTGGTGGTTGGACAGATTGTCTGTCTCATTATTCTTGTTAGTTCTGTAGAACTCTGTTCACAGAACATTGTATAGACTTAGTGATTTTCGATGTTGTACTGAGGTTGTGTGTCTCATAGACACTGAGTAACTCACGTCCTGAGCTGGTATCTGTGTATTATCACAGTCAAGGATTTTCTTATGCTGAACTTAGATTCAGTAGTATGGGAGTTTTGTGACTTTTGTGGAGGATCTGCAGATGAAAAGCAGGGGTGTCACTAGCACGTTAAGAGACCATACAATAAGTGTCAGGGGCCTGAGACTGTTCAACTGCCTCCCAGCACACATAAGGGGGATTACCAACAGACCCCTGGCAGTCTTCAAGCTGGCACTGGACAAGCACCTAAAGTCAGTTCCTGATCAGCCGGGCTGTGGCTCGTACGTTGGTTTGCGTGCAGCCAGCAGCAACAGCCTGGTTGATCAGGCGCTGATCCACCAGGAGGCCTGGTCACAGACCGGGCCGCGGGGGCGTTGACCCCCGAAACTCTCTCCAGGTAAACTCCAGGTAAACTCCAGGTCCTAAGGGTCATAAGAAGCAAGATCACTACCCATCTAGAAACCCATCAGTTACACAACCCAGGGCAACATGGGTTTAGAACAGGTCGCTCCTGTCTGTCTCAACTATTGGATCACTACGACAAGGTCCTAAATGCACTAGAAGATAAAAAGAATGCAGATGTAATATATACAGACTTTGCAAAAGCCTTCGACAAGTGTGACCATGGCGTAATAGCGCACAAAATGCGTGCTAAAGGAATAACAGGAAAAGTCGGTCGATGGATCTATAATTTCCTCACTAACAGGACACAGAGAGTAGTCGTCAACAGAGTAAAGTCCGAGGCAACTTCGGTGAAAAAGCTCTGTTCCACAAGGCACAGTACTCGCTCCCCTCTTGTTCCTCATCCTCATATCCAACATTTGACAAAGGGTGTCAGCCCCAGCACCGTGTCTTCCTTTGCAGATGACAAACCCCAACTGCATGACAGTGTCTTCCATTGCGGACCACTGCAAGGCTCCAGGCGGACATCAACCGAATCTTTCAGTGGGCTGCAGAAAACAATATGAAGTTCAACGATGAAAAATTTCAATTACTCAGATATGGGAAACACGAGGAAATTAAATCTTCATCAGAGTACAAATCAAATTCTGGCCACAAAATAGAGCGAAAACCCCAACGTAAAAGACCGGGGAGTGATCATTGGGAGGTCTCACCTTCAAGGCCAAACTTGTATCAATGCATCTGCTAAAAAAATGACAGGATGGATAAGAAAACCCTTAAAAAAGGGGAGGCCAACCCATGAGACACTCTTCAGGTCACTTGTTCTATCTGGCGGGAATATTGCTGCACACAAACAGCCCTTTCAAGGGGGCGAAATTCCCCTGACCTAGAAAATGTACAGAGAACCTTCACGGCGCGCATAACGGAATAAAACCCTTTTTAAAATTACGGGGAGCCTTGGGGTTCCTAAACCTGTATTCCCTGGAACACAGGCGGGAGAGTACATGATTATTACACCTGGAAAATCCTAGAGGGTATACCAAACTTGCACACGAAAATCAGTCACTACGAAAAAAAAAAGATTTGGAGCGATAAAACATCCCCCCATGGAAAAGCAGGGTGCACTGCACGTTAAGAGCCCATACAATAATGTAGGGGCCCGAGACTGTTCAACTGCCCCCAGCACACATAAGGGGATTACAACAGACCCCGGCAGTCTTAAAGCGGGACGGGACAAGCACCTAATCGGTTCCTAAACCAGCCGGGCTGTGGCTCGTCTTGGTTTGCGTCACCCAGCAGCAAACCCGGTTTGGGTTCGGTCTGATCCACCAGGGGGCCTGGTCACGACCGGGGCCACGGGGGCTTTTTGACCCCGGGAACTCTCTCCAAGTAAACTTCAGGGCCCCCTTTTTGGGGTTCGTTACATTATTCCATTTTCCTGATTCTGTGTTCAGTGCTTGTTATAGCTAATGGGTTGCATATTTTTGTTGTTAAAGCAGATTTTTGCCGTTGGTCAAGAACTTGTTTTTTTTGGGACTTTGTCAGTCACTTTTTAAGTCTAGTCGGTTTTGAGACTATCGAATACTTAGAGCACACACACATACTACCCTTGTAAATTTTAATATCTTTTTAAAGTTAAATGTACCAGACGGTACTTAAGAATTATAAATGTGTATTTTTTTCAGCACAATATATTAAACTCGAGAGATTTTATATTATTTTGATTCTGTGTTTAATTTTAAATTTAATTTAATTTGATAATATACCCCCAGATTAATAAATTTTTAAATTTTTAATTTCTTAGTTAGTGCCTACCCGTTGAATCCCAAACACTATTAAATTTATACTGAATTCTAATGGATAAATTTGGGCAAGGGTACTGCTATTTTTACGAAAACCCAGTAAAGGGTGGATGTAGAAGGAAGTCCCCTTTTTAGTATTCACTGGAGATCTCTAAGCTTTTAGAATCGCGTTTTTTGTAACGTGTGCGGTGTGTTGTGTGGTGTGTGTGGTGTGTGTGTGTGTGTGTGTGTGGTGTGTGTACTCACCTATTTGTGGTTGCGGGGTCGGTCACAGCTCTGGCCCCCCCCTTCGCTGATTGGGACTAGGTTTCTCTCCCTGCCCCATGAGCCTATATACCCCCCTTAAAACTATGTAGGTTCCCGCCTCCACTAGTCACTTTTTTTTGGGTATTCCCCCGGCCTGACTACCAGACTGAAAAAAATACTTCCTAACTCTTTTGATTATCTGAGTCTTCAATTCCAATTTTACCTCTGTGTCTGTGTCCCTTCTCTGGAACATCCTTCTTTGTCCACCTTGTCTATTCTGTCAGTATTTTATTGTCTTACATGTCTCCCCTGACCCCCCCTGTCCCCCAGTGTTGTCAGGCCGATTTCGTCAACCTTTCTTCGTAGGACAATTCCCCCTAGCTCTGGGCTAGTCTTGTTGCAACCTTTTACTTTCCCTTTAAATTTTTTGACGTGCTTTACTAGGTTTTGGGATTCCCCAAAATGGTGCTGCTACTCCAGTATGGGCCTGACATAAATGGTATACAGAGCTTAAAAGAATCCTTACTGAGGTATCGGAACGCTACCGTAGGTTTGCCCGGGCCCCTATCTAGAGTTTTTTCTATTTATGTGTGCTCGGAATATGTCGGTGTTTACCACCCCCCAGGTCTTTTTCCTTGAGTGAGGTTTTCAGTCTTTGGCCATCTAAACTTATTGTGTCTGCGGTTTTTTTGCCCTTTCCCCCAAACTTCAGACTTTTTCATTTTGCAGGGTTAAATTCAAGGGGCCGTTGTTGACCAGGCTTGTAGCCTGTCCAGGTCTCTTTGTAGTCCTGCCTGATCCTCATCCGATTTGATTCTTCCATTAACTTCGCATCATCTGCAAACAAGGACACTTCTGAGTCTATCCCTTCAGTTATGTCGTTCACATATACCAAGAACAGCACAGGTCCTAGACTGACCCCTGTGGAACCCCGCTTGTCACAGGTGCCCACCCCTGACACCTCGTCGCATACCATGACTCGTTGTTGCCTCCCTGACAGGTATTCTCTGATCCATTGCAGTGCCTTTCCCGTATTGTGCCTGAACCCTAGCTTTTGCAGTACCTCTTGTGAGGAAAATGTGTCGAAGGGCCCCTTGCAGTCCAAAAATATGCGTCAATCCACCCCTCTCTTCTTGTCTTACTTCTGTCACCTTGTCATAAAACTCTAGTAGGTTTGTGACACAGGATTTTCCTTCCCTGAAACCGTGCTGGTTGTCAATTATACAACTTGTTTTTTTCCAGGTGCCCCCCCACTCTCCTCCTTTATGATCTTCTCCATGACCTTGCATACTATACACGTTTAGTGATACAGGTCTGTAGTTTAGTGCCTCATGTCTGTCTCCCTTTTTAAAAATTGGGACTACATTTGCCATTTTTCCATCCTCAGGGGGTTGCCCCGTTTCAAGTGATGTGTTGAAGATCTTTGTTAATGGCTCACACAATATCTCTGCTTTCCCCCTTTAGGACCCATGGAGAGATGTTGTCTGGTCCCACCGCCTTTTAGGTGTCAAGTTCGCATAGCAGCTTCTTCACCTCCCCCTTGGTTATATGTACCTCATCCAGCACTTGCGGGGTGTGCCCCCCTGTTCTGATTTCCTGGAGTCCTACTGGGTTCCACTGTAAATACCTCTTTTAAATCTTGTGTTGAGCTCCTGACATACCTCTTGGGCTTTTTCTTGTGAATTCCCCATCCCCCTTCCTCAGTCTGATTACCTGGTCCTTGACTGTTGTTTTCCTCCTGATGGGCTGTACAACAGCTTCGGGTCAGTCTTTACTTTTGATGCTATGTCATTTTCATATTGTCTCTGACCCCTCCCTTCTTATCTGTGCATATTCGTTTCGGCTTTTTGGCTGATTTCTTTATTTTCCTGAGTTCTCTGTCTTCTGTACCTTTTCCATTCTCTAGTACACCTAGTTTTTGCCTCCCTGCACCTTTGGGTGAACCAAGGACTCGTTCTGTTCTTCCCATTATTTCTGTTTCCCTTGGGAACAAACCTCTCATCTGCCTCCTTGCATTTTGTTGCTACATAGTCCATCATTTCTTGTACTGGTTTTCCTGTCAGTTCCCTCTCCCACTGAATGTCTTGAAGGAAGTTCCTCATGCCTGAGTAATTCCCCCTTTTGTAGTTTGGTTTTTCCCAGCCTATTCCTGCTACTCTCTCCACTTGGAGCTCAACTATGTAGTCGAAGCACAGATTATTATTATTATAATCAAAAAGAAGCGCTAAGCCACAAGGGCTATACAGCGCTGCAGGGTAGGGAAGGAAGCAAGGGAATTGGATGGCAGGAGGGAGGGGGGATGATCAGCAGGTTACAGAAAAAAAGCGGGGCAGGGGATAGTACGGGGGTAGAGGGTAGCAAGAGATACAAGTAGAAAGGGCTGAAAGTATCAGAATTTGTGAAGTAAGTCAGTCGTTGTCAAAAAGTCAATAAGAGAGCCCGGATGAAAGGGGGGTCCATCAGCGAAAGGGGAAAGGTAAAGAGAGGCAGGGGGGCGAAGACGACGACAGAGGTAAATTCTGCGTGTCTTTGATAAAGTGGGCAGCCCAAACGAAGTGGCTGACATAATGGACTTGGCAATCTCACGAGGGAGAAAGACCCCTCCCCATGAATATCATGAGAAAGACGAGAGGGCCAAATGCGAAACGGGAAGGGGAGTAGCTCCCAACCTCGACACTGGTGAAAGAAGACGGCCAAAACCTATACTGGGTTTTAATAACTAAGTTTGTTGCCGGCATAGTAGACCAAAGTTTTTGCCAAGGGGTGTGAAGGGGGGAAGAATTCAGCAAAATAGTCCCTACATGGAATACCCTGAAAAAACGGTAGGTCATTACTGCTGACCGCCGCAGGTCTGTGTTTTATTGCCCCGTAGTCAAATGAAGGGACCCAAAAAAAAACAAAATTTTTTAGCTTAGTAAAGTGGGCGTGCCAAAGTTGGATCGGGGATAAGGGGTTTAGGTGTATCAAATTTTTGTTGCCTTAAAGCACTAAGGGAGTCTGAGACAACCAAAATTTTGCACAGGCATAGTGCAATAGGATAAGTGCTGAAAGGGTGGCTATAATTCAGCGTAAAAATCTATGAAGCAGTAAATGCCCCCTTTTACACGCTGTCCGGAAAACACTGCTGTGTCCTACCCGTCAGAAGACTTAGAGCCATTTTACCAGCAATGGCATGAAATGAGAGTGAAAGTGGTCAAGAAAAAAGAGAGCGGGAACGACCGTAAACAGTTGGGCTTTGAGCAAGGGGGGGAGAAAGAAAAATCGAAAAAGCTGGGGCCTCCCAGGGGGGGAGGGAAAAATGAGTGCCACATGGAATAGAAAGGTGGTAGTTGAAGAGAAGGAAGGAGCGAATGAAGGCGAATGAGAGAAGGGAGGAGTAAGCAGGGGCGGGACAAATAAAGAATGTCTACTAATATCAGTGACCATTCTATATTGGAAGGAGTGCGGAGATCCATGAGTGCGTAACATAGTAGCGCAGGCCAATGGGCATCACGGAGATCGGATTTTAGGATGGAACGTTCGCTTCTGCATAGGGAGGCTTTCGACAGGGGAAGAGCGAAAAGCACCAAGGCATAACAGTATCTTTCTGGTGATGAATGGGGTTAAGGCTAGAGAGAGTAGCAGGTGATGCCGCTGAAGAGATCTGGTCACATAATCAAGTTTCGATAAAATAAGGTGGAATGTAGGTGAAGGAGGGTTCGACGATCAGCTCCCCACGAAAGATGAGCAAGGGTTTTAAGAAGGTTCAGCCGGGCTGTGACAAGTTGCCTTTCAGAGAGGTAATGTGAGGTTTCCCGGATAAACCTACGATCATAGAGGAGCCCAGGAAACTTGACTGTATCACGTTCAGGGATACGTGAGCCCATAGAGGTACTAAGGATGATCAGAGATGACAGTGGAGTCTTCTAGTGAAAGTGATTTTGGTGGAGTTTTAGTGCTGGGAAAAATTTAAACCCATGTAGTGGTGGCCCAATTGGGAAACACGGTTTCGACGCATGCTGGGAGAGAAAACTGTAAGGTAGGTGACAGTCAGCGCCTGCACAGGCAAATAGCGAAAATCATCTAATAGTGTGTTGACCAAATATTTGATGGAAGACAAGAGGCCAAATACATTAATAGCAAGGAGAAAAAGTGTTGTGCTCAGAACAACAAAAAATCCCTGGGGGACCACCTTCAGCTTGGACAAAGTCCGGGGAGGAGAGCAACCATTATTAACCCGATCACGGAAATGCCTTGTCGTCAGTTAGAATGTTTTTAAGGAAGGAGGGTGTTGATTGACCTCGAAGGCCTAAGGAGTGGGCTTCTGGGCTAAAATAATTATACTCCAAGTTGTGTCATATGCTTCTCAAGGTCAAAATATGGCAATAACTGAGGGTTATTCGCAAAGGCATTACGAACATTTCGTTATCCAGCGCAAGTAAGGGGTCTATGGTAGAACGTCCCTTACGAAAGCCATATTGGACGAGTGGAGAGACTGTTGTGTGTCTCTTATACCACAATAAACGTCTATTTACTAGAGTTCCATTCACTTTGCAACTGCACTGGTAAGAGCTAATGGGCACGATAGTGGGAGGTGTCTATGTCCCGTTAAGTAGGCCTGGTTATGCGGGAAGGGAGAATAATGGACGGATTTCACAGCTGTGAAGAACTCCTTGTGACCAAATAAGGATTGTAAAGGTGTAATAGGACTGCAAGGGCTGACTGACTGTAAATGTTGTAGCATAACGATTATGAATGTCGTGGGCCCAGCTGCGATGATCGGACAAGCTGAGTGTGTTGCCTCCTGATCTTGAAGTGTAAAAAAGACCACATTATAATGTTCTTCTCTGAGAGAAGAAAAGTCAAGGTGCTAACTTCTCTGGCAGAACTTTTGAGGAAAGAAAATGAGGGGGCATAGATTGGAGGTCCCTGAGATATACGGACAGTGATTGCCAATTTCATTGGCAAACATCTAGGTGGGTTTGCATATCAACAACGGCAAACCCGCAGAACAGGAGCGGGTCCAGGAGAATATTTACCACTCAGTTTTCTGTCACTTTTTTCCAGACTGCATGAATAGAGGAAGCAGAGGTGATGGTGGAGACATTATCTCGCCAGCAAGTGCGTTTAGCGGTAACGGATGCACGGCGAGCTGGGTGTGGAGGGGGGGCTGGGGGGGGGGGGGGTGATCGCACGCTTCTGTTAAAATCAGGAAGTTCGCTCTGTGGTTCTATTGTTACCGGTTCCTGCCCATGCAGCGCGTTTCAAACGTACTGCACGGCAACAAGCAGGAGACCACCATGGCACGGCATTTCTGAGAATGCATGCCCGAAGTTTGGGGTATAGAATGAGAAGCTGCGGTGGAAAACGGAGGACGAGAAGAGGTGTAAAAGTCAGCGATGGAGGACGAGGAAGGTACCTCTTTAAAAAACAGTCAGGGGTGAGTAAAGGTTCCAATTTGCGCCGATTAAAATTGGCCAGCGTGGGGTGCGAAGCGGTGGCGTATATGAAGGGGAAGTATAGAATGATTGGGAAATGATCACTGTATGTAATTCCGGGGAAGAACAGACCAAGTAAAGTCTAATGCGGCGGAGGAAGAGCAAACTGAGAGATCGATGCACAGAGAGGTATGAGTCCGAGGATCAAAAAGGGTGTGAGTACCTGTATTTAAAACATGGTAGGGGGTGGGGTGGCAAGAAAGCCTCTAACTGAATTCCACGGGAATCACAGTGAGACCCCCCCTGAGGAAAATGCGTGGAGGCATTAAAATCACCAAGTAACAGAATCGGTGGGCGTTAATGACGAAACAAGGGAAGGCAAAATCCGGAATGATAATGGCACCGAGAAGGAAGAGAGAGATATAAAAGATAACAGGAGCGTATACCACTATGTAAGTGGATACGGGCTGCTGTGTTAATGCAGCGAAGCATGAACAAATAGCTGATTGGATGGTACGGCAATCTGTGGGAGAAAGCAAGGGCACTTTCATTAAGGTCCTACATCAGGACAAGGATCTGAAGAATTCCAATAAAATTATAGCCTGAGATGTGAGAAATAAAGCAGTGAGTAATTTTGGTTTCCTGTAAGCACAAACACCAACAGGGGCAAATGGGAGAGTAACATCTGAAAGCTCACCACGATTACCCTGAGCGCCTGTATATTCCACTGTAAAAAGGCATGTTGCAATGTTAAAGATACTTGAAATCCGCAGGTAAGGGTTCTACGGACTAGAAGGGTTAGAAAAGTCCCACTGCGGAGGCAGTGGAAAATGTTCAAGCAGCGAAGGAACGGTGCGCTGTGAAGAAAGGTGTTGCGCAGTTGGAGCAGAGGAGAGAGGGATGAGCGGAAGGTGGATCAGTGTCCATTGATGGTTTGGTCTCTGCAATATTATTCAGAGATTGCTTTCAAGTGTTTCGGAATTCAGAGATGTCTATGGAGACAATATTGGGAATGGTAGGGGGGAGGTTGAGTAAAAGATTGGAACTGTATTTGGGACTGCTAACAAGGTAGGTGGGGGGGCGACGACGAAAGGGTGGAGGGAAATGGAGAGAAGAGCGTGGCAGGGGGACAGAAGAGACAGGAACATGGGGAGGTGGCAGAAGAGGAAGAACTTGGGAGGGAACAGGGGAGGAAGGTACATTACGAGGAGGAGGGTGAACCTCTTGAACTTGTTAACTGAGCCAGTGAGAGGGGAAGATACTAGGGGCAGAGACAGGGAGGGGTAAAATGAGGAGGTTGGAAGATGGGTAGGAGGTGTTACCGGTCCTTTTTTTTGACTTTTTGAGAAGTGAGGACGAGACGATTGGGAAGAGGTTGTCGTACGAGGGTCTCGTCGATACTGAGGCTTGTAAGAGAGAAACTCGAAGATGCGGAGATTAGACTGAGGCGTGTGAAGTGGGACGTCGAGCGAGAGAAGCAAAAAGGATTAGATACAGGAGTGATTATGGGAGGTAACCACTGAGGTGGGTGTTGAAGTTGGGATACCAGAAGTGGGGGGACGTTTTGAAACACTGGAAAATATGAAACACGTGGGAGTCTCCCTTGGAGGCGGAGATGAGAAAACTTGCCATGGCATAAGGGAGTCTTCTGTCTCTTTGAGGTAACGGATTTCCCCGATCGTTTTTAAATAGACCTGACAACGGCGAGGATGTACGAAGGTGTGGGAGGCATAATACAGTTAAGGCAAAGAGGGGAGTCGATTTGCAAGACGAATAGAATGGTCTTCGGCACCACAGATGGGCATTCGGCGATAGATCTGCAATATTTCGCTGGATGGCCAAATCGCCAGCAATTTCTAACTGTTGTGTGTAGGGATCACCTTTCGAACTTGTAACCGATTGTCCTGCTAATAAACGAGGAGAGAGGGATGGGAGTTCTCGGCTGTCAAAAGTTAACGAGCCACTTTGCTAGGGTTTCGTCTCGCCACGGCAGGAAGAATGTATGTGTCTACCTTGAGGTTGGGAGATCTTGGAGTTCCAGCTGTTCTAGAATGTCGGTGCACATGTCTGGAATTTTGTTTGAACTATGGTATGGGGCAGAATAACGGTTACACACTACAAGATTTGAGGGAAGATGTTTTTAAGGGTGAAGGAACGTATACTTATGGGTAAGACGAGAGAGCTCTCGAGCCGGGGTAGCATTCTGTACGGTAATGATGCGCGTACCGCTCTTAGTGCATGAAAAAGAAATTATCTTTACCAACTATGGCGTAGGGAGTGCTTGCCAATACTATGGTCAGAAAAGATAGGCAGTAGAGGAAGTTGGTCCGTAAAGTGAAGAATTTAGTCCACTGTTCAGTCCTGAAACTGAGCGTGGAAAGGTAGTGAAGGAGTGTCAATCGTTTCTGAGAAGAACGAGAAAGGTGAAGTGGAGATGTATCATCAGCAGGTAATTGTGTTGACGTTTAGGCGTTGGGACCAGAGTTGGTCGACGTGGAACGGGTCGGCGATTTGAAAATTGCCGACGTTGAGGGAGAGGCCTGAAGCATAGGGGTTTTTTTCAAAGAGGGAAGGAGAGCAAGGTCTGGATAAATCGATGAGTCAGGCGAGGCCTCAGTACCTGAAGGGGTGTGGAGGAAACAGCACCGGCAATAGGTCTACAGAGGCAGAGGAATGTCTGAAGAGTGGTCCAAAGACGAGGCGGGTCAGAACGGGGTGCACAGGTATCAAGAAGGGGGCCCGGGGGGTTACCCAGGTTATGGACTAGGGCTTGCCTGGTTAGGTTTTTCTTTCTTTTTGTTTTTAAGAAAAAAAAAAGAAAGAAGGAAAAGAAAAATAAAAGAAAAAAAGAACAAAAATAAAGGGGGGGGGGGGGGACCGGGGGAGGGGTAGTAATTCCTAGGAGGGGATTGGAATGGGCCCAGAAACTCCCTCCGCGCCCAGAGGACTCGACACCGCTAGTAGCGCAGATGCAGAATGGAAACCCGTGCCATACCCTACCCTTTCATGCCTGGTAAACCAGCAATCTGGGATAGCAAACTCACATCTGCCGAGCTACTCGGTGGACAATAGAGAAGGCGGCCCGGGATATCCGCCACAAAGCATACCTCCTTCAGCCACCACCCCCGGAATCCGAAAGGTGGCTTCCAGAGCTACACCCGTCGCCCAAAAGACACCCAAAGCTACTCCGGGATACCGGAGAGGGATCGGGACATCCCTAGGCAATCCAGATTCCACGGCAAACTACGCCACCGCCAAGAAACCTCAACGGAATGGGATGGACCCCGGTTTTCCTTTCTCCTACCTAGGAACTAGCGCGCCTGTGGGAGAAATCCCAAAGGACAAAAAGAGGAAGGGCAAAAGGGAGGAGTGGGGAGGAGGAGGAGGAAAGGAAAAAGGGGAGGATGGGGAGGATGGGATAGGGGAGGGGAGATTGGGGGGTAATTAGGTTCGGTCTGAGGAAGAAGACCGATAGGTCTAATTCCTCAGACCAAGAGCCTCTTCACCACGCCAAGGAGCCCCCCTTGAAGAGGTCGAAGCACAGAACCACATGATCACTAGCTTCCAGAGGCCTTTCATACATGATACCCTCGATGTCCGAACTACTCATGGTGAATACAAGGTCCAGTCTTGCTGGTTCATCCTCTCCTCTCTCTCTGGTAGTGTCTTTAACATGTTGATGCATGAGGTTTTCCAGTACCACATCCATCATCTTGGCTCTCCATGTTTCGGGACCCCCATGGGGCTCCAGGTTTTCCCAGTCAATCTCCTTGTGATTGAAAATCACCCATAAACTAGTAACTTTGCTCCTCCATGTTGTGTCTTCTCCTGGCACCGGGCTAGTGTTGTCGATCATTGCTCTGTTGCTCTCCATCATCATTCGTCTTTGGCTCCTGCAGTTCTGTTGGTGGTTGTACTTTACTGCAAATTATAACTTATGTCCCTCTAGACTGGAGTGTTCCCTAATAAGTAGTCCCTTTCGCCCATGCCATTCCATTCCTTCCTTTTTCCTAAAAATCCCACTGGTTTTTAATGAGCAGTGCAAACTCCTCCTCCCCTCTCCTCCCTCTGTCTTTCTGAGGATTTGGTATCGGATGGAAAGATTGAAATCTGTTAATTATTCTGGTGGAGTATTGTTTTGTGAGTGATATTATGGTCTGGGGATGTCTCTTGTGATACTTTCATGCAATCCTCATACTTGTTTGTTATTCATCTGCATTTGTATACCACACGTCAAATCTTTTCTAAGACTGTGGTCTGGGAGGTATTGAGGGTTGGGGAAGTGGGAGACCTGGTAAGGAACTATGGGTTGTTGCTGTTAGGGGTGGAGTTTGTAATGTAGTGGGTGGGGCATTGGATGTGGCATGGGTGTTTTGATTTAGAGTGTTTGGTTGCACTGGGTTGACCTGGTTGGGAGGCTTCTATAGGAAGTTGTGAGGGAGGCTGTATTTGATCTTTTTCCCTGGGTCTGGGATCTCCTGTCTGTCTTCTCCATCCCCTCTTTTTCCTCCTTTCGCCTTTGTAACATCTCTCTCAGTTTCTGCCTTTCTTCTTGTGATCTGTCGCGGTCGAGATACACCTTCCTGTATGCCGGCATGTCCCTTAATCGTGCTTTCTCCGCAGGATTCTGGTCCCGAGTCGCTTCTGCCTTAAAGGGCACTTTCACGGGCCCGGGGTTCTTTTTTAAAAACCCCCCCTATTCTCCGAAAATTTTCCAGCTGGGTCATGTCGTCTTCTCCTATTGTTTTCATGATGTTTTCAATTGCTTTTTTTTCCCCTTGTTTTCTTGCTTCATATGTTTCCCTTCAGCTTCCTGGAGCCATACACGAAGACTGACCTCACCCTTTCATTCTCCCACTGCTTATCCTGTGTATCCCTCATTTAATTTTCGTTTCCTGCACTGCAGCTTTCCTTTCTTCAGTTTCCACGGGCTAATGTACTTGGGCTCAGTGGCCTGTCATTTTCCCTTCTCGGCTTTCTTGGGCTCTGTTGTTGTCTGTTAGGGCCTCCACATAAAGCTTAGCTCTTTCATTTACTACAGTCTCCTCTGTGGGTGTGGGTGTGTAGGGGCATAGGGGTCAGACATAGAGGATGGTTCAGTGTGGTTTTGTATGTTAGGATGTAAGTGGGGATGATAGCTGGTTTAAAAGTGCGATCCATTTTGGGTTTTGGGGGGTTTTCAGTTTATACTTTTGCATATGTGTCCCATGGGATGACAGCATTACTCTCTGTGTATATATAGATTTACATATGCTTGGTCACTTACCATCACACCTATTTGGAAGGTGCGGTATATATTTTTTAGAGGAAATGTACGCATGTATGCTGTAAGGATTCTTCAGTGGGGTTTCGTAGTGATTGTGATACTGTTGCACTTTGACTGGTTATATGCTCTGAACGGCTGAAGAATGTGACAGGGTCTATGAAATGACAAGAGAGTGGAGGGTTTTGCTCAAATAGGAGAAGGGGGGGGTAAGGAGTGTCAGAGAAAATGATTTTGCAACTTGATAGTGTCTCTTGTATACACCTTTGTTTTCCCCATTTACTTTTGTTCAGTGAATAGGTGTAATAGAGTAGTTTTTATTTGTGTGTTTGCATTAATTATGGAAGCTGTGCTGTGAAATTATTTTGTTGACAGCATTTACTTTACATGATGATATATCAATGCATGTGTACAACAATATAATAATTCAGGAATTGTGGCCAGTGTATTTGACAGAGGTGTGTATGTACCTCAGCAGATACACATACTTTCTGCATGATTACTCCCCCCCCCAAAAAAAAAAATTAGGAATTTTCTTTCAGTAACATGATCTCTGATGCTTTGAATCCGAAAAGGCAGCCTCCGAGATACACCTGTCGCTCGAAAGACACCCAAAGCCACTCCTCGGAGACTGGAGAGGCATTCGGACACCCCCAGACAATCCAGATTCCAAGACAAATTACACACCACCAAGAATCTCAATGAATAAAATGGACCCTGGTACCCTTCCACCTATCTAGGAACTAGCGTGCCTGTGGGAAGAATCCCAAAGACCAAAAGAGGAAGGGAAAAAGGGAGAGGTGGGGAGGAGGAGGAGGAAAGGAAAAAGGGAGGAGAGGATAAGTGATAGGAAAGGGTGGATTGAGGGATAATCAGGTTTCGGTCTGAGGAAGGAGCCCAAACGGGTTTAATTCCTCAGACCAAGACCTCTTCACAACGTCAAGAACCCCCCCCCCCGAAGAGGATGGGGGTAGAAACATTGGGCGTGTTTCTTTACACCAGCTGTCAAATGTTCACCCATCAGTAAGATGGTACCTAGGAGTTAGTGGACTGGTGTGGGTCGCATCCTGGCCAAGGCCCAAATTTGCGAGAAATGCTCAGCATAACAAAGAATGGCTGAACGGCAGCGGAAAGTGGCAGCGCAACAGGAACCTTGTCCTCTATTTTTAAACTTCTACCTGGGGTTCCCAGCTGCCCAGTGATGACCTAATCATGACCCCATAAACACTAACATGTGTGGATACCCAGAATGATATAAAGCAACAGCAGAAATCACCCAAAAGTTCACAAATTACCAACTAATGGGACTGTTCTAGCAACTCCTACCCCGCTGCCACTGAAGTGATACTCCACAACATTCACCCAACACCATCGCCTACTATTCACCCGAAGCCAACAGCAATGGACAAGGGTCAGAACAATAAAAGAAGATCCAGTAACCAGCTAAGGACTCCTAACATCAAAGGTGAGAGGAGTAATAACACGAGGAAAACTTGTGGTACTGCCAGCCAGGAAAACAACCCCCCTCACCCACCGACACCACCACAACACACGACAGACGACAACAAACATGGCCGCCGCTACAGCCCCAAGATAACTCCTTCCCAGTATTTGATGTCAAGAAGATCACCGACCAAAAATAGCTAAACTCCTTATGATTCAGAACCAAACGACACCAAACTAACTCAAAAAAATGCAGGAACTAAAGGCTAAGCAATGCAGATTACCTCAACAAGATCACTGCTCTAGAACATAAACTAGACACTCAAAAACAACAAAGCAACCCCCACACCCGGTCCCTAACACCATCAACACTTTAAAAGACCAAGTCACCCTACTTACTACCAACATTACAGAGGAAAGATCAAGAGGGGACCAACAACTTGCAAATGTCATAATCAACTTCCAAGACCATAATGACCAACAGCAGCTATCTGATGCTGTTGTAGTTAACAGCAAACATCTCCCACCCACAGTCACCCAAGAGACCTGCAGGGAGACCACCCTACAGCTTACCCAAGGACCACCTTCGCCTTAACATATGTAGTGATGACATAAAGGATTGCAAACTGATGGCTATAAAGCAGGTAAAAAACAGTGCTTTAAAATTCCAAAATAGCTTACAAAGAAACAACCTACTAAAAACATCTATTTCTATGAAAACTGATGTTTACGTCAAGATGCCTTACCAAAATGAGACAAAACCTTCTTTATGGGCTAAGAAAACTGCGCTATGCCCAAAAAATCCACCAGTGCTTTGTGAGGGATGGAAAAATAGCAGTTTAGAAAACAGCCCACTGGAAAGAGATATTTCCCATTTTCCACAGAACATGACCTTAAAACATTCCTAAGTGAGGCTGGACTAACAGAATCAGAGTAAAGTGCAGATAATACCCATAGTCCACCTTTTAGTGTTATATTGTCATATTGCCATAAATTTGTGCCCCCCTAAAATTCTAATACTCCAACTACTTTTAATTGTCATTGTTGTACTCAACGACCATTCTACCTCATAGCCTTAATTGTATTAAATATCTACTGAATCTACTCCTTTATTACAACTTACACATCACTGTTCCATCTTTATTCTTTATAAACTAACCATAACTTGTCTTCAATAATTCTACCTCACTTTAAAAAATACCAATTGCCCAATTTTAATTCTAAATCCCAAATTATTGCCCAATTTTACTTTAAACTATATTGATCAAACTTATTGTAAACTTTTTTATTGACCTTTTTTTATTCCATACTTTTTTAACCTAGTATTTTCAACTAAAACTTTTATATCATCCTGTCCACCATCTTACTAGCAATTAAAAAACCAAGTCATTGCCATTTTTTTTTTATCAATTCTTTTGTTTTTATTTATTTTGCTACCTTAATTTTATCCGCCCAATTTAAATCTAATTATACTCTAATCTTGTAAACACTTATATAAGACCTTATTGCAATTACAATTGAGAGTCTTGTTCCTTCATATATTATTAGATTAATCACAGTTTTACTCTAGCTCATCTAGCTCAATACATAGTCAATCCCAAAATTCACTAAAACTAGACCATAGTGCAATTACTATGAGAGACTGGTGCTATTTGAAATTTTGTTTTTTTATATTATTAGACTAAAGTTGTTGTACTATAGCTCTTTCTACCTCAATACATATCAATACCAATTTCACTATATTAACCATAGTGCAATTACTAGTGAGAGACGGGTTGCTACTTTTAATTTGTATTTTTTAATTTGTATTTTTTATATTATTAGATTAAATTCATTTGGGTACCATAGCTCTTCTACCTCAAGACATATCAATACCAAATTCACAAATTTTAGACCACAGTGCAATTACTAGTGAGAAGACTAGTGGCTATTTTTAAATTTGTACTTTTATATTATTAGATTAAACCTTTTGTACTTTAGCTCACTCTAGCTCAAAACAGAGACTCCACAAAAGTCATTATTAGACCTTAGTGCAATTACAAGTGAGAGTCTTGTTCTATTTTAATTTGTATTTTTATATTACTAGTTTAACCTAGTTGTATTTTAGTTCATTCCAGCACAACACACAGACAACATCAACTTCATTATGTGTAGTAGTGACTATACCCTACACGACCAAAATATTCTAGCTATATACTTGTCCAAATTCCAACCACTACAGATATCAGTAGTAGAACTCAACACACAACTCAGGATATAAATAACCAAAATTTTAAACCTAGAAGATGATTGATCACGTTGACCCTGATCTAAACCCCCAAATAATCTGACACCCAATCAAAACCTATTGGAAAGTAACTGCCTTTATTACACAGCATCACAAGCCACCACTACCCTAAACAATGCTAAAAGTCTATCAGTACTAAACTACATCATCAGGTCCTTAAGCAAACACTATGATGACCTCCTAGCACTCCTTGAATCACTAAAGACACCCTTCTCCTGCATTATTCTTACTGAGACCTGGCTTAAGCAGGACACAATAGATATCTACCCTCTACCAGGATACACAGCAATTCACAACTGCAGAACAAACCAAGTTGGGGGGGGTATTGCAATCTATTACTCTAACCAATTATCTTGTCTTAGCACCACTTGCTTTAGTGATGAATATGGGGAATACATTTTTGCAAATTTTTTACTGTAAAAAACCTTAAGACGCCTATAACAATTGGGGCCATTTTCCGATACCTCACACAAACATCCCAAATTTCAGTGAGAAATTAAAGTCACTAATAACAAACAGCAAAAGAATAAGCACCACCTTCTCTTAGCTGGAGACTTCAACATCAACCTTGGCTTACTAGATGATCACCTGTAACTGATTTCACACAATATGAACAACCACACTTCTCATACCAACAATAACAAACCAACCAGGCTCACTGAGACAAGTGCAACCATAATAACCACATATGGACCAATATACTAGCCCCCCTTAAATCAGGGATAATCACAGATAGCACTACAGACCACTACCCTAAACCCTTCCTCCTGACAAACATTAGTAAACCACCACTTGAATAAACAAAGTCTCATTTTGACTCCATGACGAGGCCCAGTAAGGAAGTTCACAGCTGACCTAGAGACTGTTGATTGGCCTACAGAATTCTCCAAGGCCAATGGGATTGAGACTGGACAGACATCTTTCTTAACAATTTCTTAGACTATACAACAAACATTGTCCTATAAAAACAAAACAGAAACACAAACAAACGCTTGGGTTTTCCCATGGCTAACCAGCACCATTCTGAAATCCATTGACAGGAAACACCAATATGAAAGCAATATAGACAGGGCTAATACACAAAGAATTCTTAAACACTATTCATCAGCTCTCACCAAAGTAATAAAAAAAGCAAAACAACTATACAACTCCAGTAAGATTCCCCAGACACTAGAAAGGGGATATAAAAAAGACCTGGAAAACACTCTCTCAGATTCTAGGACCCACAAACTGAGAAAAACCAAGAATATTGTCCCAACTAAACCTAATGAAACACCACTACATCCCACTGACACAGCTAACAAGATAAATGACTTCTTCTCAAACATAGGGTCTAATCTCGCCAGTAAAATCCCACATACCAATGCCCATGCCGGGGACTACCTAGATGGAAATTTCCCTAATTCCTTCTATCTTGCACCAACTGAGCCCACGGAAGTCATTGAGATCATAAGCACTTAAAAATAACTCGGGGAATCTGTCTCATGGGCCCACCATTACTGTACAAGCGAGCGGCCCATGTCCCTTTCGCATGCGATTTTTATTACTTTCTAACAAGTCAATAGAGACTAGCACCTTCCCGAAACTACTCAAGATGGCAAGGGTTACACCATACATAAAGGTGGTGACCCTACAGACTAAACAACTATAGGCCAATATCTAACTTAAACCCTTGCTATCCAAAAACTTTGAGAAACTCGTGCACAGGAGACTGTAATTTATTTATAACGCTCAAAACATACTCAACCCCTGCCATTTGGATCAGGAAAAATAAAAGCACTAATGATGCAATCATAAAAATGCTAGATCTGCTTTACACAACATTGGAAATAAGGAATATCCACTAGGAATTTTATTGACCTAAGAAAAGCTTTTGACACAGTAAACCACGAAATCCTACTCAAAAAACTTGACCACTACGGTATAAGAGGGCCCTGCGCTTGCTTATTTCAAATCTTACATTACTAATAGGTATCAAATACGTCACCATTAAAGACACAGCATCAGCAACACGGCCACTTGATACTGGAGTTCCCCAGGGAAGTGTCCTTGGTCCCCCGCTCTTCCTCATAAACATCAATGACCTTCCAAACGTATCCCAACACCTAAACCATCTCTTTGCTGATGACACGACTTATGCATCTCTCACCCTAATCTTGCCACCCTTAACACCATTGTGAATGAGGAGCTGATTAAAATATCGACTTGGATGACAGCCAATAAACTTACGCTTTAAAACTGACAAAACTTACTATATTATGTTTGGTAGCAAGCAGGAATGCACAAAATTTAAAATTTAAATTGACAACACTCTAATTACCAGAAATAATGGGGGAAAATTCTTAGGCTTATACCTTGACAATAACTTGAATTTTAGCACCCATATCCAGCATATAGCCAAAAAAAATATCCAAAACGGTTGGGATCCTCTCCAAGATACGATACTACGTGCTGCAAAATGCCCTTCTCACTATACCACTCACTTATTTATCCATACCTCACCTATCTATTTGTGCTTGGGGATCAACTGCAGCAACACACCTAAGCCAATAATAACCCAACAAAAAGCTGCAGTAAGAATAATCACTAAATCCCATCCTGGCAGCACACCCCCCACTCTCAAAGATCTAAACTTACTCCCAGTTCAGTACATCCACACTTACTACTGTGGCAATCTTTTATCTACAGGGCCTTAAACTCTAATATCAACCTTGACCTAAAACGCTTTTCTTGATAGTTGTGACAGAACCCACAGGCATAACACCAAAACAAACACTCTACGACATTCCCCGTGTCCGACTAAAAACCTTACAAAAATTTAATGTATGTCAAAGGCCCTAAAATCTGGAATACCCTACCTGAAACTCTAAAACTGCAGACACATTCATCACCTTTAAAACTACCATTAGAAAACATCTTTTAACTCCCTGATACACCCCGTCAACTAACTTCACGAATACCACCTGGTGGTTCACACTTACACTCGCTTACTCATTTGACCATAAACAGAAATATTAATCTCAGTCTTAAAATAATGATCCTGTGATACTCCAATACTGAAACTATATACTGTGCCAAAACAAAAGCATTCACATTGCTAAACTCACAAACTAGTATTTAGTCACTTAGCCATAATACCAACTTACCTCATAATTTGTAATATTTTACATTAAGAATAAAACTAAGTATGCCCGAAATGCCTAGCCATGCTAAGTGTTTTAGTGTACACTCTGTAATTCAATTTTACTACATGTAAAACCCAAACAATAACCAAATTTCTGTAAACTCAGCATTGTAATCCTTATAGAGAATAAACTTTGAATTTGAATTTGAATTTGAATAGTAGAATGTCATTGATGCCAGCTAGGCCTATGTACCTTGTACATGTACTTGTAGTAAATAAAGATATTATTATTATTATTATTAGTAACATATTTCACTCTCAACACTGTTATGGTACATTCATTTTATATATTCTGATGAGTTTATAGCTAAAATACTCCTTTAGCATTCAACACTAACATGTTTTATCTCCTGCATGTACTTTCATATGTCTCACAAGATTGTGTCTCATACTAAAACATTTCAGACACTCTGAACATTGATATGGTTTATCTCCTGTATGTACTCTCATATGTTTCACAAGACTGTTTTTCTTATTAAAACATTTCAGACACTCTGAACATTGATATGGTTTATCTCCTGTATGTACTCTCATATGTGTCACAAGACTGCCTTTTTGACTATAACATTTCAGACACTCTGAACATTGATATGGTTTATCTCCTGTATGTACTCTCATATGTGTCACAAGACTGCCTTTTTGACCAAAACATTTCAGACACTCAGAACATTGATATGGTTTATCTCCTGTATGTACTCTCATATGTCTTACAAGATTACATTTTAAACTAAAATGTTTTAGACACTCTGAACATTGATATGGTTTATCTCCTATATGTACTTTCATATGTCTCACAAGATAGCCTTTTAGACTAAAACATTTCAGACACTCTGAACACTGATATGGTTTATCTCCTGTATGTACTCTCACATGTTTTACAAGATTGTTTTTTGCACTAAAACATTTAAGACACTCTGAACACTGATATGATTTATGTTCTTTATGTGTTTCCATATTTTTTAAACAATGGTATTTCATTTAAAATATTTTAGTCATTCAACATTGGTATAGTTAATCTTCCTATGTACTCACATGTCTATTTCAAGATAGTTTTTTCAACTATTTGGAGAGTGAAAACACAGTTTTCCTTATGAAAATATTCCCATGTTAAGATTTATTTAAGCAAAACTTCCCCACTTATAAGCACTAATAAAAATTTATATTGTGCATTAAAACACTATCATAATTTTTGTTTTGTGTGTTAAAAGAGTAATATATGTAGTGGAACACTGCAGATACACTCAACATCACTTTTTAATTTTTTTTTAAACCTTGTTTTTATACAGATTTTTCTGAAAATTATTAATTACATATTACTAGCATGTATTTTTCTATTAACTACCATGCATAAATTTTGATAGAATTTCCCAATATCAAAGTAAAATTGTTCAATTAGGAATACTTAGGTAGTTAAAAATTCACAAGGATAACAGAATGTTGCCTTTTTTGTAGTACTGAAGATATAATGTCTGCAAGACACAACTTGGTAATCTTCCACAAAATATTTCTGCAAAGAAACATGAGTCAGTATAGGGACAATATTCCACATTACCAAACACATACTCAACAAAAAATATATTTTTCTATTATATGTTTCACTAAATAAATTGTCGCTTTAACCCATTCATTGTCAGTCCCATATTATTAAGGCTTAGAAAAACCCGTGTCAATCCCCTAGTACTATGCTAAAATCCTAGTAGCTTTCAATCTTGCAGGAGATAGCTGGTAGGCCTACATATGAAGAATGGGTCTGAGGGGTCAGTATATATAGCAAAAAAAATCCTGCAGCACTCAGTGCATGAAAAAAACTGGGACGAGTTTTTTTGTTTAAAACAGCATATTTGTGGTGTTTTTTGTAGGGTATTTATGGTTGTATTTCTCTTTTTCTTGATGTTTTTTGACAGAATGGAAGACATATAACAAAATAGAGATGATTTTTAACTCTTTCAGGTTTCGGCCGACTTAGAACAGCTTACCACCAGGGTTTTTCACGTAATAGTACACAAAAATTTTCTATTTGCCCTCAAATCTAGGAGAGAAAGCAGGTAGGCCTACATATGAAAGAAGGGGTCTATGTGGTCAGTGTGTGCATAAAAAAAAAACCTGCAGCACACAGTGAATAATGAGAAAAAAAAAAACTTTGACAGTGTTTTTGGATTAAAATAGCAACTTTGCACTGTACTTTCGTATGGTATTTATTGTTGTAATCTATTTTTTCCTAGTCTTATTTTATAGAATGGAAGACATATTACAGAAATTGAGATAATTTTGACTGGTTTAAACAATGAAAAGTATCTTGAAATTGAGCTCAAAATAGCAGAAATGTTCGATTTCTACCGAAGTTCAAAAGTAAAAAAATCATGCATGCGTCCACTGGTGAGTTTAATATTCTTTCACAAGTGCACTGATAATTTATACCATTTCTACACTAATGCAGAAAGTCTGCATAACAGTAAATCTTCTATTTTTTGTGAGAATAAAAATTCAAAGTGGAAAGCAAAAGAATGTAAGAGGGGCCTAAGAACGTGACAATGAACAGAGGAAATGCCTATTTTAGTGATAGGAATGTCTTTCTTGTTTTTCTGGACCCTATTCGAAATTGGCATTTTTTGAAATTTTTTGTAAAAATTGGCAAAATTGCTAAATTCTGACCACTGTAATTTGGGTTGTTGAAATTGGTAAATGGGTGGTCTCTTGTACCATTCGATAGAAAAAATGAGTTCTAGTGAAATAGTTATGCTTTTTTGTCAACAATTACACGGGAAACGGCCAAAAATAGGGCTAAAAAGTGGGCAAATCGCCGATGCATAAACATCGTTGAGACCGCTAACTTCGCAAGAGTAAAATTTCCATAAAATTTCATCAAAATTTCATACTTTTGGTGTCATTATGATTGGGAAAAGATTCTCTATCTTTTCATAAAAAAAATAATTTTTTTTTTTTTTAATTTTGGGACCCTGAGAACAAATCTCGGAGTGGGCCTGGCGACCCTAAAAAGCGTTAAAGGGTTTAATAAACAAAAAAATAGCTTGAAAGTGAACTCAAATTAGTACAATGTTTGATTGTTGACAATGTTCAGGAGTAAACAAATTCCGTCATGCATCCAAGACACGTAAACTGGTGGGTTTAATATGCTTCCACAAATGAACTGATATTATTTATATCATTTTACACTAATGCAGTAGTCTGCATAACAGTAAAGTAAATGTAATATAAAAGGGGCCTGGAGACATGACTAATGAAAAGACCACAATGTTATTTTAGTTCTAGGTCTGAATGTATTGTTTTATTCTGGAATGTATTTTGAAATTGGCCTTTCTTCAATTTTGTATGAAATTGGCCAAATTACCAAATTTCTGATCACTTTATTGGGGGGAAGTAAAGGAGTTCTAGTGAAAACTGCTATGAGTTTGGTCGACTGGAGCAATGGATTAATATTATAATCAAATAAAGCACTAAACTGACAAGAGTCATGCTGCATGCGGGGCAGAAAATAGCGGAGATATATAAACAGCTGGTGGAGAGGAGATCAGAGGTGAGGGGAGAAAAGGGCTGGAAGGGATGCAAGGGGCTATTTGTCAAAGTTCCTATAGTAAAGCGTTGCTGACAAAAAGCAAGATCGTGATAGTAAGTCAAAGGCAGCATCATCTTAAGAAGGGAAAATAACATAAGAGCAATAAGGCAGTGGTATTGGTGGAGAAAAAATCCTGGAGCTCGCTGGTAAACCGGGAAATCCACGAGAAAGTGAAGAACTGAAATAGCTGCCTGACAAGCCTCACAGAGAGGGATAGGGTTTTGTTCCATGAGATACCCCATAGGTAAGGAGAGTATGGCTGATGCGGAGATGGGAGAGCAAAGTCTCCTGAGTATGGCAACATAGAAGAAGAAGGCCACTGTAGAAAATAATTTCCCAAAATTATGCTGTATATTTTTTAAATGTAAATATACATATTAATGCATTACTATTGCTCTAAAGTGTATTTTAAAGAAGAGAACTGACAGAACCACTGCGCCTGTGTGGATAGGCGGAGAGGAGAGGCGGGAGTGTTTTGAAGGGGAGTTAAGAGGCTGGGAAAAAATAGGACCAGGAAATTGGAGTCTACAGTGGCCTAAGGATTAATATAGGCCTCACTTCAAAATGGGTGTCGTAACTTTTCTGGTAAAGGGAGTGAGGGAACGTGATTTATGGGACCACTGTAATACAGTGGTAAAATTAGTGAATAAGGGTAGGACTGGTGGTGACTGGCGTGAACCTTGGAGTGTGTCCAGGGGAAATACCCATGATTTAATCATCACTCATCGGTCTCAATCTTAATGGAGGGGACCGCTGATGTGCATAACAGTTATGAACATTAAACCTATGGTGGGCTTGAGTAATCAGTGATAATAACACTAAGTTAAGAGAATGTGTGAAGTGAAATGATCTCCATTCTCTGAGTGACATCAGTTAACCTCGTGGTTTCCTGTCCCGAGGATAGAGGAGTTTATGGAGTCATGATTTCTAAGCCAGGACATACCAACGAAAACCCAGTCCTGCTGAAATAAGAACTGTTTTCGGGGTAACAGGACATCAAAATGAGATGGTTAATGGAGAAATAAGGAGCATCAATCACCCACAGTTAAGTAACCCCTCTAGTTATAACAAACTGATACTGGCCAGTTAGGTAAGTTTTTAATTGGATAGGTTGTGGTGATCCAGCTACATCAAGTGACCACCAGGGAATATCTGGTAAGTGATGGTATTATATACAAGTTTTTTTCCTTGATGGATATAATGTGTGTAACCTACTCCCCCCCTTTCATTCAGTCAAAACCCAAAATAATCTACACAGTCCACAATTAATTAGTAGCACCATACTTGTGGGTGTTATCCACTTCCACTTGTCTCGGGTAGATATGGGTAAGATTGGAGGTCGAAGGGCCACCTGTAGTGACCAGGGTGGCTAAATTTTCTCACATGCCTACATGGGGTAACTACTGTAAACAATATGTGATTGTCGCCATCCCAATGAGATTTTATGTATGAATGTAATGTTGAGGTACATAAGGTAACCTATTATAAATTTTCCCTATCTCCCCATTGGCCCTTCGAACCATATGTAATCAGTGAAAAATTAATTGAATTAATTACTTAAAATTGACGATTGAAAGAAGTGGGGGACAGTGTACACAGATTTTATCGATTGTATGGTGGATGATCATTAGAGCAATTAATTGCTAGCATATGTGTGGCAAGAATTTATGCAAGAGAAAAGTGCAGAGTTACTCTTATAAAGTGTCCCCACTTAATTGTATAACGGTGATTAGTAAATTCTATAACCATGACTGGATCTGGAGTTAATGTGGCTGACAAGTCCATGGATTTTAGAGTAATGAAAGCATCATTACAGACTTTTAAAGGTCATGTGACGAAGGCTACAGTAAGTGCTTGGATTAAAAGAATCAAGAAACCGTGAACCCAATGAATTAAAGTTATATTTAGATGCTTTTGAGAGTAGATTTGAGTGGTACAAATTGTGGTTAAAAGACTGTGAAAGAGATCTGCTGAGAATTGTGCAGATGGCGAGGAAACGAATGCTTTATTATTTAGCATTATGAATTGGAAGAAAAACTGTCCTGTAAAAGTAAGGCTTTGAATAAATTAAAGGGTGTAAACCAGGCAGTTGTTTAACCTATTAATGCAAAAGATGTTTTGCCAAAACCTCCACAGTACGTCGGAGAAAATCAGACTAGGTCGGCAAGAATTAATTGTTCAGTAGCAGACCCCGTCAGCCAAACAGTTTAAAGATATAACACATAATGACTCTGAGGTATCTGTCAAGTCTCAAAGGGAAAAAAAATCCCAGTGGTAATAATCATAATTTAAAGGGTTACATAGCACATATCAAGTGACAGGAATCGTAAATGGTGGTTCCACACATCAGGTAAGAGGGAAAAAATGCCACAGTAAGGGTAACCCCAAAAGAAAAAGGTCAGGCAAGGAAGAGAGAGACTGTCTAATCTGCAAGGGTACTCATTTTACTAAGAGTTGTTAATGCCTATAATTCATGGGATGTTAAAGTGGAAAGAATGGAAGAACTTTACAGATGTATCAGATGTCTAGGCAATCACAATGAAAGGATAGTCATGGGCCCAAAAAGAACAATTGCTATCAATGCAACAAGGGAAGATGCCATATAATTATTGCAGGTTGTATGTTTAAATTCTTATATTAATGATGACAATAATGATAATGTTAATAACCCTGACACTACAGTGACTGACATAAAGGTTGCAATAATGCTGGCCTAGCTGATTATTATTATTAATAAAAAAGAAGCCCTAAACCACAAGGCTATACAGCACTGCAGGGCAGGGAAATGAGGGTATCAAGTGGCAAAAGGGAGAGGGATGATTACTAGGTTTTTGGAGAACAGCGGGGCAGTGGATAGTGAAGGGTAGAGGGTAGCAAGAGATTGAGGTAGAAAGGCTGAGGGATATGCAGAAGGCATCATCAAACAGTTTGTGGAGTAAAACATCATTGTTAAGATTTAATGAGAGAGTCAGGATTAAAGGAGGGTCCATCAGCAAGAAGGAAGGTAAAGAAAGAGTAGTAGAGCGGGAGACGAGTTGGAGGTAAATTCTGTGTGCTCGTTGATTAGGAGGGCAGTCTAAAAATGTGGCTAACTGATACTGGAACAAAAACACTTCTCACAGAGAGAAACAGGGTGCCTCTCCATGAGATACCCATGAGTAAAACGAGTGTGGCCAATACAAGATGGGAATATTTATAAAGTAGTCTCCCAACCTTGACACGGTGACAAGAAGATGGGCCCTGAATCTATACTTAGTTTAAAAGATTGAAGTTTGTTTACCAAGCAGAGTAGACCAAACGTTGTTGCCAAAGGGTGTGAAGGTGGGTAGCTATTGCAGCAGAATAGTCCCCTAAATGGAACACCTCTATATGAAACTGGTAAGTCATGTACTGCTGACTGTGCAGCAGTGTCCCGCCTGTTCATTGCCCTGTATGTCAACATGACCAGGGACCCAACAAAAAACAATATCTTTATGCTTGGTAAAGATGCGGTGTAGCCAAAGTTGATACGGAGGACTAAGGGGTGAGGTGTATCAAATTCTGAATAGTCTGTAAAGCACTAAGGTAGTCTGAGACAACCACAAATGATGACACAGGCATAGATGCATATGGATAAGTGCTGCAAGAATGGCATACAATTCAGCAGTAAAAATGCTAGCCGAAGATAGTAAATGCCCTCTTACGATGCTGACGGAAACACTACTGCGAATCTATGCTGTCAGAAGACTTAGAGCCATCTGTGTATACTGCAATGGCATGAAAATGAAAGTGGAAGTGTCAAGAAAAGACAGAGGGAATCTACCATAACAATTGGGTTTTGAGAAAGGGAGTGAGAAAGAACAGACTCGAACAGCTGGAACTTCCAGGGGGTAGGGATAAGTGAGATACTACATGACATAGAAAGGTGGTAATTGAAGAAGACAAGAGCGAATGTAGGCGAAGAGAGAAGGGACAGAGCAAACAGGGGCGGAGAACAATAATGTCTACTAATATCGGTAACCATTCATAAATGGAAAGGATTGCGGAGATCATGAGAGCATACATAGTAGCGAAGGCAATGGGCATTACAGCAAATCGGATAGGATGGAATGTTCACTTCTGCATAGAGGCTCTCAACAGGAAAGAACGAAAAGCACCAAGGCATAAAGTAATCCTTGGTGATGAATGGAGTTAAGGCTAGAGAGAGTAGCAGGAATGCCACTGAATAGATCTGGTCACCATGATCGAGTTTCGATAAAATGAGGGTGGAAGTAGGCGAAGGAGAGTTTCAACGATCAGCTCCCCATGAAAGATGAGCAAGGGTTTTAAGAAGGTTCGCCAACTGTGACAAGTTGCCTTCAGAGAGGTAAAACCTATGTCAAAGAGGAGGATAACCTAATGTCAAAGAGGAGGTCCAGAACCTGAATGTATTACGTTAAGGATAAGGGAGCATAGTACATTTGGTGAGTTTTGGTACTGGAAAATTTTAAACCATGCATTGTCCCTAATTGGCAACACGGTCGAACCGCATGCTGGAGAGAAACTGTAATGAGGTGACAGTCAGCACCTGCACAGGCAACAGCGAGGTCATCAACATAGAGTGATGACCAAATATTGGATGGAAGACTAGAGGCCAAATCATTTATAGCAAGGAGAAAAAGTGTTGTGCTCAGAACACATCCTGGGGGACACCTTCAGCTGGATAAAGTCCAGGGAAAGCACATTATTACCCGAGGCACGGAAATGTCTGTCAGTTAAAAAGTCTTAAGAAGGATGGTAGATTGCCTCGGAGGCCTAAGGAGTGGGCTTGGGCCAAAATATTATACTCCAAGTTGTGTCATATGGGTTCTAAAGGTCAAAAAATATGGCAATAACTGATGGTATTCGCAAGGCATTAAACATACGTATCCAAGCACAGTAAGGTTCTGGTAGAACAGCCCTTTACGAAAGCATATTGACGTGTGGAGAGACTGTTTTGTGTCTCTAATACCACATTAAACATCTATTTACCAGGCGTTCCATCACTTTGCAAACTGCACTGGTAAGAGCAATGGGATGATAGTGGGAGCTTCATGTCCGAGTACCATGTTTGTTGAGAAGGGAACAATGGCAGATTTCCACAGCTGTGGAAGAACTCCTTGTGACCAATAAGATTGAAAAGGAGTAAAAGGAATGCAAGGGCTGACTGAGGTATATTTTGTACATATGAATATGAATGTTGTTGGGCCCAGCTGCCAATAATCGGCAAGCTTAGAGTGTTGCCTCCGTTCCTGAAGTGTAAATGGCACATTATACTGTTCTTCTCTGAGAGCAGAAAAGTCAAGGTGCTAACTCTCTGCAGACTTTTAGGAAAGAACGAGGGGCATAGATGGAGTCCCTGAGAAATATGGGACCAGATGATTGCCAATTTCATGGCAACTCTAGTGGGTTTGCTATATCAACACCGGCAACCCGCAGAAACAGGAGCCGGGTCAGGAGAATATTTACCACTCAGTTTTCGTACTTTTTTCCAGACTGCACTCATAGAGGAAGCAGAGGTGATGGTGGAGACATAATCTCGCCAGCAAGTGCGTTTAGCATCATGGATGACACGGCGAGTGATCGCATGCTTCTGCTTAAAATCAAGGGTCTCTTCATGGTTCTATTGTACCTGCCCCCACGTAGCGTGTTTCAAATGTACTGCACGAGCACAAGCAGGAGACCACCAAGGCAAGCATTTCTGAGAATGCCTGCCCGAAGTTTGGGGTATACAATGAGAAGCTGTGGTTAAAACAGAGGACGAGAAGAGGTGTAAAAGCTCATCAATGGAGGATGAAGAAGGAACCTCACTAAAAGCAGTTAGTTGTGAGTAAAGGGTCCAATCTGCCTGATCAAATTACCAGTGTGGGTTACGAAGAGGTGGTGAATATGAAGGGGAAGTAAGAATCATTGGAAAATGATTCACTGTCATGTAAATCCGGGAGAAGAGACCAGGTGAAGTCTAATGCGGCGGAGGAAGAGCAGAATGAGAGATCGATGCAAAAGAGAGTATGAGTGTGAGGATCAAAATGGGTGTAAGTACCTGTATTTAAAACATGGAGGGGGTAGGAAGCAAGAAAAGCCTCTAACTGAATGCCACGGGAATGACAGTGAGACCCTCAGAGGAAATGATGGGCATTAAAATCGCCAAGTAACATAAGTGGTGGCGGTAATGATGAAACAAGACAGGCAATATCCGGGACAGATAATGCCCGAGAAGGAGAGAGATACAAAGAACAGAGTGTATACCACCTATGCAAGAGGATGCTGTGTAATGCAGCGAAGTACGAACAAATAGCTGATGGTACGTAATATCAGTGCATAGAAGAGGGGCATTTTCATAAAAGGTCCCACCAGGAAAAGGATCTGAAGAATACAATAAATTATAGCCTGAGATGGGATAGATAACAGCAGAGTGTAATTTTGGCTCCTGTAAGCAAACACCAACAGGGGAAAACCGGAAGAGTAACATATGAAGCTCACCTGATTACCCTGAGGCAGCGTATATTCCACTGTAAATAGGCCATGATTGGCAATGGTAAAGATACCTGAGATCCACAGGTAAGGGTTTCTCTGGACTAGAGGGGTTAGAAAAGTCCACATGTGGTGGCAACAGAAAACGTTCAAGCAGCGAAAGAATGGTGTGCTGTGAAGAAAGGAGTTGCACAGATGGAGAAGAGGAAAGAGAAGGAAACAGAGGGTGGATTAGTGTCGATTGATGGTTTGGTCTCTAAATAAATTCAGAGATTGCTTCAAGTGTTTCAGAGTTCAGAGACGTCGTATGGGAGACAATATTGGAGATGGAAGGAGGAGGAGTTTGAGTAAAAATTGGAACTGTTAGTGGACTGTACCAAGGTAGAAGGGGCGAAAGGGTGGAGGGAACTGAGAAGTGTGGTAGGGGACAGAAGAGGCAGAAACCTCGGAGGTGGCAGAAGAGGAAGAAACTTTTGAGGGGGCAGGGAGGAGGCACAGTATGAGCAGGAGGATGAACCTCCACACTTGTAATGGAGCCAGTGAAAGGGGAAGACCAAGGTACAGAGACTGGGAAGGTAAAATGTGGAGGTGGATGAAGGGAAGGAGAGTTTAAGGAGATTTTTTTGGACCTCTGGAAGTAGAGGGACGATTGGGAGGTGGTGTCGTACGAAGTCTTGTCGATACTGGGGTTTGTGAGGGAGAACACAAAGTGAGAACAGACTGAGGTGTTGAAGTAGGGACGTCTGAGCCCAGGACAGCAAAAGAATTAGTTACAGGAGTGACTATGGGACTGGCAATCGCAGATGAGGCTGCAGAAGATGGGACCCCAGAAATTGGGGAGACGTTTTGATACATGAGAATAAGAAACATGGGGTAGTCTCCCTTGGAAGCAGAGATGAGAAACTGCCATAGCATTAGGGAGACCTTCTGCCTCTTTGAGGCAACAAATTTCCCACTCATTTAAGTAGACCTGGCAACAGCGAGAGTACGAAGGGTGAGCCTCATGACAATTAAGGCCAGAGGGAGGTCGACTGCAAGACGTGTTAGAATGGTCATCGGCACCACAGACTGGGCATTCGGCTATAGATCTGCAATATTTCGCTGGGTGGCCAAATCACCAGCAATTTCTACACTATACAACAAATAACCCACACATAAAAGAGAGAAGCTAACGACGACGTTTCGGTCCGACTTGGACCATTTACAAAGTCACACTAACCAGAAGTGGAGCAGGACGGCTATATATAGCCGTCCTGCTCCACTTCTGGTCAGTGTGACATTGTAAATGGTCCAAGTCGGACCGAAACGTCGTCATAAGAGTCTTCTTTTATTACCTGGAGACCTGGAGTTTACCTGGGGGAAAAGTTCCGGGGGTCAACGCCCCCGCGGCCCGGTCTGTGACCAGGCCTCCTGGTGGATCAGAGCCTGATCAACCAGGCTGTTGCTGCTGGCTGCACGCAAACCAACGTACGAGCCACAGCCCGGCTGATCCGGAACTGACTTTAGGTGCTTGTCCAGTGCCAGCTTGAAGACTGCCAGGGGTCTGTTGGTAATCCCCCTTATGTGTGCTGGGAGGCAGTTGAACAGTCTCGGGCCCCTGACACTTATTGTATGGTCTCTTAACGTGCTAGTGACACCCCTGCTTTTCATTGGGGGTGAGTGATTCTCGTGTGCAAGTTCGGTACTAGTCCCTCTAGGATTTTCCAGGTGTATATAATCATGTATCTCTCCCTCCTGCGTTCCAGGGAATACAGGTTTAGGAACCTCAAGCGCTCCCAATAATTGAGGTGTTTTATCTCCGTTATGTGCGCCGTGAAAGTTCTCTGTACATTTTCTAGGTCGGCAATTTCACCTGCCTTGAAAGGTGCTGTTAGTGTGCAGCATTATGTGTGGGTTATTTGTGTATCGTTCCAGACACGGTTTTGTTCTTTGTTTTGTTATTAATTTCTACACTGTTCCGGTGTAGGGATCACCTTTCAAACTTGTAACCGATGTCCTGCTAAATAAACAGAGGATGGGAGTTCACGGCTGTCAAAAGTTAAATGAGCCACATTGCAAGGGTATCGTCTCCGTCCGTGGGCAGGAAGAACATAAGTGTCTACCTTGAGAATTGGGAGATCTTGGAGTTCCAGCTGTTTGAGAATGTCATTGCCACATGTCTGGAAATTCTGTTGGACTATGGAATGGGACAGAATGATAGTAACACTACAAGAATTGAGGGAATGATGTTTTTCGATAGTGATAGGAATAGTATGGATATGTGAAAGAGAAAAATCATGAGCTTGGGTAGCATTCTGGACTGTGATGATGCACATACCACTCTTAAGAGCATGAAAGGAAATATCTCTACCAACATGGCGTAGGAGTGCGTTGCCAATACAGTGGACCCCCGCATAACGATGGCATCACATAGCGATTATTTCGCATACCGCTTACTTTAATCGCAAAATTTTTGCCGCGCATACCGATTAAAAACCCGCTCACCGATTTTCGTCCGAGACGCGTCCAATGTGCGCCCTCACATGTGCCGCCCGTGCCATTGTTTACCAGCCAGCCTCCGCGGTAACATCCAAGCATACACTCGGAATATTTCGTATTATTACAGTGTTTTCGGTGCTGTTTCTGGAAAATAAGTGACCATGGGCCCCAAGAAAGCTTCTAGTGCCAACCCTGTGGTAAAAAGGGTGAGAATTAGTATGGAAATTAAGAAAGATTTTGAAGGGTTTTGGGGCTAACCCTGGAAGCCTATGCCGTTGTGGAATCCATTGTGCCTACTTCAAAAATTAAGGAAATGTGTGCACGTGGTTGAACTGCAAACCTTTATGGATGAAAATCACCCTGACACAGCTGTTGCAAGCCCTGCTGGTGACTATTTCAATGACAATGTTGTGGCCCATTTTAGGGCAAATCGTAAAGGAACGGGAGGTACAGAGCTCTATGGACAGATTTGTTGTGCGACAGAGGTCAGTGACTCTCAAGCTGGTCCTAGTGGCATTAAAAGAAGAAGGGAAGTAACCCCCGGGAAAAGGACTTGCTACCTCAAGTCCTAATGGAAGGGGATTCCCCTTCTAAACAATAAGTTCGACACTCTCCCCTCCTCCCATCCCATCAATCATCACCAGATCTTCAATAAAAGTAAGTGTCATGTAAGTGTGCATGCCTTTTTCAGTTTGTGTGTATTAAAATTAACATTTCATGTGGTAAAAAAAATTTTTTTTCATACTTTTGGGTGTCTTGCACGGATTAATTTTATTTCCATTATTTCTTATGGGGAAAATTCATTCACATAACGATTATTTCGCATAACAATTACCCCTCTTGCACGGATTAAAATCGTTAACCGGGGGTCCACTGTACTATGGTCAGAAATACAGGCAGTAGAAGTCGGTCTTAAAGTAAAGAATTATTCCATTTTGTGGTCCGAAACTGAGTGTGGAGAGGGAGTGCATGATGTGTCGGTCTTTTCTGAGTAGAAAAAAAAAAAAAAAAAAAATAGAAAAGCTAGATACAGCGATTGATAAACAAGGGTTGAGGTCGACCGTTCGTCACTGTAGGAGTGCCAGCAGTCACCGATTTCTTCAACACGCAAGTTATACTTTTGTATCAGTCAAATCACATATTACTCGGGTAGATAATTTCCAGTAGATCCTTCATGTGTTAGCTCAAATCACCGACCAGTATGGTTTAAATAAGTGACCCACTGCTCAGATCAGATAGACTGGTCCGAACCCTTGACTGGTCCGAACCCTTGACTGGTCCGAACCCTTGACTGGGCCGAACCCTTGACTGGTTTCAAACGGTTTCGTTGGACAATAAAACAGACTGTAAACGGATGGGGTTGTAGGCGCCCTTATAAACACAAACATTAAAAATCAGGAACGTGACGGTAAGCTGTCCAATATACAAAAACAGTTAGAAACAGAAATACAAATAGCTAGAGCTTCATTTAAGGTTATTAATAGAATATTCAAGAGGTTGCTAGTAGAATTGCAGTAAATCAACCATTCAAATTATGAAGCTGTGTGTAGTCTGTGGTCAGTCAAACAAACGGGCTTCCACATGGATAAATTGTCATTTTTGTGGAAATTGGTGTCACGCTCCTTGTGCAGATATTCAAGAACTAGCTACAAGAAGTATTAAAACAGAGAAGTGTTTTTGGGTATGCCCAAATGAGGAAAATCTGTGGACTAAAATCACAAGGGTATTTAAAAAAGGACAACATCAAAGCTGCTTTCATAGAAAAACCCGGAAGCTTTCTACAACAGATGGGAACATAAAAAGTCTGGGCTGAATTGGTTTCTGCCCTTGATACTGGCCATTTAGCACAAACGTAAGGCGGAGGTTGTCTGGTAGTCAGTAAATGGGGGGCTGATATGCGTCCCGGGGGACAGTAATGTGAAG
>NC_069448.1:38343567-38390748 GCF_026875155.1 Cherax quadricarinatus | reverse complement strand
CCCCAAAAAAAAAAAATACATCTTATAGAGTTTAATTTAAGTTTTACATAAAAAAAAAATCAGTGTACAATTATGTTTTTAAAAAATTTTTAAATAAACAAAAAATAATTTTTTTATTCCCTTTTTTGAAGACGGGTGATGGCTCTGGAAGACAGGGGGAGGAAAAGGGGATTTGGGGTTAGTGTTTGGGGGGGAACCCCCCTCCATGGGGCTTTAGGTTTCAAACCCCATCTCTGGGTTACTTCCCTTCTCTGTCTTTTAAGCCCTAGACCAGCTTAAGTCACTGGCCCCTGTTCACAAAATAACTGTCACAGTCCCGTTTCGGGTCCCTTTTTAAATTTTCCCCTAAAAGGGAACAGGGTTTTGTCAAGAACTTGTTGCAAAGATGGTTTGTTTCGCTTTCCAGGGTGTACCCCCTCCACAAACTTTTGGACTCATTCACTTGGTGAAAATCTCCAAAAACTTTGAAAAAGGTGGAAAGGCCCGGGTCCCCAGCAGTTAAAAATACGGGGAGTTCATAATAGAGACAAAGTTGGTTCGAAAAAAAGGTTGATTTTCGAAGAGTTCGAAAGCAATATGTTTCGAAATTTGAGGTTCACTTTATTATTTTGAAAATAATTAGGGAACTAAGCTCTTTTTTTATAATAACAAAATAATAATAATAATAAAATTTTTAAATAATTATTTTTATTATTATTTTTATTATTAATTTGGGGAACTGAAGCCTATCCTTTTCAATAATTTTATTTTTATTATTATTATTATTTTTATAATTAATTTAATTATTGTTGTTATTGCAATAATTATTATTATTGTTATTATTATTGAAATTTTTAGGAACGGGCACTACATATAAAAAAAAATAAAAAAAATAATAAACATTATTTTTAAATTTTTGGGGGAAACAAGAGAAAATATCCAATTCCCTAATCAAGAGCCCCTCATCAACGCAAGGCCCTTGGCAGTTGAAGGGGCTTCAGTTCCCTAAATTTTATCAATAATAATATTGTAAATTTTTTTTACAACCACATAGAGCTTCATTCCTTAAATTAATAATAAATACATTATTATAACAAAAAGAGCTTCAGAACTAAAACCAACTCAGTCAGTGTTTCCTACCTGTGGCAGCATTCCCCCCTCTTTGCTTAATTTTTTTAAATCATTTTGGGGGAAAATTTCACTTTACTAACCATGGGCCTAAGAAAGTAAGTGTAAAAACAGTGTGGAAAAAAAAAAGGGGTTTTTTAAGGTTAAAAATAAAATAAAAGTAAAAAAAAGGGGGGTCCATTTTTTTTTTGGGGGAACGGGGGTTAATTCCTTTTCCCCAAAAGTTTTTTAAAGGTTTCCCAATGCCCTGTTTCTAAAAAAATTTTTTGGGGACCTTGTAAGTAAGGTTCCATGTATATAATTTTGTGTTACCATTTTAATTTTAATGTAAATTAAAAAAAATTGTCCCCAAGGGATGTCTGTTTTTTCCATGTTGATATTTTTTGTCCCCCCGGATGCGACAAGTATAAACCGATATTTACTGTTTTTGGTGAAAGGAACCGGGTGTAAGGAAAACAAAAATGTTTCCCCCCTTTGGGAAACCCGGGTTCCCCCTTATTTTTTTTATTTTACTTAATGTAAGGATTTAGAATTTTGGTTATTGTGTTTTAATTTTAAATAATTGTTTACGGGGAAAATTTTAAGTCACTTTTATTTTGTGAACTCTGGGGTTTTAATGTCATTTACTTGTATGATAATTTTTGTTTTACTTGGTGGTTAAGTACATTTTTACTATTAGAAAATTTTTGTGTTACTTGGGTTTTAATGTACATTTAAATTTGAAATTTTTGGTTACTTTTGGTTAATGTACAGTACTAGTATGAAATTTTTTTGTGTTACTTGGGGGTTAAGACATGTTACTTGATGAAATTTTTTGTTCCCTGGGGGTTAATGCATGTTACTATGTATGATAATTTGTTTAAATGTAATTATGTTTACTTAATTTTTTAAAAATTACTAACTTTTAGGTTATTTTGGGTTTAAAAATTGAATTGTATTGAATTTTTCTGAAAATTTTTTTAATATTAATTTAAAAACCTAAAACTTATAACTTAAATCTTGTTAAAAAACCGGGTTTGGCCTCCCCCCAAAGTTTGTCCCCCATAAACCTCTTCTAACCCCCTAAACCTGCGCTGCCTCACCACCTAACCCCTGGCTGCTCCCACCCCCTAACACCTCTGCGCTGCCCACCACCTAAAAATCTGTCCCTCACCACCTAACCCCTTTGCTGCTCCCTTCACCACAAACCCCTCTCCGCCTCCCCAAACACCTCTGCTGCTCCCCCACCTAACCTGCTGCTGCTCCTCACCACCTAACCCCTGCTGTCCCTCCCTCCACCTAACCCCCTGCTGCTGCCTCACCACCTAACACCTCCCTGCTGCCTCACCCCCAAAACCCCTGCGCGCTCCCCTCCCCACTTAACACCTGCTCTGTGCCCCCACACCTAACACCTGCGCTGCTGCCTCACCCCTAACCCCTTGTGCTCCTCACCACCTAACACCGCTGGCTGCCCACCACCCAACACCGCTTTGCTGCCTCACCACCAAACACTGCTGCGCTCCTCACCACCTAACACCTCTGTGCTGCCTACCATTTTCACCTCTTGCTGCCTCCCACCTAAACCTGTGCTGCGCTCACACCAAACACCTGCTGTGCCCTCACCACTTAACACCTGCTGCGCTGCCTCACCACCTAACACCTGCTGCTGCGCCTCACCACCTAACACCTGCGCCCCTCCCCCCACCTAACACCTGCTGCTGCTGCCTCCCCCACCTAAACCTCTGCTGCTGCCCCCCACCACCCAACACTGCGCTGCCCCACCACCTAAACCTGCTGCTGCTGCCTCCCCACCTAAAAACCTGTTTGCCTCCCACCAAACCCCTGTGCCTGTGCCTAACCCCTAACACCTGCGGGCGGGCCTCACACTAACACTGCTGCTGCTGCCTCACCAAAACCCCTGCGCTGCTCCCCTCACCACTTAACACCTGCGGGCTGCCTCACCCCCAAACACCTCTGCTGCGCCTCACCACTAACCCTGCTGCTGCTGCCTCACCACCAACACCTGCTGCTGTTGCCTCACCACCAAAACCCTGTGCTGCTGCCTACCCCCTAACAATGCTGCGCTACCTCCCACCTAACACCTCTGCGTGCCCCTAACCCCCAACACCTGCTGCTGCCTCCCACCTAAACCTGCTGCTGCTGCCTCCCCACCTAACCCCTCTGCTGCGCCTCCCATTTAAACACCTGCTGCGCTGCCCTCACCACAAACCCCTTGCGCTGCCTCCCCCTTTAACCCCTGTGGCTGCCTCACCACCTAACCCCTGCGTGCCTTACCACCTAAAAATTCTGCTGCTCCTCACCACCTAACACCTCTCTGCTGCCTACCCCCCAACCCGTGCGGGCCTCCCACCTAACCCCCTGCTTGCTCCCTCACCCTAACCCTGCTCTGCGGCCTCACCACTTAACCCCTGCGCGCTGCCTCACCCCCTAACACCTGTTTCCTGCTACCATTTTAAAACCTGCGCTGCTCCCTCCCCACCTAAACCTGCTCGCTCACCCCTAACACCTCTGCGCTGCCCACCCCCTAACACCTGCGGGTCTGCCCCCCACCAACCCCTTCTCTGCTCCTCCCACCTAACACCTGCTGCCCCCTACCCCTAACACCTGTGCTGCTCCTCACCCCCCTAACACCTCCCTGCTCTTCTGCTGCTGCCTAACCCCCTAACCCTGCTGCTGCCTCACCACCAACACCTGCTTCTCCTCACCACTAACACCTGCTCTCTGCCTCACCCCCCTAACACCTCTGCTGCTGCCTCCCACCAACACCTGCTGTGCCCTCACCCCTAACACCTGCTGTGCGCTGCCTACCACCTAACACCCTGCTCCTCACCACCTAACCCTGCTCCCTCTGCCTCCCCACCTAAACCCGCTGCTGCCTACCCCCTAACACTGCGCGCTGCCTCACCACCAAACACCGTGCGGCTGCCTCACCACTTAACACCTGCGCTGCGCCTCACCCCCTAACACCTGTGCTGCTCCTCCCCCCTCCCTGCGTGCTGCCTCACCAAAACCTTTTTACACAGGGCTGCCCTCACCACCTAACACCCTTCTGCTGCTTAACCACCAACACCGCTTGCTGCCTCCACCTAACACCTGCTGCTGCTGCCCCCCCCTAACACCTGTCTGCTGCCCACCCCACTTTAACACCTGCTGCTTCGCCTCACCCCTAACACCTCGCTGCTGCCTCCCCCAAAACACCTGCGGGCCTCCCCACCTAACACCCTGCTGCTGCCTCACCACTAACACCGTGCGCTGCCTCACCCCCTAACACCTGTGCCGCTGCCTCACCACCAACCCTGCGCGGGTCCCCTACCCTAACACCTGCGCTGACCCCCCACTAACCCTGCTGCTGCGCCTCACCACCTAACCATTGCTGCTGCCTCACCACCAAACCCACCTGTTGCTGCGCCCTCACCACCTCACCTGCTCGCTCCTCACCCCTAAACCCCTGCTGCTGCCCAACCTAACACCTGTGCTGCTGCCCCCCACCTAACCAGCGCGCTGCCTCACCACCTAACCCGCTGCTGCGCCTCCCCACCTAACCTGCTGCTGCCTCACCACCAACACCTGCTGCTGCTGCTTCCCCACCAACACCTGCGCTGCTGGCCTAACCCCTACACCTGCTGCTGCTGCCTCACCACCAACACCGCTCTGCCCCACCACCAAAACCCCCTGCTCCCTCACCCCTAACATCTGCGGCCGCTCCCACCTAACAACGTTGTTGCCTCACCCCCAAACACCTCTGCGCCCCACCCCCTAACATATGTTGTTGCCTGACCCCCTAACACCTGCTGCTGCTACAACCCAAAAACCTTGCTCCCTCACACCCCAAACACCTGCTGCTGCCTAGAACCCAACACCTGCTGTGCTTCACCCCCCTAACAACGCGCTCCCTCATCACAAACCTGCTGCCTCACCACCTAACCCTGTGCCCCTGCCCCCTAACCCTCTTGCCCACCACCTAAACCCTGCTTCTCCCCCACCTAACCCCTGCTGCGGCGGCCCGACCCCCTAACACCGCTGCTGCCTCAAAACCCAACACCTGCTGCTGCCTCACAACCCAAAACCGCTTCCCTGCCCCCTCGCCCCCACCAAACACCTGCTGCTGCGCAACACTAACAACTGCTGTTGCCTCACCATGTAAAACCTGCTGTTTGCCTCACCACCTAACCCCTGCTGCTCCCCTCACCCCCCTAACACCTGCTGCGCTGTCACCACCTAACACCGCTCTGCTGCCTCCCACCTAACCCCCTCTGCCCCTGAACCCGTAACCCCTGCGCTCCCACCCCCTACACCTGCTGTGCCCCACCACCTAACACCTGCTCTGCCCATCACCTAACCCCGCTGCGCCTCACACCAAACATCTGCTGCTGCCTCACCACCCAGCCCCTGCTGAAATAACGCACTGACTTTTTTGGGGTTATCCTGGGTGGCAACCCTCCGGGGTTAAAAACCAAACGAAAATCTTATCTTATCCCCCCAAACCCTCCCTTTCCCTTCCTTTTTTGGGGCCTGTAGGATTCTTCCCAAGACATGCTGGCTCCTGGGTGGGAAAAAGGGCCCGGGGGGTCCATCCCATTTTTTGAGGTTTTTGGATTTCCCATTTTTTCCCGTGGAATCTGGATTCCCTGGGGATGTCCCGATCCCTCTCCGTACCCCCGGTGCGGCTTTGGATACTTTTGGGCGACGGAAAATTTCCTGGGGAGCCACCTTTCAGTTTCCGGGGGTGGGGGCCAAAGGGGGTATGCTTGTGGGGAATCCTGCCACCCTCTCTTTTGTCCACTGGGTATGGGCAGGTATTAGGTTTTACCCCGGGATTGCTGGTTTACGGGCATGAAGGGTAGGGTATGGAAAGGTTCCATCGCAGTTTGCTATTGGGGTTCTGAGGTTTCTTGGGCACAGGGGGAGATTTCTGGCCTTTCTTCCCTTCTAGGAATGTTCCTCCTTGCTCCCCCCTTTTTTATTCTTTTGTTTATTTTTTTTTTTCCCTTTTCTTTTTTTTTCTTAAAAACAAAAGAAAAGGAGTAACCTAATCATGGAAAAACCCACCCCCTGGAACCTCCCCTACCCCCCCGGCCCCCCCTTTTTGATCCACACCCCATTCTGACCGTGCCCATTTTTTGACCACTCTTCAAAACCCCTTTTGCCCCGTACCTCTTGCTGGGCATTTCCTCCCCGCTTCAGACCGGGTTTAAATTGACCCTTCAATTTGTCTACCGCTCCCCTTTTTAATATGCTTCCGGCCTCTCCTCTACGGTGCAGCAATTTTTGAATCGCCAGCCCCCTTCTGTGTCGGACCAACCCAGTCCCACTCCCAATGCCAATGACAGTTACCTATGATGAACTCACCACCTTTTTCATTCTTTCATTAAAGAAACATGTCATAATCCACTTCGCTATTTCGCTCACAAAATAAAATGTTCCAGTCGTTTTTTCTGTCTCCAAAATAAGTTCACAGTCCCTTTTGTTTTTTGTCTCAAAAAAACTGTCCCCATCCCCTTACATCCTAGCAAGCCAACAAGTCTCACTTCCAATCTCATACTTCTGTATTATTTCCTTTTTTACATCTATGGTGTTTCTTTCACTTTCTTTACCACAGGGGTACCGCTATGCAAGTTTCTTTGGGCCCATGGCAGCTTATTTCACAGCTCCCACAAGCCACTAAACACAAATAATCGTAAAATGGGTGAATGAGATCACAGGATAGTGTTCACTCAAGCATAAACAAAGCTAGACTGCTCACGTGCCTGTGGCAGGGGGACACAGACAGAGCGGGCCAGCGGAACAAGTCCTGTACCCAGCGGTCCGAAAATAGGGCGAATTCGATAATTGGGACACAGTTTTCCGAAAAATGGTCTTATTTTCGAAACGTTCGATAAGTGATAAGTTCAATTTTTGAGGTTTCCACTGCACAGTGGACCCCGGTTCGCGATACTAATCCATCCTGAGAACTCATCGTAAACCAAAAATACGGAAAGCGATCAAATTTTCTCCCCTATAAGAAATAATGGAAATCCAAATTAATCCGTGCAAGAGCAACCCAAAAGTATGAAAAAAAAAACTTTTTGGCCAATGAAATATTAAGTTTAATTGAAATATAATAGTAATTACAAATAACAACAATAACAATAAATAATAATAAATAACGAAAAATAATTACCCTTACGTTTAATGAAGATCTGGTGATGAATTGATGGGATGGGTGAGGGGAGAATGTGGATGGTGTTAGCAATTTTAGAATGGGAATCCCCTCCCATTAGGACTTGAGGTAGCAAGTCCTTTTCCGGGGTTAATTCCCTCCTTTATTAAATGCCACTAGGACCAGCTTGAGAGTCACTGAACTTCTGTCGCATCACCATTACTGGCATCCTCCACCATGCCTAATCGCACCTATGTATGCACTACGATTCTTAAATCTTTCAAACCAACCTTTGCTGGCCTTAATTCACTCAGCATACACCACTAGTTGCCAGGCAATTGTTTTTACCATAATCGTCATGCAACTGCCTAGAGCCTTTTCACAAATGATTGCTTTGAGAGATGCAGCCTCTTGCTATCTGTTTTTCATTTATCCACACCAAAACTAGTCTCACAACATTTTTCTAACACTTAGCGGTCTCAACTGTTTCCGTAATCACAGTTGCACCTATTTGCAAGAACAGCTTCCTTGATTGCTGATTTCTTGCTCACTATAGTAGAGATGGTTGATGGAATAAATGGTATAAAAATACCGACACAATGGAAATATAAACACAAATGCAGTATAATGTGATCCTTATTACAACGTTTCACCCCACACAGTGGGCTTTTTTCAAGTCATCACAGAATCCGTGTGGTGACTTGAAAAAGCCCACTGTGTAGGTGAAACATTGTCACTAAAGGATCACATTATACTGCATTTTGTGTTTATATTTCCAGAGATGGTTGATTTGGGGCTTGCTATACAACCTGGCCAGCTCCGACACCGCACTCCCACTTCCCGTACTTTCAATTATCTCTTTCTTCATTTCAAACATCATTAGCACCCTTGTCTCGGAAGGGTGGCACTGGGAGCTTTCTTGGGCCCATGGTGACTTATTTTGGCAAAAAAGGCACCAAAAACAGTGATAATATGGATAATATGGAATGTACCAAATTATACTTAGATGCACGCACACTGGCTGTCCTTGTAAACACTGCACAACACGGGGCAGTTCAGGCCACACATGGACAACGTCTCGTATGCACCACATCGCATACCGGTTTAATATGGAAGCGAGCAAATTTTCTGCAATATAATGCATTCGGTTTCCCGGAATTATCGGATACCGATAGCATGCAACAAACCCGGGGTCCAACTGTATAATGATTTTTGGTAATATTCGATTCCCAGCCAGGGTAAAAAACATTAGGTGTGTTTCTTTACACCTTGTCTATGTATACCCATCATAAATGGGTAACCATGGTGTTAGCTGACTAGTGGGGTGTATCCTGACACTGACCTAAGATTCTTGAAATACTCAGCATAAAAAGTGCCTTTCTGTACAGTAGTATGTCACTTCTACGAACTGTAGATTAGTGACCCTCGTGTAGTAGATAGTTTTTTTAGTATGATAATAAGATGTTATCTTCATTATAGATTAAAAGAAAATAATTATCACCTTTTTATTATAATAATAAGTAAAAAGGACCCCAAGGAAATAATAACTCCTCTACCACTCTCCTGACTTTTTTGGGTTATCCCAGGTCTCTAAACACATGCTGCTATGTATGATATTCTATGTAACTGTATTTGCTTATACCTGAATAAAGTTACTTACTGTTGTCCCGCATAGGAGCCTGGTATCCTTGTACATATTTTCCCTGGAGTTTTACCATGGGAGAGAGTTCCGGGGGTCAACGCCCCCGCGGCCCGGTCTGTGACCAGGCCTCCTGGTGGATCAAGGCCTGATCAACCAGGCAGTTGCTCCTGGCCTGCAACGCAAACCAACAACGAGCCACAGCCGGGCTGATCAAGAACTGACTTTAGGTGCTTGTCCAGTGCCAGCTTGAAGACTGCCAGGGGTCTGTTTGGTAATCCCCCTTATGTGTGCTGGGAGGCAGTTGAAACCAGTCTCGGGCCCCTTGACACTTATTGTATGGTCCTCTTAACGTGCTAGTTGACAACCTCTGCTTTTCATTTGGGGGTTGGTGCATCGTCTGCCAAGTCTTTTGCTTTTCGTAGTGAGTGATTTTCGTGTGCAAGAAGGTACTAGTCCTCTAGATTTTCCAAGGTGTATATAATCATGTATCTCTCCCTCCTGCGTTCCCAGGGAATACCAGGTTTAGGAACCTCAACTCAAGCGCTCCCAGTAATTGAGGTGTTTTATATCTCCGTATGCGCGCCGTGGAAAAGTTCTCTGTATCAATTTTCTAGGTCGGCCATTTCACCTGCCTTGAAAGGTGCTGTTAGTGTGCAGCAATATTCCATCCTAAAGAACAATGACCTGAATAGTGTCATCATGGGCTTGGCCTCCCTAGTTTTTGAAGGTTATCATAATCCATCTGTTCATTTTTCTCCATATGCAATTGAAACACTGTTATGGTCCTGAAGGTGAGATCCTCCGACATGAATCACTCCCAGGTCTTTGATGTGTGTTTCGCTCTATTTTTGTGGGCAGAATTGTTTTTATACCTCTGAGGAAGATGTAATTTCCTCAGGTTTAAACCATATCTGAGTAATTGAAATTTCTTCATCGTTGAACTTCATATTGTTTTCTTCCTGCAGCCACACTGATAATATTTGGTTGACGTCCGCCTGGAGCCTTGCAGTGGTCTGCAATGAAGACACTGTCATGCAGATTCGGAGTTGTGATCGCAAAGAAGACACGGTGTGTGGCTGACATCCTTGTCTATGTCGGATAGAGGATGAGGAAAACAAGATGGGAGCGAGAACTGTGCCTGTGGAACAGAGCTTTTCAACCGTATCTGCCTCGCACTTTACTCTGTTGACGACTAATCACTTGTGTTCTCTGTTAGTCAGGAAATTATAGATCCACGGACCCGACTTTTCCTGTTATACCTTTAGCACGCCATTTTGTGCGCTATTATTACGGCCAATGGTCAACACTTTTCGAAGGCTTTTGCAAAGTCTGTATATATTACATCTGCATTTCGTTTTACAGACTTCTAATGCATATTGGACCTGTTCGTAGTGATCCAATAGTTAGACAGACCAGGAGCGACCTGTTTCTAAACCCAGTTGCCCTGGGTTGTTTAACTGATGGTTTTTCTAGATGGGTGGTGAATCTTGCTTCTCTTAGGACTCTTTCAAAGATTTTTTATGATATGGGATGGTTAGTGCTATTGTCCTGTAGTTCTTTGCTGATTGCTTTTCTACCTGCCCCCTTTGTGGAGTGGGGCTATGTCTGTATGTTGTTTTAGTAACTGTGGGGACAGACCCCCCGTGTCCATGCTCCCTCTCCACAGGAGGGAAAAGGCTCGTGATAGGGGCTTCTTGCAGTTCTTGATGAACACAGAGTTTCCATGATTCCGGCCCTGGGGCAGAGTGCATGGGCATGTCATTTTATCGCCTGTTCGAATTCTTTTGGGCGTCAGGATAACATGGGATAGGCTTGTTTAATCCAAATTTTGTGGCTCTCTCATAAAAAAATTCATTTTGATCTTCGACCCTCAGTTCTGGTTAGCGGCTTGCTAAAAACTGAGTCATATTGGGACTTGAGTAGCTCACTCATTTCCTTGCTGTCATCTGTGTAGGACCCATCTTGTTTAAGTGGGGGCCCAATACTGGACGTTGTTCTCGATTTTGATTTGGGCATAGGAAAGAAATACTTTGGTTTTCTTTCGATTTCATTTATGGCTTTTAGTTCTTCCCGTGATTCCTGTCTCCAAAAGGATTTTTTTAGCTTAAGTTCGATGCTTTTCTATTTCTCTGACCAGTGTCTCCCTACGCATTTTTAGATACATTGACCTCTTTAGCCACTCTTTATTCTTTTCCGTCACCTGTAAAGGGGGCGCCTGTCTCTTTCTATTTTTTAAAACTACTCCTCCTTTTTCTTAGAGGAAAAAGCCTTGTGCATACATCGAGTGCCACCGATTTTAAACTGTTCTAGGCATAATTGGGGTCTGTGTTGCTTATATATCTTCCCAGCTTATATCGGTTAGGACTTGGTTACCCTTTGGGCCCACTTTATGTTTTTGTTATTGAAGTTGAATTTGGTGAATGCTCCCTCATGACTAGTCTCAAATTATGTCGGTCTGGGGCTCCACGCATACATGTCTGAACCTCAATTATGTTGTGATCTGAGTATATTGTTTTTGATATGGTGACATTTCTTATCAGATCATCATTGTTAGTGAAGATGAGTCTAGTGTATTCTCCAGTCTAGTAGGCTCTATTATTTGCTGGTTTAAATTGAATTTTGTGCAGAGATTTAAAAGCTCGTGTGGAGTGTGAGTTTTCATCAGAGCTGCCTCCTGTGTTTATTACTGCAACAATATTATTTGCTATATTCCTCCATTTAGGTGCCTTAAGTTGAAATCCCCCAGGAGCAAGATGTTGGGTGCAGGAGCTGGAAGATTTTCCAGATAGTGGTCAATTTTTAACAGCTGTTCCTGGAATTGCTGGGATGTTGCATCCGGAGGGTTGTAGACTACCACAATGACTAGGTTTTGGTTCTCGACCTTTACTGCTAAAACTTCCACCACATCATTTGAGGCATTAAGCAGTTCTGTGCAAACAAGTGACTCTGCAATGTACAGGCCAACCCCCCCCCCCTTTTGCCTGTTCACTCTGTCACATCTGTATAGGTTGTAACCTGGATCCATATTTCGTTGTCCAAGTGATCCTTTATGTGGGTCTCAGTGAAAGCCGCGAACATTGCCTTTGCCTCTGCAAGCAGTCCACGGATGAAAGGTATTTTGTTGTTTGTTGCTGGCTTTAGACCCTGTATATTTGCAAAGAAGAATGTTATCGGACTGGTGGTATTGTTGGTACTGGGGGGAGATTTTTTTTCCGGCATTAGTATCTGTATCTGTTGGCTTGGAGTGGAGGCCATCGACTGTGGTTCTACTCCAGGAATGACTGGATTTGGTGTACGATTTCTGCCATTTCCTGCCAGTTTTTTTTCCTTCCTGGCACTAAAAAACCTCTCCCTCTTGAGTGGCTGTGGCTACCCAGGTTTTCCTATGGCCTGGATGTTTTGTATCTTTTTGTTATTATTATTATTACAGTGGACCCCCGGTTAACGATTTTAATCCGTGCAAGAGGGGTAATTGTTATGCGAAATAATCATTATGTGAATGAATTTTCCCCATAAGAAATAATGGAAATAAAATTAATCCGTGCAAGACACCCAAAAGTATGAAAAAAAAATTTTTTTACCACATGAAATATTAATTTTAATACACACAAACTGAAAAAGGCATGCACACTTACATGACACTTACTTTTATTGAAGATCTGGTGATGATTGATGGGATGGGAGGAGGGGAGAGCATTATCTTCTTACTGCTTAGAAGGGGAATCCCCTTCCATTACGACTTGAGGTAGCAAGTCCTTTTCCGGGGTTACTTCCCTTCTTCTTTTAATGCCACTAGGACCAGCTTGAGAGTCACTGGACCTCTGTCGCACAACAAATCTGTCCATAGAGCTCTGTACCTCCCGTTCCTTTACGATTTGTCTAAAATGGGCCACAACATTGTCATTGAAATAGTCACCAGCACGGCTTGCAACAGCTGTGTCAGGGTGATTTTCATCTATAAAGGTTTGCAGTTCAACCCACTGGGCACACATTTCCTTAATCTTTGAAGTAGGCACAATGGATTCCACAACTGGCATAGGCTTCTCAGGGTTAGGCCCCAAACCCTTCAAAATCTTTCTTAATTTCCATACTAATTCTCACCCTTTTTCACCACAGGGTGGCACTAGAAGCTTTCTTGGGGCCCATGTCACTTATTTTCCAGAAACAGCACCGAAAACACTGTAATAATACGAAATATTCTGAGTGTATGCTTGGATGTTACCGCGGAGGCTGGCTGGTAAACAATGGGACGGGCGGCACATGTGAGGGCACATTGGACGCGTCTCGGACGAAAATCGGTGAGCGGGTTTTTAATCGGTATGCGCGGCAAAAATTTTGCGATAAAAGTAAGCGGTATGCGGAAAAATCGCTATGTGATGCCATCGTTATGCGGGGGTCCACTGTATTATTATTATTATTATTATTATTATTATTATTATTATTATTATTATTATTATTTCTCAGTTGTTTGTTGGGTTATTCAAACTTGGGCAATGTATGATGGAAAGATACTTCTTCACATACACCAAAAATGAAAGAAATCAGATCATAAATAACGGAGTTCACTTCTCAGCCATTAGCAGCCACTTAGCGGTATATTTTTGTATGGTTGTCATGGTTATATTCTCATTTTTTTGGTCTCATTTGATAGAATGAAAGATATATTACAGAAATAGATATGATTTTGATTGCTTTCATGACAAAAAGTACCTTGAAATTGCTCTCACAGTAGCGAAAATGTTCTATTCTTTAGCGAAGCTCAAGATTAAAGAAATGACGTCACCGTCCATTACCTGTCCGCCTGCCAGTCTAAATTCCAGTACGGAGTCAAGAATGGATTGACATTATTACAATAATGCAGTAGTCTGCTTAACAGTAAATCTTTTATTTTTTTTTTTGTGAATAAAAATTCCAAATGGTAAGCAAGAGTAACATAAGAGGGGCCTGTAGCCGTGACTAATGAACAGAGAAGATGTTATTTTAGTGCCAGAAATGTCTACATTGTTTATTCTGGATCCTATTTTGAAATTGGCATCTGTTGAATTTGTGTGAAATTGGCCAAATTGCCAATTTCTGACCACTATATTGGGTAGTAGCCCTTGTGACTTAGCGCTTCTTTTTTATTATAATAATAATAATAATTTATTGGGTAGTTGAAATAAGTGAATGGGCAGTTTCTTGTACTCACTTGACAGACTAGAAGTAAATAAGTTTATTCAGGTATACACAAATACAGTTACATAGATTATCATACATAGCAGTGTATGTATAGAGAACCTGGGATAACCCAGAAAAGTCAGACAAAGTGACTTATTTCCAGTACCTGGCTTGGGCTTGCCATATATGAGTTTTGGTAAATATTTTTTTTCTCGGTTGTTTGTTTCGCTATCTCATTGAAACTTGCGCAATGTATGATGGAAAGATGCTTCTTAACATACAACAAAAATAAAAATGACGGACAATAAATAAGGGAGTTCACTACTCAGACATTAGCCGCCTCTTTGCAGTATATTTTCGTATGGTTTTTATGGTTGTATTCTCATTTTTTGGACTCATTTGATATAATGGAAGATATATTACAGAAATAGACATGATTTTGATTGTTTTCATGACGAAAAGTACCTTGAAATTGAGCTCAAAGTAACGAAAATGTTCGATTTTTGCCGATGTTCAAAGAACTCTGTAAGTCAAGTTGTTTAATTTTATTAAATGTATTCTTAACTTAACCACTCAGTAATTCAGCAAACTCAGTAATCCGGCACACTACAGGTCCCAGTGATGCCGGATTTGTGATGGAGGACCTATACTACATATAACAATTATAATAGATGGCTTCAAAAGGCCGTCACTAGATGGCAGTGTTTACCACAACAAATAGGGAGTGGTTGTGGCCGCCTCCACCTGTTACATAATGACATATTTTATTCATTCTAGGGTATATATCATGTTTCTATGTTATTTTTATTGTTTTTTATGTCATATTAGATGAACTGTGATATATAAATAAGCCATATAGATGATATTAGCGAAATTATTCATGAGGTATTTTGCCCGCTCTCCAGACAAACTCATCCTCTGCCGACACTGCCAATACCACTACATGAATGTCATATTTTATTCATTCTAGAGTATATATCATGTTTCTATGTTATTTATATTGTTTGCGTGTCATATTAGATGAGCTTTGATAGATAAATAAGCCATATAGATGATATTAGCGAAATTATTCATGAAGTATTTTTCCAGCTCTCCAGACAAACTCGTCCACCACCAACACCGCCCATACCACCACATGAATGATATTTTATTCATTTTAGAGTATATATCAGGTTTGTATGTTATTTAATTGTTTATTGTCATATTAGATGAAGTGAGATAGATAAATAGGCCGTAGAGTTGATATTAGTGAAATTATTGAAGTACAGAATTCAACTGGAATGGATTAATTGCATTTCAATTAATTTAAATGAGGAAAATTGACTCTGCAAATGAGCAAATCCAGTTGATAGCAAGGTCATAGAATGGATTTAAACTCGCAAGTAGAGGTTCCACTCTACTTGAAAACTATTTCAGAGCCTAATAATTAGTGTCAGAACAAAGATTGGCTATGAAATCACAAGAGCTATTATAAATTGTAATTATCAGAACATAAAAATTATATAAATTAAAATAAAAATGAGAAAAAAGGTATATGGGCAACACTTCTGCAAGTGGCAGAAGTCGATGTTGCCGTCAGGTTAGCATCCAGAGCCAACTTCACAGTCTTATATACTCGGTAAGTCCTGGTAAGTTTTGGTCTTATAATACACAGAAAATTGCCCTCTTTAAATAAAATGTTCTGGCTACTAAACGGCTGCTTAATTACACTGAAAAAAAAAAAACAGTAACTCTAGGGCCAGCATGTACTAATACAAATTATGAAACACGAGTGCAAAAAATTTAAATAAATGTTAGGAAGGATACAAAAACTCACCTATACAAAAATATATATAATATAATAGGAATATATATACAATTACAATCTGCTCCAAAAAACCACCACACTTCATTTCACATTAGCTCACTAGCACATGCTGCTAGTGACACAAAATTTTATATACATTATAAACAGGGAGGTTCCATGACCCCTCCCTCCCCCCCCCCCCCCCCATTTCTGCTGGTAGATAGTTACCAGCAGGAAAAGACACCTATGGTATACGCTAAAAAACCCACCCAACACCACATACTCACCTGTACTTTTTGCTTCCTCTGCTGTGGGTAACTTACTGCACACACCTCATCTACTCCTTTTCTGGCCACACTAACTGACCAGGAATAATAGTACACGTTTGGTTTCAGTTCAATCCCAGAACTATGGAGCATCATTTTATATAATTTTCTGTAGCACACTGCATAAAAGCGGTCCTCCTGCCTACCAGCTTTATTGGTGCCGTGTCACATGTGGTCACCCAGTCTCTAATTCTTTTCTGGTTTTTACCTTCTGAAACCCCAACCTCCTTACCTCTTCTTACCTGTACTTCTTCATCTTCTTGCCCTCTAGTTTCTCAGTCTGGGAGCCCTCACACACCTGCTTCTTCTTGGAGCCTATCACCTGTGAAGCTGAACCTATCACCTGTGAAGCTGAACCTATCACCTGTGATGCTCAACCTATCACCTGTGAAAGTGAACCTATCACATGTGAAGCTGAACCTATCACCTGTGAAGCTGAACCTATCACCTGTGAAGCTGAACCTATCTCCTGTGAAGCTGAACCTATCACCTGTGAAGCTGAGCCTATCACCTGTGAAGTTGAACCTATCACCTTTGAAGCTGAACCTATCACCTGTGAAGCTGAACCCATCACCTTTTGAAGTTGAACCTATCACCTTGAGCTGAACCATCACCTGTGAAGCTGAACCTATCACCTGTGAAGCTGAACCTATCACCTGTGAAGCTGAACCTTTCACCTGTGAAGCTGAACCTATCACCTGTGAAGCTGAACCTATCACCTGTGAAGCTGAACCTATCACCTTTGAAGCTGAACCTATCACCTTTGAAGCTGAACCTATCACCTGTGAAGCTGAACCTATCACCTGTGAAACTGAACCTATCAAATGTGAAGCTAAACCTACACCTGTGAAGCTGAACCTATCACTGTGAAGCTGAACCTATCACCTGTGAAGCTGAACCTATCACCTGTGAAGCTGAACCTTTCACCTGTGAAGCTGAACCTATCACCTGTGAAACTGAACTTATCACCTGTGAAGTTGAACCTATCACCTGTGAAGCTGAACCTGTCACCTGTGAAGCTGAACCTATCACCTGTGAAGCTGAACCTATCACCTGTGAAGCTGAACCTATCACCTGTGAAGTTGAACCTATCACCTGTGAAGCTTTAACTATCAAACCCGTGAAGCTGGACCTATCACCTGTGAAGCTGAAAACTATCACCTGTGAAGCTGAACCTATCACCCGTGAAGTTGAACCTATACACCTGTGAAGTGACCTATCACCTGTGAAGCTGAACCTATCACCCGTGAGCTGAACCATCTCCTGTCAAGCTGAACCTATCACCTGTGAAGCTGAGCCTATCACCTGTGAAGTTGAACCTATCACCTTTGAAGCAGAACCTATCACCTGTGAAACTGAACCTATCACCTGTGAAGCTGAACCTGTCAGCTGTGAAGCTGAACCTGTCACCTATGAAGCTGAACCTATCACCTGTGAAGTTGAACCTATCACCTGTGAAGTTGAACCTATCACCTGTGAAGCTGAACCTATCACCTGTGACGCTGAACCTATCACCTCTGAAGTTGAACCTATCACCTATGAAGCTGAGCCTATCACCTGTGAAGCTAAACCTATCACCTGTGAAGCTGAACCTATCACCTGTGATGCTGAACCTATCACCTGTGAAGCTGAACCTATCACCTGTGAAGCTGAACCTATCACCTGTGAAGCTGAACCTATCACCTATGAAGCTGAACCTATCACCTGTGAAGCTAAACCTATCACCTGTGAAGCTGAACCTATCACCTGTGAAGCTGAACCTATCACCCCGTGAAGCTGAACCTATAACCCGTGAAGCTGAAACCTATCCACTATGAAGCTGAACCTATCACCTGTGAAGCTAAACCTATCACCTGTGAAGCTGAACCTATCACCTGTGAAGCTGAACCTATCACCTGTGACGCTGAACCTATCACCTCTGAAGTTGAACCTATCACCTATGAAGCTGAGCCTATCACCTGTGAAGCTAAACCTATCCCTGTGAAGCTGAACCTAAACACATGTGAAGCTGAACCTATCACCTGTGAAGCTGAACCTATCACCTGTGAAGCTGAACCTTTCACCTGTGAAGCTGAACCTATCACCTTTGAAGCTGAACCTATCACCTGTGAAGCTGAACCTATCACCTGTGAAACTGAACCTATCACCTATGAAGCTGAAACCCATCAAATGTGAAGCTAAACCATCACCTGTGAAGCTGAACCTAATACCTGTTTTATGCGAACCTATCACCTGTGACGCTGAACCTATCACCTCTGAAGTTGAACCTATCACCTATGAAGCTGAGCCTATCACCTGTGAAGCTAAACCTATCACCTGTGAAGCTGAACCTATCACATGTGAAGCTGAACCTATCACCTGTGAAGCTGAACCTATCACCTGTGAAGCTGAACCTTTCACCTGTGAAGCTGAACCTATCACCTTTGAAGCTGAACCTATCACCTGTGAAGCTGAACCTATCACCTGTGAAGCTGAAATTTCCCTGTGAAGCTGAACCTATCACCTTGAAGCTGAACCTATCACCTTGTGAAACTGACCTATCACCTGTGAAAACTAACCTATCACCTGTGAAGCTGAACCTATCACATGTGAAGCTGAACCTATCACCTGTGAAGCTGAACCTATACCTTTGAGCTGAACCCAAACACCTGTGAAGCTGAACCTATCACCTGTGAAACTGAACCTATCAAAATGTGAAGCGAACCTATCACCTGTGAAGCTGAACCTATCACCTTTGAAGCTGAACCTATCACCTTTGAAGCTGAACCTATCACCTGTGAAGCTGAACCTATCACCTGTGAAACTGAACCTATCACCTGTGAAGCAAAACCTATCACCTGTGAAGCTGAACCTATCACATGTGAAGCTGAACCTATCACCTGTGAAGCTGAACCTATCACCTTGAAGCTGAACCTATCACCTGTAAGCTGAAAACCCATCACCTGTGAAACTGAACCTATCACCTGTGAAGCTAAACCTATCACCTGTGAAGCTGAACCTATCACATGTGAAGCTGAACCTATCACCTGTGAAGCTGAACCTATCACCTGTGAAGCTGAACCTTTTTCACCTGTGAAGCTGACCTTCACCTGAAACTGAACCTATCACCTGTGAAGTTGAACCTATCACCTGTGAAGCTGAACCTGTCACCTATGAAGCTGAACCTATCACCTGTGAAGCTGAACCTATCACCTGTGAAGCTGAACCTATTTACCTGTGAAGTTGAACCTATCACCTGTGAAGCTGAACCCCCTCACCTGTGAAGCTGAAAACCCATCACCTGTGAAGCTGAACCCATCACCTGCAAAATTTAACCCATCACCCGTGAAGCTGAACCTAGACCTGTGAAGCTGACCTATCACCTGTGAAGCTGAAACATCACCTGTGAAGCTGAACCTACCCTGTGAAGTTTGAAACCTATCACCTGTGAAGTTTTACCTATCACCTGTTAAGCTGAACCTATCACCTGTGAAGCGAACCCATCTCCTGTGAAGCTGAACCTTATCACCTGTGAAGCTGAGCCTATCACCCGTGAAGTTGAACCTACACCTTTGAAGCTGAACTATCACCTGTGAAGCTGAACCTATCACCTGTTGAAGCTGAACCTGTCCTTGAAGCTGAACCTGTCACCTATTTAAGCTGAACCCATCACCTGTGAAGTGAACCTATCACCTGTGAAGTTGAACCTATCACCTGTGAAGCTGAACCTATCACCTGTGACGCTGAACCTATCACCTCTGAAGTTGAACCTATCACCTATGAACTGACCTTCACCTGTGAAGCTAAACCTATCACCTGTGAAGCTGAACCTATCACATGTGAAGCTGAACCTATCACCTGTGAAGCTGAACCTATCACCTGTGAAGCTGAACCTATCACATGTGAAGCTGAACCTATCACCTATGAAGCTGAACCTATCACCTGTGAAGCTAAACCTATCACCTGTGAAGCTGAACCTATCACCTGTGAAGCTGAACCTATCACCTGTGAAGCTGAACCTATCACCTGTGAAGCTGAACCTATCACCTGTGAAGCTGAACCTAATCCCCCTATGAAGCTGAACCCATCACCTGTGAAGCTAAACCTTATTCACCTGTGAAAACGAACCTATCACCTGTGAAGCTGAACTATCACCTGTGATGCTGAACCTATAAACCCCTGAAATTGAACCTATCACCTATGAAACTGACCTATCCCTGTGAAGCTAAACCTATACCTGTGAAGCTGAACCTATCACATGTGAAGCTGAACCTATCACCTGTTAAGCTGAACCTATCACCTGTGAAGCTGAACCTTTCACCTGTGAAGCTGAACCTATCTCCTTTGAAGCTGAACCTATCACCTGTGAAGCTGAACCTATCACCTGTGAAGCTGAACCTATCACCTATGAAGCTGAACCTATCACCTGTGAAGCTAAACCTTCACAAAAAATCACCTGTGAAGCTGAACCTATCACCTGTGAAGCTGAACCTATCACCTGTGACGCTGAACCTATCACCTCTGAAGTTGAACCTATCACCTATGAAGCTGAGCCTATCACCTGTGAAGCTAAACCTATCACCTGTGAAGCTGAACCTATCACATGTGAAGCTGAACCTATCACCTGTGAAGCTGAACCTATCACCTGTGAAGCTGAACCTTTCACCTGTGAAGCTGAACCTATCACCTTTGAAGCTGAACCTATCACCTGTGAAGCTGAACCTATCACCTGTGAAGCTGAACCTTTCACCTGTGAAGCTGAACCTATCACCTGTGAAGCTGAACCTATCACCTGTGAAACTGAACCTATCCCGTGAAGCTAACCTATCACCTGTTGAAGCTGAATCCTATCACATGTGAAGCGAACCTTCACCTGTGAAGCTGAACCTATCACCTGTGAAGCTGAACCTATCACCTGTGAAGCTGAACCTATCACCTGTGAAACTGAACCTATCACCTGTGAAGTTGAACCTATCACCTGTGAAGCTGAACCTATCACCTGTGAAGCTGAACCAAACACCTTGAAGCCCGAACCTATCACCTTGAAGCTGAACCTATCACCTATGATGCTGAACCTATCACCTGTGAAGCTAAACCTATCACCTGTGAAGCTGAACCTATCACCTGTGAAGCTGAACCTATCACCTGTGATGCTGAACCTATCACCTTTGAAGCTGAGCCTATCACGTGTGAAGTTGAACCTATCACCTGTGAAGCTGAACCTGTCTCTTAAGTCTTTTGGCATTTCTCCAGTGCCACTCAATTCCCAGCAATTCCTTTTTGGCCTCAGTGCCAAGTTCTTGCCCCCTTTCTAACTCTCACACGAAGGTGGAGATTCAATCCCCATTCGTGTGGTGACCTCTTCTCCTGTTACCCCCGGACTTCTTCCCACATCCCCCCTTCCTTTCCTGTTCCACTGCAGGACTTTTCTCTCCTTGTTGGTGCACCTCTCCAGGATCATACTCCCTTCCCTCCCAGAACCTCTTTTGGTTCCTTCCATAGTCCCCCTGAAACTCCTACTTCTCTGTTTCCACCTGTCCTAAAACTCTGTATGGCATCTTCCTTGTCCACTGAGACACTTGACACTATATTGCAGAGACGAAATCCTCAATGGACACCGGTGTGCCTCCTTCTGCCCCTTCTTATTTTACACAACACATGCAGCAATCTTTTCTCTCACTTCATTCCGAGTCCTTCTTGCTTACACACTTTCCGTTGCCTCCACGCATTTTCTTCACTGAGCATACTAGACTATACATTTTATTGATTCCTTGTATCAGAAATCTTCCCTATGAGGATAGACTGAGGGCCCTAAATCTGCACTCTCTCGAAAGGTGTAGAATTAGGGGGAATATGATCGAGGTGTATAATTGGAAAACAGGAATAAATAAAGAGGGTGTAAATAGCATGCTGAAAATTTCCAGCCAAGACAGGACTCGCAGCTATTACTTGGGTAACATAAAAATAAGTTGGACAAATATAGACTGGATAGAGGTAGCCTGTTTCAGTGTTCACTCTCTGTAATGTGCTTGGTGTAGTATAACAAGAGAGACTATGTGATGGCAGGGTTTACTGTTTTCAGGAGGATTCTTTCTAAGACTTCAGAGATGGTGAAGCTGCCGTTGTTTTGTTTAATTGTATTCGAAACAGCGATCAGTGCTGATTCGAGGCACTTGCGTCTGCGGAAATTAGTTTCTTTGATCACTAATTGGGCGTCTCTGAATTTCATGAGATGATTGGTGGAATTTCGGTGTTGTACACAGGCATTGTTCAAGTTATCATTCCTACATGCGTAAATGTGTTCATTGAGGCGGGTGTCGAGGTTTCTTGCTGTTTCACCTACTATACCCTGTGGAGGCTGTGACAAGATTTACGTAGGTGAAACAGCAAGAAACCTCGACACCCGCTGCAATGAACACATTTATGCATGTCTAACGATAACTTGAACAACGCCTGTGTACAACACCGAAATTCCACCAATCATCTCATGAAATTCAGAGACACCCAATTAGTGATCAAAGAAACTAATTTCCACAGATGCAAGTGCCTCCAATCAGCACTGATCGCTGTTTTGAATACAATTAAACAAAGCAACGGCAGCTTCACCATCTCTGAAGTCTTAGCAAGAATCCTCCTGAAAACAGTAAACCCTGCCATCACATAGTCTCTCCTGTTATACTACACCAAGCTCATTACAGAGAGTGAACACTGAAACAGGCTACCTCTATCCAGTCTATATTTGTCAAACCTATTTTTATATTGCCCAAGTAATAGCTTTTGTATCCTTTTACTCATGTACGAATTAATTGCTCTATCATATTGTATTACTACTACTACTACAACTTTTGTCACTACTACTACTACCACTAGAATTACACCTCACTCTGAGCCTATATATACCCTCTGTGTCCATGTATTGTTTGTAATGGCTTGATAAAGCTCCTGGAGAGCGAAACGTTGCCACAATAAAATGTCACATTAGTTGCACTTGTGTCCTTTTACTTTACATATTGTCGGTAATTCTACCAACTTTATTACAGCTTTAAACTTAATGGAAGGGGCAAGATTATTAAGAGCTGCAAGAAAAGGTTGGAAGAGACTGGAGTCATGAGGCCACAGAGCAAAGATGTCATCCACATAGCAGAGCCAGAGTGAAGGTTGCACATCGAGGGTAGGAAGAACAGTCTCGAAGTATTCCATGTAAAGATTAGCAAGGACAGGAGAGAGAGGAGATCCCATAGCGACACCGAAGGTTTGAGAATAATATTTCCCTTTGAAGGAAAAGGAGTTAGAGTCCACACAGAGGCGGATAAGATCAAGAAAGACATCAGTAGGCATAGGGAGATGTAGAAACCCTTCATGGGCCTTCTCTCTAAGGAAATCAAGGACATCATCAAGAGGGACATTGGTGAAGAGGGACTCAACGTCAAGACTAAGCATCTTACAGGTTGGGAGAGAGCGAATCCGTTCAATGAAGTCTTGAGAGTGACGGAGGTGGGCAGGAGAAAAAGTACCAAAAAAGGGAGTGAGGGTTTTGGCCAGCCAAGAAGCAAGAGAATAAGAGACAGAACCTCTAGAGGATATGATAGGACGAAGAGGAATATCAGGTTTATGAGTTTTGCGAAGGCCATAGAAATAGGGAAGAGAGGGACAGATTACACGAAACCGTTGAACAAGGTAAAAGTCAGGAGGACAGAGGTCGGAGAGAGTCAGAATGTACATGCACAGTGGCATGTACATTCAGTACTTTTCCTATCGTGCTTCCCCTGTCAAGAAAAGTGTTCTTATCTCCCTCTTTCTCCATGCCCTCTGCATCTGTGATCCTCAGTTCCTTCCAGCAGAAATTTCCACTCTTCATAATTCGTTCTCCCATCTTGGCTACCCTTCCCATTTCATAGACTCTGCCCTCTTAAGTGCTAAACGTAATTTCTTCTCTCCCAAACTCTCTACTCATGGGAACTCTTCTATCCTCAGCCTTCCCTACATTTCCGGTCTTTCTAATCTCAACAATTCTCTCCGTCCCTTAGACTTCAAGCTTACCTTCTGCCAGACTAACTCTCTTCGCACTAATCTCATTCATACCTCTCCTCCCTCTACAGATGTTCCTGGTGTCTACTCTATTTCTTGCTCCTCCTGTCCTCTTCAATACTTCGGAGAAACTGGTCGATCTCTTTCTGACAGACTTAGGGAGCACAAAAATAGTGTTAGGCTTGCCGACACTAACAATGCTCTTTTCTGTCATGTCAGAGATCATAGCCATCCTATTGACTGGTCTTCTGCTAAAACTGTCTTCCCTACTTCCAACTCGAACAGTCGCCGTCTAGTTGAATCCTCTCTAATACACAACTTTCCTTGTATGAATCTTAGCTCTGGCTTCATCTCTGTAGATGCCTTCCTCTCCCACTACATTGTAAAATGCTCCAAACTTCAGAACACCCATGACTTAACTTGACTCCTCATTTTTTCTTTTTTCTTTTTCTTTCTTCCTTTTTCCTCTTTCCTTTTTCTCCTCTGGGTTGTCTTTCTTCTTCTGTCTCGTGTTTCTGTTCCTTCTTCATTTATTTCACCACTTCCCCTTTCACGCACCTCTGCGTGCTTGCTCTCCCTCTGTGGGCACCTAATACCTTACAGTGCTCCCCTTCCTTTGTATTTGACTGGCTCGTCCCCCTTTATTCCCCACTACTATTATACTACTGATAAAATTAAGACACTTGTGCAGCATCTGGGTGTCTTTGTTGTGGACGTTTCGCCATCCAGTGGTTGGCTGGGATGGCGAACATCTACGATAGGGATGCCCGGGTGTTACGCATGTGTCTTAATTTCATCTTGTCGGTATTATATACCGTTCTTGTACTTCTACTACTACTATTACCACCACCTCTTCCTGCCTATACATAGCTGTCCTGCTCCACTTGGTTAGTGTGACTGTTGTGATAGAAACACAGGCCTTTTTCTCTAGGCTTTATTGAACATAGAATCTTCATATTTACTTCTGCAACAAAATATAATGACTAGTACATCTAATAACTGCTTCTACAGGGATAGTGATGTCTTGCATATGTCAAGAGAAAAGTTATAACTACAGGCCACATATTTAAACTCGCCATGTAATCTGCATCGCTAATATTTTTGATGTAAAAGAAGAGAATCACACACCATTTTGGTTGGCGCCCATGGCACACACCAAATGTTGTTGTTTTTTAAGGGCCCCGAGAGGTGGTGCAGTATTATCCTATTGCTGCTCCCCACAGGACCAGTATCACTCACAATCTCCCCCTTCAAAAAATTTTCAGAGACAGTAATCTCTCAAACTGTTAGGTGGGCGACGTACACGTCCCGACCTTCGTAGCCCTTGAGCCTCTTCCCAGGTTCAATATTTTCCAGCGGGGTTTGACTAACTGCTGGAGCAGATCCTCTATTTCTGTAGGGGTAGTCTAAAGGGGGCTTTCCCAGGGGGAAAACGAAGCATCTTTCACATCTATTGGTGATCTTGAGATTCCACACTAATGAGGATTTCAATGGGGCTAAATGTCTTATAGATTACTGTAGTCTCTTCACCATTTTGGTAGCAAATATGGGCGTAATGTGGATTAGCTTGCAGGAGCTCTACCTTTTCCCACTAACGGATCCGTCTTGTTCATCCTACGGTGACTCTTCAGGACAACGGGTCCAGGATGACGTAACCAAGGGGGCAGGGAGGCTCCGTAGAGGAACGACGTGAATAGTTGAGGGTCTTTCATGAGGGGTTTGCATTAGTAGCTGTGCCCCAAACAATGATCTAATAGAGTGAAGAGCTCAGGTAGGACAGTTTGCCAGTGTTCAACAGGTAGATTGCGCGACTTCAATGTCATGTAACTCCCTTCCCATATAGTACCATTGAACTGCTCCACTTGACCATTGCCTTGAGGGTTGTAGTTTGTTGTTCTGCTGCAGGCAATACCTTTGCTAGCCAAAAACTCCTGAAGTTCGTTACTCATGAACGAGGATCCCCTGTCTGAATGGATAAAAGCTGGCATACAAAAATAGAGAACAACTGTGAAAGACAACTAATAACAGTTGAAGCAGTCATATTTGCACAGGGGAACACAAAGGGAAACCTTGAATATTCATCTACTATGGTAAGGAAATATCTATTCGGGATTTGTGTTTGGGTTTAGAGGCCCTTTGAAATCTATATTCAGTCTCTCGAAAGGCTGGGTGGATTTTATGCGCGCTCTCTAGAATTGAAGCAAGATGCCCTCCATCGAGCAACTTTACCAACAGCTTAAGGAAGAATTGAGGTTGGCAAATAGGAAAATTCGGCGACTGACCGAGGAAAAAAAAAAGATTCGGAGTTGTCCTCCTGTTTTGAGTCCTCGGTCAAGAAGGGAAACTGGTCAGTGGCTGGACAGCAGGGAAAGAAGTTGACGATCAAGAAGACGAATGGAAAGGTAGAAACGATGAAGAAGAAAGAGACTGCCGTGTAAACTGTTGTGGAAACATCCAATTACATTCTCAGTGCTACCCGACGAATGTGAGTCGACTACTGGGAACGTCACGACGAAAGACATTTAAAGGGAAAGGGACGAATATTGTTGTTGTTGGGGATAGCCAAGTTAGGTATATGGATAGGGCGTTCTGCTTGAAGGACAGGAGTAGGAGACAGAGAGTTTGTTTCCTGGGGCTGGGATGGAGGATATTGTTAGCCATCTGGATGACATCATGAGAGGTAAAGGGAGCAATCCTATTACTGTCTCAGTGCTGGAGGGAACGATGTTGGCAGACGTAGGGGTGAGGACCTGATTAGCAGGTATAGGTCAGCAATAGAAATAATTAGAAGTAAGGGTGGGAACCCTCTCATATGTGGTATTTTGCCAAGGAGGGGAGTTGGAAATGAATGGTTGTCCAGGGCAATTGGTGTCAATTTCTGGCCCGGACAAATACTGTAAGGAAAATGCGGTAACATTCATTGACAACTGGGACCTCTTCTATGGCAGAAATGACATGTATGCTAGGGATGGGGTTCACTTATCTAGGTGTGGGGGGGGGAGCACTGGCAACTGCAGTGGAGGGAGCAGTTAGGACTTTTAAAACTAGGAATAGTTAGTGGTATGGGTTTTGGCAGGAAAACAGTGAAGTCCCATTGTAGTTTAAAATTACGAGTTCTAGGGGAATAGTAATAATAAGAACGAGATAGATATTGAAAAGCCAGGGACCTTTTGGGTGATAAAGGACAGTAATAGGTTTAGTAGAAAAATAGAAATGAGCAGGAAGGGTAAAGAGAAAGGAGAGTCTCTCAATGTTTTTATGCTAATTGCCGTAGTGCTAGGAATAAGATGGATGAGTTGAGATTAGTTGCTAGTTTTAGGTAACATTGATGTATTTGCCTTAACTGAGACGTGGTTTAATTCAAAAAATCGGGACATGCCTGCCGGAATGTCATATTCAGGGTTTTTTAAAATTTTTCCAAGTAGATAGAAGTATCGGGAAGGGGGGTGGGTGGCATTGTAAAGTCCGAGATCGCCCTTTAACTGTTGCATAAAAACGGGGTTTTTAAGTCTGAAGTAAACATACAGAGTCTGTTTGGATAGAATTTTCAGAGGGGGATGAAAAACTGATTTTTGGAGTGATATACCGTCCCCCAAACTTAGATAGGGACCAAGGGAAATACTATGGGAGGGAAATTGTTAAGGCCACAAGGCCCCGATAATGTAGTAATTCTAGGAGACTTTAACTTTAGTCATGTGATTGGAATTTCTTGACTGGGAATTTAGAATCATACAAATTTTTAGAAGTATTTTCAGGATTGTTTTTTGAAGCAGTTTGTGACAGAACCACAAGGGGAAAAAACCTGCTAGTCTTAGTTATGGCAAACAATGAATCCCTTGTTAATAATTTAGAAATTTTTAGAGGAACTGGGTGCTAGCGACCACAATCAATTACATTTAGCATTGAATGGAAGTACGATAGTAGCGATAACTCAGTAACAGTCCCAGATTTTCGCTTAGCAGATTACATGGGCTTAGAGAACACTTATCATCTGTTGACTGGGGTAACGAAGAGAGCTATCAATATGACAGTTTTCTGAACACTATACATGCTGCTCAAAGAGCGTTTATCCCATATAAAGAAATTAGATCAAATAGAAATGACCCAAAATGGATGAATAATAGGCTCAAATATCTACTAGGGCATAAGAAAGGAATTTACAGGCGTATCAAAAGAGGTGAGGGTCATCTTATGAATCAGTATATTGACATTAAGAGGGACTTTAAAAAAGGGATAAGAAAAGCTAAAAGGGACTATGAAATTAAAGTTGCTAGGGATTCTAAAACTAACCCAAAAAGTTTTTTCCAGGTCTATAGAACAAAAGTTAGAGATAAGATAGGTCCCCTTAAAAATAAACTATGGCACCTTACTAACAAAGAGAATGAAATGTGCTGATTTTAAATAATTATTTTCTCTCATTTTTTTACACAGGAAGACACTAACAATATTCCAGTAATTAATTTTTACAGTGGGCTAGAAGAAGATAAATTATGTAACATCACAGTCACTAGTGAGATGGTTGTGAAGCAGATAGACAGACTGAAGCAAAATAAGTCGCCGGTCCTGATGAGGTTTTTTCAAGGGTTCTTAAGGAATGCAAAATGGAACTCTGTGAACCATTAACTAATATTTTTAATTTATCTCTTCAAACAGGTGTAGTGTCTGATATGTGGAAGATGGCTAATGTAACTCCTATTTTTAAAACAGGGGAAAGTCGTTACCGTCAAATTACCGCCCAATAAGCCTGACCTCAATTGTAGGCAAATTACTAGAGTCAATTATAGCTGAGATTATAAGAAGCCATCTCGATAAGCATAGCTTGATTAATGATACTCAGCATGGATTCACAAGAGGCCGGTCTTGTCTAACTAATTTATTAACTTTCTTCAGTAAACCTTTTGAGGCTGTTGACCACAATAAAGAATTTGATATTATTTACTTAGATTTTTAGTAAGGCTTTTGATAGAGTTCCGCACCATAGACTGTTAAAGAAAGTGGCAGCTCATGGCATTGGGGGAAAAGTGCTCTCGTGGATCGAGTCATGGCTCACTGACAGGAACAGAGAGTGTTCATAAATGGGGTTAAATCCGAGTGGGGATCTGTAACAAGTGGCGTTCCACAGGGATCAGTCTTGGGCCCGTTGTTGTTTATAATATATATCAATGATCTTGATGAGGGAATTACTAGTGATTTGAGCAAATTCGCCGATGACACAAAGATAGGTAGGATAATTGATTCAAACGTAGATATTATGGAATTCAGGAGGATTTAAACAAACTCTATTCTTGGTCAGAAAAGTGGCAGATGCAGTTCAATGTAGATAAATGCAAGGTTCTGAAGCTTGGGAGTGCCCATAACCCTAGTACTTATAAGTTAAATGATGTAGAACTTAGCCATACAGATTGCGAGAAGGATTTGGGGGGTTATGGTGAGCAGCAACCTTAAACCAAGACAGCAATGCCTAAGCGTACGTAATAAGGCAAATAGATTACTGGGATTTATATCAAGAAGTGTAAGCAACAGAAGTCCAGAGGTCATACTGCAGCTTTATACATCATTAGTAAGGCCTCACCTAGATTATGCAGCTCAGTTCTGGTCTCCGTATTACAAAATGGACATAAATTTGTTAGAAAACATTCAGCGTAGGATGACTAAATTAATACATAGCATTAGAAATCTTCCTTATGAAGAAAGATTGAAGACTCTTAAGTTACATTCACTTGTTAGACTAAGAATTAGGGGAGACCTATTTCGAAGTGTTATATAAGTGGAAGATAGGTATTATTAAAGGGGATTATTAATAAGTCTTGAGGATGTCTCTCCAAGAGAGAACCCACAGTAATGGGATTTAAATTAGATAATTTAGATTTAGAAAGGACATAGAAAGTATTACTTTGAAAATAGGGTTAGTTGATGAGTGGAACAGTCTACCTAGTTGGTTATTGAGCTGGACTTTGGTAGTTTCACAAAATCTAGTTGATAATACATGAGTGTGAGGGTTGATTTGAGTGGACTTTCACATGCAGAGCGTTATTTCTTGGGGTGCATTGACAATTGGGTTGGGCTAATGTATTTGTTAGTGGGATTATTGTAAACGCCTGCCTATAAGGGCCAGCAGGCCTCCTGCAGGTGTTCCTCCTTTCTATGTTCTTATGTTGATCTTTCTCTGGCTGATGAAAGTTTGGCTTTACCTGCAGCATACTCTGCATGCTCTGATCACTTGTCGCACATCTTCCACTGAGTAGGCATGTTCTTTGATTTGAACAAAATGTACATCATGTAAATCTCCTGGGTGACACAAAGCCTTGTGGAGCGCTGAGAGTGATTGCAAATCAGACATAGCTGCTCCACATATTGACCTAGAGGAATTCATCAGGTGAGATGTTCTCTTGAACGCCGTCGGTACAGAAAATCAAAGTCATAACACATAATTCCATCCTCCAGCGTAATATCTTGTCATTCTTTATCCTACTTTTTTGGCTTCATGGTCGAACATATATACATCAAAAGACCTTGGTCAGTCCTTATGGTGAAATGTTACCAGTTAATAATGTCCTCCAGTGCGAACTGCATCTATTATGACCTGAGTTCCTTTTCCTACAGCAGCTAACACATCTCTGATCCTTGAAAAGTCTCGAAAAGAAGCTACTGGTCGTCCTGGCCCTGAGATCAGACTGCAGCAATGGCAATGTCAATTCATCCGTTCCACTTCGAATGGTAGTGACTCATCAATGCTTGAACTACTGATTTTCATTCCTGTTTAAAAAAGAAATATGGAAGTGGCTTCTGCTTCTTTGTCACAGGAAATGTGGTAGCACTCAATGGTGACCTTTACGTTAAATAGTGTTAATCCATGTGAAGTAATAAGCAAAGAGACCAAGATTCTTCGGATGACTTTTATTTGTCTTGAGCATTGGAATTCCCAAAGGATGGTCGAAGTCGATCAGGGTCCTGGGATATTGAACCTCCTTCCACAACATAACCAAGGATGCAAGCCTTTAGGTTGAAAAAGTGCACTTTCCTCATTGTAAACTGATATTTTTCTTCTTGGTGGCTTCCAAAAACTTATAAGTTTGCATCATGTATCCTCCTGGGTCTTGCCACAAATGGTAACATTATCATAAATACGCATAAGTTTCCATGAAGTTGCTCTTCCTGAATGAGTGAATCCATAATTCGTTGGAAGCAGGCTTACGCCCATTGGTGACTCCAAAATGGACTCTGGTAAACTGATACAGGCCGAGGGGGGGCTGACTTAGCCTGAAAACGCTGTGTATAGGTTTATCTTCATTCCTATAGGTCTTGAAGATAGCACTTCTGTAGAACAAATTGTGCTATACACATATTACTGAGCAATTTTGTTCACTGTATCATCAAATCGAGTAGAGGAACCCCTTCCAATAACGTAAAATTTGTTGATTGTCTCAGAGTAAATCCGATAGCCAGTCTCCCCCGTTTCCTATAGTCATGCCTTAACATCAACAACCTGTGCAACGCGCAAATGGAATTACTCGGTTCAATAATACCCTCCTTTAGCAGCCTCTGATGTTTCCTTCTCAATGAACATCCGATCCTCATAAAATAGCGGCGTGACTTCTGGCTTATATAGATGGCAATTCGCGGTCAAGATTATGTCAAAGATCTTTTGGTGGGTCTAGTCTATACCTTAAAGTGCTAAGTCACAGACAACAGAGGAGGTATTCACCTCCATATGTTAAGGTGACACTATCATGCAAGCTTCTGATAGTCCTGACCAAGGATACATCAGAGCACAGTTGGCAAAATACTAAAATGTACATCTTGATAATCCTTTCCATTAACTCCTGAGATTTTACCTTACAAATAAACCTAAGTCTGAATAGAAGAGATGTTGACGCCAATGGAAACGGTCCCCTGATGAGTGATGTACAGTCAAAGAGTGGCGTTTAACTAAGTCAAGTTGATGAAACTCTCTGGAGCTGCCACTATCAATAAGACCATCTTCTTCTGTTCTTTGATAATACTTTCACAACTCCTTTGACAGTGAATTTGGAGTATCTGGCAGAAGTCACTGTTGCTCGAGTTCGCCATGATTCACTGGAATGTTGGGAGGCACTACTCTTGTTGATGTATTACACGACATACTTAGCAAAGTGACCTTTCTTGTGGCATTTAATGGCATATTGCTTCACGAGCAGACACTTGGACATGGATGTCTTGAAAAACCACAAAGAAAATCACCGTAACTGCTTGCTGTTTTGTCACTGAGGCAGGTTCCACAAGTAACTTCATTGCAAGAGTCTTGTCAAAATTGCACACTTACAATCGAGAATGCTGAGTGTACTGTATACTTCAGAATTCTTCTTGGGCCTGAATCTAGAGCTCTTGCCTGGTCGAAGGCAGAGGCTAAGTCGAGAGGTTTAATTCTCCAATAAATGCTGCCTTATTATGTGAGATGCAGGCGCACTGATAAACGCATTCCCTGATGGACTCTTCACAATACTGGCAGCTGTCACTGCTTGGAAGTGACAGTCCTTAACCTATAATTTTCAGTGCAGAAAAGTATCCTCTAAGGATTCATCAGTCTGCAGGCGCGAGTTCATAGGCTATAGCGTCAAAATTTTCTTTGTAGGTTTTAATATACTGAGACTTGAGGGTTTTGATAGCATCTTCATATAGGTAAAACACCAAAATAGCCTCAATAACTTGAGGTGGACACAAATTTGATAAGCAGACTTAGTTTATCTATATCTTTTTAGGAAGGGCTCCCAAGAAAGTTTTTCGAAAGTCTTAAACCAGTGCTTCCATTCCTGAGCACAGTTGAAAAGCGGGTCACATCTAGCCACTCGTTTCAGTAAACGCTCCAATGTTGTGATGTAGTCTAGCGCAGGATCACCACCAGGTAGTCCCAATTCTATGTTCAATAAATTGTTGTGGATTAGAAGCACAGGCCTATCTCTAGGCTTTGTTGAACATAGAATCTTCATAGTACTTCTGCAACAACAAAAATATAATGAATAGTACATCTAATAACTGCTTCTACAGATAGTGGATGTCTTGCATATGTCAGAGAAAAGTTATAACTACAGGCCACGATCTTTAAACTCACCATGTAATCTCATCACCTAATATTTTGATGTAAACGAAGAGATTCACACACCATGTGTTGCGCCCATGACACACACCAAACTTGTTTGTTGTTGTTAAGGCCCCGAGAGGTGGCGCAGTATTAGCCTATTGCTCTTCCAACAGGAGCATATCACTACAGTGACTGTAATTGGTTCAGTGGACCGAAACATCGTCGTAAGCTTCTCTCTTTTATGTGCATGTATTTGTGTTTCATGAGTTAAGACACACAGTTATGGTATTGGTAGTTTCCTCTAGTCATGCATTATTATTTATGAGGAATTCCTACCATACATTACATGGCTTCCTTCATCTTTATAATGGTGCCACCACATTACTTTACATAACCCTTAACAAAGAGCAAAATAGTCAATATCATGTCCAAAATATTTATTTTGCCTCAGAAACACATTTACAACCAGAAGGTGATAAATTTATATTGAATGTCTTTCTGTAATCTTACCAAAGCCCTACTGTAGATATTTTCTCTGGGAAGTCTATCTACATGTACTGCATTAACAAATACTTTTTTTCTCATTGCCAACTGAAGTTACATAAACTACGTCATACAACTGAGCCCTTTCATGTGAGAGAAAATCAGATAATTTTAGAGTTGTGGATCTCCCATCTGTATTTCATACCAACAAGACATTTACGTTTTATGAAAGTACACTGTGATCCCTGGCCTAATAATGCAGTTACATTTTTTGATTTATGCCTTTTGTCATCAATTTTTATCTGTAACACAGGTAAGGCTACTTCAGCAAAACCATCATTATTAACATTAGCAGCAATTTTTACATTAGCTACTGTTGTGTCAGGATTGTCAACACTATAATTATTATCAACATTATCATATAGACCCTTACACATGACTATATGGTGTCTTCCTTTGTGACATTGATAACAGTTGTTTAATTTGGCATGACTATCCTTTACATTGTGATCACCTAGACATCTGGTACATCTGTCAAGTTCCTCCAATCTTTCAACTTTATCATTCCATGAATTGTATGCCTTGCAATTTTTAGAAAAATGAGTACCCTTGCAGAAGAGACAATCTATCTTTTCTTTAACTGGTTTCTTATTAACTGGGCTACTCTTAGGAGGGTACTTATTCTTCTTACCTTGTGGAGAATCATTATTTCTGATTCCTGCTACTTGATATGCACCTATGCAACTCTTTTTAGGAAATGAATTTTGATTGTTAACATTGGGATAATTTTTCCCTTTGTGAAACTTGGCAGATACCTCGGAGTTATGATGTGTTGCATCTTTAAAATGAGTTAGTTGGCTGGTCTGCAACTGCACAATTAATTCTTTTAGACCTAGTCTTATTTCCTCCAGACCAAAATAACCCTTGTGATATTTCTTTGAGATCATTCAAGCGTTTTACAGCTTAATTTATTCTGTACAATGGCACACAATAACCAGTCTGAATCCTTCAGATTATATTTATTACTTAAAGTTTTGAGAGTGCTCTCCAGTTTAACTCTAAACTGCGGAAAACCTTTGTAAGTGTGATCTGGAGTTTTTAAATTAACAATGATATTCACTAGATCCAACCTACTTTGTTCTATATTACCATAAGTGACCTTCAACAAGACAAATGCTTCCTTGTAAGAGTCATCTACATTGGGAAAGGCTTGTATGAGTATGTGAGCATCTCCTCTTATCTGTCCTTTGAGGTAAAATAGTTTAGTTACACATGCTAGGTCACTCCTATCATGCACAGCTGCTTTAAAAATTGACCAAAACTCCTCCCAATTTTCTCCAGGATTTAAACAAGGTAAACATAATTCTGGGAGTTTTGGCAAAGACATAATATTTGTTGGAGCAGACTGATTAACTGCCTGGTTTACACATTTTAATTTATTCAAGGCCTGACTTTTACAAGAAAGAATCTCTTCCTCTAATTCATAATTCTGATTAATTATGAGATCTACTTCAGTCTCATCTACACAGTTTACTAATAAATCTCCTTCATATTTGTTGTAATATAATTTGTATGAATCATATCTATTCCCTAAAGCATCTAAATACAATATCAAATCATCAGCATTCACAGTTTCTTAATTCATTAGTTCTAAACATTTATTGTATGTTTTTGTTACATGCCCTTTTCTAGCCTGCAAAGATAATTTTTTTGCTCTAACTTCCATGTGTTTGTCTTCTACATTAATTTCCTCATTTTCATCCATGGTGCAATGTATTAAATTCAACTTAATTAATAACACTGATTATGTACTTAATTATGCACTTCATTAAGGTAATTACAACTTACCTTTGAATAAATCCTAGCTTAGCAATTACATGTAAGAAAATTATAATACAAACTTTAAATACACATTAATAATGTTAGTTACACTTGAGCTTAGTGATTACACATGTAAGAAAATTATAATATAAATTTTAAATACACATTAATAATGTTAGCTACACTTGAGCTTAGCAGTTATACATGTAAGAAAATTATAATATAAATTTTAGATGTACATTAATAATGTTAGCTACACTTGAGCTTAGCAATTACATACACTGATATAAATCTTGGCCAGAATTTGGTATAGCAAAATTAATATTATATACATTAATATAATCCTAGCCAGGCTTGGCTTAACAAAATTAATATTGTAATTATAATCCACTAAAAATTAAGTAAATTTATGAACTTAACATCCACCTCCATCTGTCATTTCACATATAATTATTAAGTAATTAATTCACTAATTAATGACTTCACTAATTACATCCAGTTCAATCAAGTACCAGCAGGCAATTAAATTGTGGAAAATTACATTTACCTGGATGAATCTCATTAGATACATACAAGTAAATAGTAACAAAGATAATTATTATTTATCAAAGTTACACAGACAAGTAGGAATTTTGGAACACCTAGGTCGCAAAAAATGTGTCCCTTCGATACCTAAAACTGTAAAACCCAAAAGTTGCTCTAGCCCTAAAATAATTGTAAATGAAGTACGGGAAAGGGCCCCGTTTTAACGGCTTTTCCCTTTTAAAGGGCCCGCTAATACGGACTTTTAAAATTATGCCCCAAAACTCGCTATAGGGCTCCCCCCCCCTGACTTTCTAATACGGTCCCCGTGCCCCCCCTTTTTGTTTACATTCTCCATGAGCTCATAAGCACTAGTCTCTCCTTTTTGTCGGGAAACTCCAAAATTTCAAATTTTTTTAAAAAAAGTTTTTTTCCAAATTTTTATATATACCGTTTAATTATACTTATGTATCCCGTACCTAAATAAACTTACTAAAATGGGAGTCATTTAAATGCGAAAATTACTTAATATACACATTTTATTAATCCCCCATGATTTTTTTTTCAAAATTATATAAAAACCGATGCAAAAACATTAAAAAAGATAAATACACCCCACAGAGAATAAAAAACAAAATGTAAATGTGAGAAACCCATTTTCCAAAAGGGAAACGCCATAATAAAATACTCCCCGGGCCCCCAAAAAATGTCGTATTTACGGTAATAAAACCATTTTCTTTAAAATCCACCCTGAAATTTTTTTCAAAATTATATAATAAACACGGCATAAAAATAAATAAATAAATACCCCCCAAAAGAAGAATAAATAAACTAAATGTGAGATGGGGGAAGAAAGACGACTTGCAAAAGGGGGTGGGAAAAAATAACAATATCCCCGGATCTAAATTTAAAAATTTAAAATTACGAAATATCACTTTTCATTAATCCACCATGAATTTTTTTCAAAATTATATAAAAAACACGAAAACAAAAACAAAAAGATGATAAATACACCCCAAATGAAAAATAAAAAAATTTAAAAGATGGGGGACCCTGGTTTGTTTTACTCCGCCTTTTTTCCCACCTCCTTACTCATTTTTTCCTCCCCTTCATTTTTTTGTTTTATCTCATTTATTTAACCCCTACCCTACTTTAAAGACTAAAAATTTTTTAAAAGGGAAGTAATAAAGGGGAACTTTTATAACATTTTATCGCTTGGGATCCCTTAAAAAATTCTTAGTTTAGTATGGTGGGGGGGGTTTCCCCGGGTAAGGTAACCTGGCTTTTAACAATAATCCCAAAATTGATTTTTAAATTTAATACTACGGGTTCTCACCCTAGTTTAAGACAATAAATTTTTTAAAAGGAAAGAAAGAGTGCACTAGGGTGTATTGTCCTTTTTATTTTTTTTTGATCCGGGTTCTATTGCTAACTTAATATATTTTGGGGAAAAACTTGTTATCGGGTTTTTGAAATGTTTTTAAAAGGGGAAAAAAAAAAGGGTTTTTCCACTTTACGGCGATTTCCCCCTTTACGGGGGGTACCCTGGAACCAAAACCTCCCGGAAGTGGGGCCCTCCTGTATAAAATTACCAGGAATTTTTGGTAAAGATTATTAAAAAATTTTGGGGACTTATATTAAATTAATATTTTTTTTTTTATTTAATCACACGGGCCGTTTTCCCACCAAGGAAAGGGGCCCAAAAAAAGAAAAATTTTTCAAATCATTCATTTCCATCATGCCCTTCCCCAAAAAGGGTGTTTTAAACACTACATTTTTTTAAACTGAACCCTTTAAAACACCCCTCCTTCAAAAGTCAGGCACTGTTTTTTCCCCCTCTCCAGGACTCAATCCGGCCTCCCCGGTTTTCCCTGAACCCCTTTCCATAAATTTTATTTTTGTTACACCCCCAACAGCAAAAACAAGTTTTAAAAAAAAAACCATTTCTCTCCATTCACTTCTATCAAACCCCACTCTTCCCTCCCTGCTGGAAGTCCAACCCCCTGGGCACAAAAAAACCTCCTTTACCTCCCCCCCCCAAACCCTTTTCCTGGGGCCGAACCCCTACCCCCCCTTTCCCTTCCACTACAGATTTGATACACACTGAAGTAAATTCTTTTCGCTCCTTTCCTCTCCCTTGCCCTAAACCCACCTCAACCCCCCTTTCCCTTCCCCCCTGGACAACATTTTTGGAAATTTTCCCCCCCCTCCTCCAAAATTTCCCCAAACTATAATTTTCTCTGCTTTATATTCAAACCACATTGCCTAAACATAAATTTTCTCCACTGCCTCACCCCTTCTCCTTTTTTGAAAAACATTTCCACCCATGCTTCCCCCCCATAAAGAGGTTTTTTAAAACTTACCCCTCATACTTTCCCCCTTTTTGCCCCCAAAGGGAAAAAAGGGTTCTTTGTCCCCACAGACTCCTAAGTGCAACCACCCCACCCTTTTTCCCTCCTCAAAAAATTCTATGTTTCACCTCATCTTTCCAGACCCTTTCTCTGACATGTCCACTCCCAAATTTTCGGTTACATTCACCTCCTCCATACTCTCTCCCTCCAATCGATATCCAATCTTTCATCACCAAACTTTTTTTTACCCTCAAAAACCCTTTAACTCTTTCCTGTATTCATTTTTTTAATTTTCTTTTTTTCATACCCTAAAAAAATTTCACCCCCAAATTTCCTGAAACCTTCTCTTCAAATCCCCCAAGAGCACAGTTCATCGCAAAGAGAAACCCTTTTAAACAATTTCCCATTTTTGGTTGATTCTTTACCCTTTTAACTCCACCCTCTTGAAAAGACCCTCGCTTTTTACTTCTCTTACAACCCCATCATAAATATATTAAAAACCCCCGGTGCCCATACACACCCTTTTCAAAGGGGGCCTATTTTTCACTGGGAAATAATTTCCCTCTTTCCTACAAAACCTAAACTTACCCTTTCACTTCCTGAAAAAAAACTCTTCATGTTTTTCAGAAACCCTACCTCCTATACCATACCCCCCAACACCCTCCCCACTTGATCCCTATCCCCCCGTCATACCCTTTTTCCCAAAACCAAAAAGGGGCCAAAAAAGACCTTTTTAAGCCTTATCAAAAATCTTTTCATTATATGTTTCCCTGAAAAACACCGGGTCCCAAACCCCCAAACCTTTCCTAAAGCCTCCTTGTTCATCCTGCATCCTATTCTCCGTTTTTCTCTTAATTCTTTCAATAAAAAACTTACCTTTACATTTTTCCCGGGTAACTAAAACAGATTTCTACCCAGGGAATTTTTTGCACTCTCTTCTGCCCCCTTTTTTGCCTTTAAAAAAGGGAAAAAACTATCATGCTCTTTCCCAATCCCTGGGTACCTTACCCTCTTCCATACATTTATTAAATAATTGCACCAACCCACCCCAAAACTATACCCCCACCTGCTTTTAACTTTTTCTATTTTTAAAATCCCATCAATCCTGGCTGTTTACCCCCTTTCATTTTTCCTACGGGCCCCACGAACTTCCACCACACTTACAAATGGCTTTCCTCACTCCTACAAGATGTTTTCCTCCCTTTCCCTATACACGAAAACACAGCTTCCCTACTTTATCAAATTTTCCCCAAATTTCCCCAAAAAAAATTCCCTCCAAACTTCCCCAAAACCCCTAAAATCTCCATTTAATAACTCCCTCTCCCATTTTTTAAATGACAAATCCATTTGTTCCTTTGGGGTTTCCTTTAAATTTTTTAATCTCACTCCCAAAAAAATTTTTCTTTAAATTTTTTAAAAAAAAATTTGTTGATAAAATCTCACCCCACTCTCTCATTTTCTTCTTTTTACATTGCTTCACCATTCTTAAACCCCTTTTCTTTTTCTCCATATACTCTTCCCTCCTTTTCATCACTTTTACTTTGTAAAAAAATTTTCATATCTAAAAATTTTTTTCCCCACAAAATCTCTTTTCATCATCATTTCCCCCAATTCCCCCTCTTCCCCCCCCGCACCCACTTTCATGTAACCCAAAACTTCCTGAACACCAAAATTACATTTTTAAACCCACCCCATACCCCTTCGACCCCATTGCCTATGCTCTCATTTCCCCCCCTCTATCCTCCCAAAAGCGGGTTTTTATCAACCCTAACTGGCCCCCCTTTTAATTTTAAACCTTCCCCCTCTCTCTTCCCTATGCCCTTTTTTTCTCCGTTATCCCATCTACCTTTTTTCTCTCATGTACTACAACTAGAAAGTGACTGAATATTTTGGGCCCCCTTTAAACATGGGACAATCCCGAAGTTACAAAAAAGTTTTTTTTATTTACCCAAAACAAAAACCAAAAAAACACTGTTTATTTCGCCCTAAATCTTTTCTTTTATACTTATTTACCTCTTTTTTTTAAAATTAAAGTATTACCTAAAACTAAAAACCCCCTTTTTATACAAAGTTCCAAACAAAGGGCTCCCATTATCATTTACACCCCCCACCCCAAACTTTCCTACCCAACCCCCTCTAAAAGTTTCTCCCATTTAGCATTTGGTCCCCTCCACAAATTTTTTTTCTCACTTGGTTCAAAGGGTTAAATACATTCAATTTAAAATCTCCCAAAATTTTCCTCTCTCCTCTAAAATTTTCCCCTTTTTCTCCAGGGGCATACAATCTTATTTTACCCCCTTTTTCGCTCCCAAAACCCTTTTCTTTTAAACCCATTAAATTTTTTGAAATTTTCCCCATTCATTTTTCTATTTTTTCCTTTTTAAACTATCCTTTTAAAAATTTTGCTAAAAACCCTTTCCCTTGCTCTAACTCTCCAACACTTCAATTTTTAAACCCCTTTTTTTTCCCCCACCCCAAAACTCCCCCACCCCCCCCTTTAGCTTGTTTTGCTTAGGGGCCCCGGGGCAAACCCAAATTTTTTTCATTTAAAAATCCAATCATCGTTTCTTTTCATCCGCACTACAACCACGCACATTTTAAAGCATCCCAGTTTTTTAAAAAAAATTTTTTTTTTTCTCTTTTTTGTAAATGTCTACAGGGGAAGGGGTTAAAAAGCCCAATTTCTCCCGGGATTTTTTGTGCCTCATTACACACGCATGGGTTTCGGGAAAGATTCTTTTTCCCCTTCCCCTATGGGCCAAAAGAAAAAATAAAGAAGAAAAGAGCTATTTAGAAAAAAGGGAAAAAACCCAGATTTATGTAATATATATTGGATGTGCTGTCGTGAAGTGTACCAAAGTTAATTGGGGTAAACAAATATCCCTGTTTCTATGTTTGTGAGACAGGGAAAAAAAAACCAGCAAACCTACCATCAAAACAAAACAGTTAAAAGGTTTTTGGGTTTTCCTCCCTCTGGAGGGCGGTAACCCTGGGGGTTGGTTTTACCAAACCCACTTTCCTATAAATTAATTAAAAAAATTTTCATATAAAAACACTATACATTTACATATAAACAGTTGTGAGTGTTGGGGGGAAATTTGTGAGGGAGTAGGGAAAATGAAAAGGGGGGGAAAAGGGAGCCGGGGGTTGATGGGGTAAAGAGAGAAATGTTAAAAGCAGGTGGGGATATATTTTGGAGGGTTGGTTTCAATTATTTTAAAAAAATTATGGAAGAGGGGAGGTTTCCTAGGGATTTACAAAAGGCCTGCATAATTTCCCTTTTTATAAAAAGGGAAAAGGGGGGAAAGAGAATGCAAAATTATTGGGGGATAAGTCGTTGATATACCCCGGTAAAGTGTATGGTAGAGTTATTATTGAAAGAATTAAGAGTAAGGCGGAGAATAGGAAAAACAATAACAAAGGGGGCTTTAGGAAAAGGAAAGGGGGGTGTGGGCCCCAGGTTTTTTACATGAAACAAATAAGTGAAAAGATTTAGATAACAAAGAGGGCTTTGTGGGCCTTTTTTGGGTTTTGGAAAAAAGGGGTATGGGCCGGGGGGAAAAGGGGGGGTGGGCAGATGTTGCAGGGGTTTTTGTAGGAGGTAGGTTACGAAAACATGAAGAGTTTAAATTTTTAAAGGGGGATGTGAGGGTAAAAATTTAAATATGTAGGAAAAGGGGGAAATTTTTTTCCCCTAAAAAATAGGCCTTTGACAAGGATTTTGTGATGTCACCCTGGTTTTTTTTAAAATATAAGGGGGGTAAAGGAAATAAATGCAGGGTCTTGGCAAAGGAAAGGGGTTAAAAGAAAAAACCACATAAATGGGTTGTTTACAGTTGCTCTTTTCTGATGAACTGGCTCTTGGGAGATTCGAAGAGAAGTTGCAGAATTGGGGGATGGGAATTTTTAGGGTTTTGCAAAAAAAAAGAAAAATTAAAATTTAATTTTAAAAAAAAGAGTTTGGGAAAGAGGAATAAAAAGATTAGGGGATGAAAAATTGGGGTTGGGTTTCCCCCCGATTGGGGGGAGAGAAATTGGGGGGAGGTTTAATTAAATTTAGATATTTTTGGGGGGGGACTTTTCAAACGGGTGGGTCTATGGGAAAATGAGGTAATTTTAGAATTTATGAGGGGGAAAAAGGTTTAGGGGTGCACTTGGAGTTTTGTGGAACAAAAGGGAAATTTTCCCTTGGGGGGGCAAAGAGGGGAAGGGAGAGATATAGTTTTACCCAAGCTCTTAATGAGTTTCCCAGCATGGGTGATGAACGTTGCAGCGAGGAGAAGGCTGGAGGCAGTGGAGATGTCATGTCTGAGGGCAATGTGTGGTGTGAATATAATACAGAGAATTCATAGTTTGGAAGTTAGGAGGAGGTGCAGGATTACCAAAACTGTTGTTAAGAGGGCTGAGGAAGGGTTGTTGACGTGGTTCAGACATGTAGAGAGAATGGAGCGAAACAGAGTGACTTCGAGAGTGTATCAGTCTGTAGTGGAAGGAAGGTGTGGTAGGGGTCGGCCTAGGAAAGGTTGGAGGGAGGGGGTAAAGGAGGTTTTGTGTGCGAGGGGCTTGGACTTCCAGCAGGCATGTGTGAGCGTGTTTGATAGGAGTGAATGGAGACAAATGGTTTTTAATACTTGATGTGCTGTTGGAGTGTAAGCAAAGTAACATTTATGAAGGGATTCAGGGAAACCAGCAGGCCGGACTTGAGTCCTGGAGATGGGAAGTACAGTGCCTGCACTCTGAAGGAGGGGTGTTAATGTTGCAGTTTAAAAACTGTAGTGTAAAGCACCCTTCTGGCAAGACAGTGATGGAGTGAATGATGATGAAAGTTTTTCTTTTTCGGGCCACCCTGCCTTGGTGGGAATCGGCCAGCGTGATAATAAAATAATAAAAACACATTTATATAACAGAAAGAGAATTTATAATCATAACACTCACCAATTTGTCTAGAGATTACTGTGTATCATGTACAGAACCCCTCTAACTAAATTTATGATGATAATACTGGCCAGAATTACAAACACAATTTAGATAGCTTATCTGAGGTTCCTGGAGCTGTCCTGTACATCGGTTTAATGCTCAAATTATGCAGAAATGCACATCCAACAATTTTGGCTGCTATTTGAGAGGTGTAAGGCCAATATAACCTCTAGAGCGACAAAAATTCTCCCTATTTTTACTAAAGTTTTTCTTAGCTCATTCAAAACATGGCAACTCCCCTCTGCTTCTCAGTGCAGGCACAGAGCTTCCCATTTTTTATAATATAATTTTTATTAAATACAATATATGCCATCAATTTACATATAAAATGGTGTATTTCCTGAAAATATGTACAGTATTTTCCACAAATTGGTTAGATAAATACATGAGTGGGTGTGGTGGGTGTGAGTTGGATCTGACTAGCTTGTGCTACTAGGTCTGATGCCATGCTCCTTCCTTAAGTGGAAGTGACTTGACTAGGTGGGTCATTGTGATAATCTGGAGGGGGTAACATGGACCTGCTTCTCATGGGTCAGTTTTGGGGTATGTGCTATTGCACTCTTGTGATCCCTTTTCTGATGAAACTTTTAATGAAAGTGCACTACTTGTGTATACTGGCATACTGTTTCAACAGGTCTTTGTTCTCTGCTGTATTATACTGCATCCTATATTTATCTACATAGGTGGTATACAATTTTCTCTCCCGTGCATTCTGTATCTATGATATTGCATTCTTGATCTCTTCTCTATCACTCCCCATCTTGTTATTAAGTGATTTTAATGTTCATCATCTATGGGGAGCATCCCACAGTGACTCTCATGGTGATCAGTTGGAGATTCTTATCACTTCTCATCCTCTTCATGTTTTTTTTACGAGTGCTCTCACTCATTTTGATTCGCACACAGTGTCTCTCTTGCATTGATCATTCTATCTGCTCCTCGTCAATTGCACTTGATTATGCTTGGTATGTTCTCCCAGATTTGCATGACAGTGATCACTTTCCTATTATTCTTACTTCCACCTTGTATTCCAGCCCACCTCGTTGCCCCCATTGGAAATTTGTACAAGTGATTTGGGGCTTATACTCTCATCTTACCACTTCTTTGTCCTCTATTGATGAGCTGGTGCACCAGTTTTTGACCTTAGTTTTGACTGCAGTGGCAAGTTTTATTCCTCATGCCTCAGGCAAGCATTCTCAGACATGTGTGCCTTGGTGGTCTCCAGTGTGTGCCCTGCAATGCATTTAAAACGTGCTGCATAGGGCTGTTGTCAATATAATCGGACCGCAGTTCGTCTTTTGGATTTTAAGCAGGCAAGGGCAGTTGCTTGCCATTCATACGTGATGCTAAATGCACTTGTTGGGAAGACTATGTTTTTACCTTTACCTCGACTTCTCCTATGTATGTGGTTTGGAAGAAGGTATGGAAGTTGTATGGCAAGTACACTCCAGACCCAGCTCCTGTTTTGTAGGTTGCTAGTGTTAGTGTTGTGGAATCTCTTGAAGTTGCCATGGAAATCAAGAACTGTCTTTTTCGTGTCTCCCAAGGGCTTCACCTCTGTCCCTCATTTCTTGATTCTAAGTGTGCCAAGGAGCAGTCACCCTTGGATTTCTCTTCTAATGGGATGGAGCCATATAATGTACCTTTTACTCTTTTAGAGCTAGGGTCCACACTTTCTGCTTGCTGGTCATCAGAAACTGGGCCTGATGATATTCATATCCGTATGCTACAGCATCTGCATTCTACAGCCCTTACAGTCCTTTTGCATCTTTTCAATCTTGTTTGGATGTGAAGGGTTATCCATCAACAATGGAAATCTTCCATTGTACTACTGTTTTGCAAACCAGGCACTTCAGGGCTTGATACTTCTCACTATTGTGCCATTGCTCTGACCAGCGTAGTCTGCAAGGTGATGGAATGAATGGTGAATGGATGTCTGGTATGGTATTTGGAGACTCACAATTGCGGCCTTTGCATGGGCCGCTTGAATTTGGACCTCTTGCTCCACTTAGATACTTATGTACAAAATGCCTTTGCTAATAAATTCTCCATCATAGCAGTCTTTTTTGATCTCGAGAAGGCATATGACACCACTTGAAGGTATAACATCTAAGCTCAGGGCCACTCCTTAGGCCTCCATGGTAATCTATCGACCTTCCTTGCTGCTTTCTTATCTGAAAGACATTTTTGTTTCCATGTTCGCACCTCGCTTTCCTCTGACTTTGTTCAAGCCAAAGGAGTCCCAGAAGGTTGTGTCACCTGTTAGTAGCCTCCCTTCATAGATTTAAATTTTTTAGTGTATAAACCTATTTTATTACCTTCACTACCTGTCCTCTTGTTCCAGATTTTCTATTGTATTTGCATGGATCACATATCCCAGAATGTGATATGGTTAAGTTTCTTGGCCTTGTATTCAATTGCTGGTTGACATGGAAACCTCACATTTCCTCTTTGAAGGCAGCTTGCCATGGTTGACTGATCCTCCTTAATATTGTTGCACATCATTCTTGGGGAGCAGATCTCCGGTCTCTACCACCATTTGTATTTCACCCTAATTTTGTCAAAGCTGGATTATGGCAACCAAGTCTGTTCTGCGGCTTCTACTGCAACTCTTTCTAAGTTAGATCCCATTCATCATTAGGGTCTGCATTTATGCCTTGGTGCCTTTCATTCATCCCCTGTTGAAAGCCTCTATGCTGAGGTGAATGTTCTTTCCTTAGCCAATTGTCATGATACTCATTGCCTTCATTACTTAGTCCGCTCTCATGACTTTCGGGTTCCTTCTATGTATAGGTTGATCTCAGACATTAGTAGAAGCCCATTAATTGATCGGCACCCCTTCTTAATCCATCTGTTTTCTCTAGGACTTCACTAACTCAGGTCTTCTCTCCACTTGCATCCCTTGTATGTTGATATAGCATCTGCCTTTTCCCTTCCTCCTTGGGAGGTTCCAATGGTTTGTATCTGTTCTCCCCTACTGCTGTGTGCCAAAGCTCTTCTACCTTTGACTGCTTCTTGCTCTCTTTTTTTTTTTTTTGATCACTTCTGGTCGCATGTTCATGCTGTCTCTGTTTATACAGGTGGTTCTAAATCTTCTGACGGTGTTGGGTTTCTGGTGGTGTTCCCTGACAATGTTGTCCGGGGTCATTTGTTAGACTCAGGTATTATTTTTACCATCGAATTGTATGTCATCCTCATATTGCTTCTCCATATTACATACATGTCTTCATTGGCTTTTATCATTTTGGATTCCCTCAGTGCTTTACAGGCCATTTAACAATTTGATTTCCCTTATCCATTGGCCCTTCATATTCAACTATGCACCATGTAGACAGCAAAAACAAGGACTTCTTTTTCTGTTGGGTCCCTGTACATGTTGATGTACAAGGCAGTGAACAGGTGGATGCTGCTGCACGGTCTGTGGTGCATGATCATCTGGTTTCCTATAGAGGTATTCTATTCAGGGATTATTTTACTGTTACCTCTACCCTTCTCATGGCTTCTGGCAGCAACGGTGGTTGAACATGCACAATAACAAATTGCACTCTATTAAACTACTTTTGGGTTTGTGGCTATGGAAAATTTATAAGGGGTTATCTGTATGTACCTCAACATTTCATTCATACACGTAATCTCATTGGGAGGCGACAACCGTATATCGTTTGCAGTAGTTACCCTGTGTAGACATGTGAGAAAACTTAGCCACCCCTCGTCACTATAGGTGCCCCCTTCGACCTCACAATCTTACCCATATCTTTCCAAGGCCAGTAGGAAGTGGATAGCTCCCACAAGTGCAGTGCTACTA
>NC_069448.1:38324967-38343067 GCF_026875155.1 Cherax quadricarinatus | reverse complement strand
CGAGGAAAACTTGGGGTACTGCCAGCAGGACACACCCTCATCACCCACCGACACCACCACAACACACGACAGACGACAACAAACATGGCCGCCGCTACAGTCCAAGATAACTCCTTCCCAGTATTTGATGTCAAGAAGATCACCGACCCAGAAATAGCTAAACTCCTTATGATTCAGAACCAAACGATCACCAAACTAACTCAAGAAATGCAGGAACTAAAGGCTAGCAATGCAGATTACCTCAACAAGATCACTGCTCTAGAACATAAACTAGACACTCTAGAACAACAAAGCAACACCCACACCCGGTCCCTAGACACCATCAACACTTTAAAAGACCAAGTCACCCTACTTACTACCAACATTACAGAGGAAAGATCAAGAGTGGACCAACAACTTGCAAATGTCATAATCAACTTCCAAGACCATAATGACCAACAGCAGCTATCTGATGCTGTTGTAGTTAACAGCAAACATCTCCCACCCACAGTCACCCAAGAGACCTGCATGGAGACCACCCTACAGCTTATCAAGGACCACCTTCGCCTTAACATATGTAGTGATGACATAAAGGATTGCAAACTGATGGGCTATCATGCAGGTAAAAAAACAGTGCTGTTAAAATTCCAAAATAGCTTACAAAGAAACAACCTACTAAAAACATCTATTTCTATGAAAACTGATGTTTACGTCAATGAGTGCCTTACCAAAATGAGACAAAACCTTCTTTATCGGCTAAGAAAACTGCGCTATGCCCAAAAAATCCACCAGTGCTTTGTGAGGATGGAAAAATAGCAGTTAGGAAACAGCCCACTGGAAAGAGATTACTTCATCTCCACAGAACATGACCTTAAAACATTCCTAAGTGAGGCTGGACTAACAGAATCAGAGTAAAGTGCAGATAATACCCATAGTCCACCGTTAGTGTTATATTGTCATATTGCCATAAATTTGTGCCCCCCTAAAATTCTAATACTCCAACTACTTTTAATTGTCATTGTTGTACTCAACGACCATTCTACCTCATAGCCTTAATTGTATTAAATATCTACTGAATCTATCTCCTTTATTACAACTTACCACATCACTGTTCCATTCTTATTCTTTTATAAACTAACCATAACTTGTCTTCAATAATTCTACCTCACTTTAAAAAATACTCAATTGCCCCAATTTTATTCTAAATCCCTATTATTGCCCAATTTTACTTTAAACTATATTGATCAAACTTATTGTAAACTCTTTTATTGACCATTTTTTATTCCATACTTTTTTAACCTAGTATTTTCAACTACAACTTTTATATCATCCTGTCACCATCTTACTAGCATATTATAACCAAGTCATTGCCATTTTTATTTTTATCAATTCTTTTGTTTTTATTATTATTTTGCTACCTTATTTTATCCTGTCAATTTAAATCTAATTATACTCTAATTCTTGTAAACAACTTATATAAGACCTTATGCAATTACAATTGAGAGTCTTGTTCCTTCATTATATTATTAGATTAATCACAGTTTTACTCTAGCTCATTCTAGCTCAATAACTAGTCAATACCAAATTCACTATACTAGACCATAGTGCAATTACTAGTGAGAGACTGGTGCTATTTGTAATTTGTATTTTATATTATTAGACTAAAGTTGTTGTACTAAGCTCTTTCTACCTCAATACATAGTCAATACCAAATTCACTATATTAGACCATAGTGCAATTACTAGTGAGAGACTGGTGCTACTTTTAATTTGTATTTTTTAATTTGTATTTTTATATTATTAGATTAAATTCAGTTGTTACCATAGCTCATTCTACCTCAAGACATAGTCAATACCAAATTCACTATATTAGACCACAGTGCAATTACTAGTGAGAGACTAGTGCTATTTTTAATTTGTACTTTTTATATTATTAGATTAAACCTATTGTACTTTAGCTCACTCTAGCTCAAAACAGAGACTCCACAAAAGTCATTATTAGACCTTAGTGCAATTACAAGTGAGAGTCTTGTTCTATTTTTAATTTGTATTTTTATATATACTAGTTTATACCTAGTTGTACTTTAGTTCTTTCCAGCACAACACACAACAAACAAACTTCATTATGTGTATATGACATACCCTACAAAACCAAAATTTTTAGCTATTTTACTTGCCCAAAAATTTCCCAAACCACTACGGGTTTATGAGTTAGAAAACACACAACTCAGGATATAAATAACCAAAATTTTTTAAAACCTAGAAGATGATTGATCACTTGGGCCCCCGGGTCTAAACCTCCATAATCTGCCCACCCAATAAAAACCCCTTTGGAAAGTAACTCCCTTTTATTACACAGCATCAAAAAGCCACCATTTAATCCTAAACAATGTAAAAGTCTATCAGTACTAAACTACATCATCAGGCCCTTTAAGCAAACACTATGATGACCTCCAGCACTCCTTGAATCACTAAAGACACCCTTCTCCTCATTATTTTTTAATGAACCGGGCTTAACAGGCCCAAATAGATATCTACCCTCTACCGGGATACCACCCAATTTCACAACTCCCAGAACAAACCAATTTGGGGGGGGTGGTTTTTTGAAAATCTATTACTCAAAACCAATTATTTTGTCTTAGCACCACTTGTTTTGGGAATGAATAGGGGAATACATTTTTGCAAATTTTTTTACAAAAAAAAACCCTTTAAAGGGACCCTATAAAAATTTGGTGCCATTTCCCGGAATACCTCACAAAAACATCCCAAATTTCAGTGAAAAATTTAAAAAGTCACTAATAACAAACAGAAAAAATAAATTTAAGCACCCCCCTTTTTCTTAGCTGGGGGGACTTCAACATAAACCCTTTGGCTTACTAGATGATCAGCCTGAACTAAATTTCATAAAAAAATTGAAAAACCCACACTTCTCATCCCAAACAATAACAAAAACCAACCAGGCTCACTGAACAAGTCCCAACCAAAATTTGCCCACATAGGCCCAATATACACCCCCCCTTAAATCAGGGATAATCACAAAATAGCATTTACAAAACCCCCATACCCTCCCTTTCCCTCCTACAAACATTAGTAAACCACCACTTGAAAAACAACAAATCTCATTTAAAATCCATGACGGGCCTCAGAAAGGGAAAACCCCCCAAAAAAAAAAAGGCTGACCTAAGACTTTGTTTGGGCCTGGGGGAATTCTCCAAGGCCAATTATTGATGACGGGGAAAAGACATCTTTCTTAAAAAAATTTAAATTTGGGAATACAAAAAAACCATTGTCCATAAAAAAAAAAACAGTTTCACAAAAAAAGGGGGCTTGGTTGCCCATGGCTAACCAGCACCATTCTGAAATCCATTGACGGGAAAAACCCCCAAAATATAAAAAAGCAATATAGAAAAGGGCTTAATACCCAAAGTTTATTTTTAAAACACTATTCATCAGCTCCACCAAAGTAAAAAAAAAAAAGCAAAACAACTATACTACTCCAGAAGATCCCAGACCAAAGGGGAAATTATTAAAAAAAGACCGGGAAAAACCCTTCCAGATTCTAGGGACCACAAACGAAAAAACCAAAAATTTATTGTCCAAACCCAAAACCCTAATGAAACACCACTAATCCCACGACCCCAGCTAACAAGATAAATGACTTTTTCTCAAACATGGGACAAATCTCGCCAGAAAAAATCCCACATACCAATCCCCATCCCGGGGGACTACCAAATGGAAATTTCCCAAATTCCTTCTATCTTGCCCCAAACTGGGGCCCCGGGAAAAAAAGTCATTGGGGATCATAAAGTCATTTAAAAAAATAATCGGGGAATCGGGTTTCATGTCCCCCCATTACGAACAAGCGAGCGGCCCATGTCCTTTCGCATGGGGAATTTCATTACTTTTTAAAAAACCCAATAGAAAACTAGCACCTTCCCAAAAACTACTCAAAAAGGCAATTTTTTACACCAGTACAAAAAAGGGGGTGACCCCAGACTTAAACAACAAATGGGCCCAATATTAACTTACCTTTGGGGCTACCCAAAATTTTTTTTGAGAAACCGTTACGGGAACTGTTTTCCATTTATAACGGCTCAAAAAAAAATAAACCCCCCTGCCGGGTTTTGGTTTCGGAAAAAAAAAAGGGACTAATGATGCAATCTTTAAAAAATGCAGATCTTTTTTACAAAACTTTGGAAAATAAGGAAAAATCCCCAAGGAATTTTTTTTTGCCTAAGAAAACCCTTTTGGGACACTGTAAACCAGAAACCCCTTATTTCCACAAACTTGACCAAAAACCGGGAAAATAAGAGGCCATCCCCGTTTTGCTTATTTAAAATTTTTACTTTACAAATAGGTACAGTACGTCCCTTTAAAAGACACAGCATCAGCAACAGGGGCCCCACTTGATAGGGATTTCCGCGGGAAGTGCCCTTTGGGTCCCCTGCCCTTCCTCATATACATAAATGCCCTTTTCCAAACGAAACCCCAACACCTGAAACCCATTCCTTTGCTGATGCCCACGACTTATGTCATCTCTCACCCAATTTTTGCCCCCCTTTAAAACACCATTGGGGGAATGGGGGAGCTGATTAAAATATCGACTTGGATGACACCCAAATAAATTACGTTTAACCATGCCCAAAATTACTATATTATGTTTGGGAAAGAAGAGAGGAGATGCAAAAATTAACATTAAGTTTTGAAAAACACTCTAATTACCAGAAATAAGGGGGGGAAAATTTTTGGGTTTTATACCTTGACAAAAACCCTTGAATTTCACCCCCAAACCCACATATACCCAAAAAAAAGTACCCAAAAAGGGTTTGGGGTTTCCTCTCCAAGATACATACTACGTGCTGCAAAAGGGCCCTTTCACTTTACCCCCTCACTTTTTATCCATCCTACCTATGCAAATTGTCTTGTGGATAAAACTCAGCAAACACCAAAAGCCAATAAAAACCCCAAAAAAAAAGCTGCAGTAAAAAAATAACAAAAAATCCCATCCCTGGAGCACACCCCCCCACCCCTTCAAAGTCAAAAAACTTACTCCCAGTTCAGTACATCCACACTTACTACTTGCAATCTAAAAATTTTTTTACGGGGCCCTTTTTAAACTCTAATATCAACCTTGACCAAAAAACGCTTTCTTAAATATTTTGTGACAGAACCCACAGGCAAAACCCCCAGAAACAAACATCTCTAACATCCCCGTGTCCGACAAACCTTTTAAAAAAATTTCCCAATGTATGTCAAAGGGGCCCTAAATTGGAATCCCCCCTCCCTTTGAAAACCCTCAAAAAATGAAAGCACATTCATCACCTTTCCCAAAACTACCATTAAAAAAAACATCTTATCTCCCTATACCCCCGTAAAACTAACTTCACGAATACCACCCTGGGGGGTTCAACTTACACTCGCTTACTAAATTTGACCATAAACAAAATTTTTAATCTAAAGTCTTAAAATAAGGGAATCCTGTGATACCCCAAATTTTAAAACAACTATTTTACTTGGCCAAAACAAAAGCATTCAAAATTGTTAAATCACAAACTAGTTTTTTAGCCCAAAACCCTTAATACCAATTTAAACCCCCATAATTTGTAAATTTTACTTTTAAGAAAAAAAATAAGTATCCCCAAAAAATTTCCTTAGCCATGCAAAGGGTTTTTTCTATTTGGTACACTCTGTAATTTAAATTTTTAAACACATGAAAACCCCAAAACAATAACCAAATTTCTTTTAAACTCACATTGTTTTCCCTTTATAGAGAAAAAATTTTTAAATTTGAATTTAAATTTTAAATTTGTAAATGTCATTAAATGCCAGCTGGGCCCTATGTACCTTGTACATGTACTTGTAGTAAAAAAAAGATTTTTTTTAAATATTATTATTAGAAACCCATTTTCACCCCAAAACACTGTTATGGTAAAATTCCCTTTTATTTTATTCTGATGATTTTTTTAGGGTAAAATACTCCTTTAGCATTCAACACAAAAATTTTTTTCCCTGATGTACTTTCATATGTCCCCACAAGATTTTTTGTCTTTACTAAAACATTTTAGGGCACTTTTGAACATTGATATGGTTTTTCTCCCGTATTACTCTCATATGTTCACAAGACTGTTTTTCTTATTAAAACATTTCAGGCACTCGAAAAATTGAAAAGGTTTTTTCTCTGTTTTTCTCTCATATGTGTCACAAGATGCCTTTTTGACTAAACATTTCAACCCCCGAAAATTGATATGGTTTATCTCCTGATGTACTCTCAATGTGTCACAAAATGCCATTTTTTCCCAAAAAATTTCAGAAAACTCAGAACATTGATATGGTTTTATCTCCTGTATGTACCTATATGTCTTACAAGATTACATTTTTAAATAAAATGTTTTTTGACACTCCCGAACATTGGGTATGGTTTATCCCTAATGTACTTTCATTTTTCACAAAATAGCCTTTTTGGAAATAAAACATTTTCAAAACTCTGAACACTGATATGGTTTTTCTCCCCGTATGTACTTCACATGGTTTTTCAAAATTGTTTTTTTTTCACTAAACCCTTTTTAAAACACTCTGAACACTGATATGATTTATGTTTTTATGTTTTTCCATATTTTTTTAAAAATGGTATTTCATTTTAAAAAATTTAGTCATTCAACATTGGTATAGTTTAAACTTCCCTTTTGTATCACATTCTATTTCAAGAAATTTTTAAAATTTTTTGGGATTTAAAAAAACAGTTTTTTCCTTTTGAACATTTCCCATGTTAAATTTATTTAAGCAAAACTTTTCCCCACTTTAAACACTAAAAAATTTATTTGTGCATTTTTAAAAAACATCATAATTTTTTTTTTTTTTTTAAAAGATAAAAAGTATTTGGAAAAAACTGCAGATAAAAATCAACATCAATTTTTATTATTATTTTAAACTTGTTTTTTTACAGATTTTTCTTTTGGGAAAAATTAAATTTAAATTTCAGTATTACTTAAGGGATGTATTTTTTTTTATAACTACCAGGGGATATTTAGATAGGGAAATTCCCCAAAATCAAAAATAAAATTGTTTTAATTAGGAAAACTTAGGTAGTTAAAAATTCACAAGGATAACAATTTGCCTTTCTTGTAGTACTGAAAATATAATGTCTGGCAAGACCCCAACCCTTGGGTTAAACTTCCAAAAAAATTTCTGCAATAGAAAAAATGAGTCAGTTAGTACAATATTTTCCCCAATTACCAACAACACATACTCCCAAAAAGAAAATTTTTTTTCCCAAATTTTTATGTTTTACTAAAAAAAAATTTTCGCTTTTTAACCCCTTCAAATTTTCAAATCCCTATTTTAAGGCTTAGAAACCAAATGTCAAACCCCTATTAAATATGCTAAAATCCCAGTAGCTTCAATCTTGCAGGAGATAGCTGGGTAGGCCCACATATTTAGAGAAAGGGTTTTGAGTGGGGCAAATTTTTTAAAGCATAAAAAAAACCTGCAGCACTCAGTGCATGAGAAAATGGGGCCCGGGGTTTTTTTTTAAAAAAGCATATTTGTGGGGGTTTTTTTTTGTATGGTATTTAAAGGGTTTTATTCTCATTTTCTTGATGTTATTTTTACAGAAGGGAAACATATAACAGAAATAAGATGATTTTTTCCCCTTTTAGGGGTTTCGGCCCCGTACTAGAACACTTAAGCACCAAAGGGTTTTTTAGTAATAGTACACATAAATTTTTAGTGCCCCCAAATTTTAGTGAGAGGGAAAACAGGGAGGGGCCCACTATGGAAAAAAAATGGGTTTTATGTGGTTAGTGGGTTTCAGTATAAAAAAAATCCTGCAAAACACACAGTGAATAATGGGAAAAAAAAAAAATTTGAGTGTTTTTGGGGGTTAAATTTGCAAAATTTGGGAAATGTACTTTCTATGGTATTTATTGTTGTAACTTGTTTTTCCCAGTCTTATTTTATTTGAATGGAAGACTATTCAGAAAAGAGATAATTTTTTACTGGTTTTACAATTTAAAAAAATTTCTTGAAATTGAGCTCAAAATAGCAGAAATGTTCCCATTTTTTTCCGAAGTTTTTAAAAGTAAAAAAAATCAGCTATGCGTCCAAATGGTGAGTTTTAAAATTCTTTCACAAGTGCACTATAATATTTATTCCATTTCTACACTAATTTCAGTAGTCCCGCATAACGTAAATCCCTTTTATTTTTTTTGAGAATAAAAATTCAAAGTGGAAAGCAAAAAAAATGAAAAAGGGGCCCAAAAACGTGACTAATGAACAGAGAAATGCTATTTAGTGATAGGAATGTCTTTCCCTTTTTTATTCTGGACCCTTTTCAGGGAAATTTTGGCCCTTTTTTTTTAATTTTTTTTTTGAAATTGGCCAAAATTGCTAAAAATTTTGACCACGTATTGGATTGGTTTTAAATTGGGAAAAATTTGGGGGGGTCCCCTTGTACTATTCGATAGAAAAAATAGAGTTCTAGTTTAAAAAGTTTTTGCTTTTTTTTCAAAAAGAAAACTGGGAAACGGGCCAAAAAAAGGGCCCCAAAGTGGGCAAAAACGCCGAGCATAAAAAAATCGTTGAAAACCGCTAAACTTCGCAAGAGTATAAATTTTCCCTAAAAAATTTTCCCTCAAATTTCATACTTTTGGTTTCATTATGATTGGGGGAAAAAAAATTCTTATTTTTTTCATAAGGGAAAAAAAAATTTTTTTTTTTTTTTTAAAATTTTGGGGGACCCTGAGAAAAAAATTCGGAGTGGGCCCGGGGACCCTGAAAGCGGTTTTAAAGGGGTTTAATTAAAAAAAAAATAGCTTGAAAGTGAACTCAAAAATTTGTACAAATTTTTTGATTGTTGACAAAGTTCAGGGGTAAAAAAAAATTTCCCTTTATGCATTCAAGAAAACGTCAATTGGTGGGTTTAATATGCTTCCACAAATGAACTGTATTTTTTATATCATTTTTTAAAACAATTCAGTAGTCTGCATAACAGTAAAGTAAATTTTTAAAATAAAAGGGGGCCCGGAGCCATGACTAAAGAAAAGGGAAAACAATTTTATTTTAGTTTAGGTCGAAGTATTGGGTTTTTTCTGGAATGTATTTTTTAAATTGGCCTTTCTTCAATTTTTATGAAATTGGCCAAAATTAAAAAAATTCTGATCACTTTATTGGGTGGAAGTAAAGGAGTTTTTAGGAAATGCTATGGGGTTTGGTTTGAAATGGAGCAATGGATTAATATTTTAATCAAAAAAAAGCAAATAAAAATGACAAGAGTCATGCTGCAATGCGGGGCAAAAAAAATAAATTTCTAAATATAAAACAGCTAGGGGGAGTGGATAGAGGGGAGGGGAAAAAAAAGGGCTGGAAGGGATGCAAGGGGGGTATTTGTTTAAAGTTCCCTTTTAAAGGGAGTTGTGAAAAAAAAAGCAAAGGGTCGTGATAAATTTTAAATCAAAGGCCCCCATCATCTTTAAGAAGGGGAAAAAAACATAAGAGCAATAAGGCAGTGGTATTTGGGGAGATAAATCCTGTGAGCTCGCCTTTTTGGGAAACCGGGAAAACCCCGAGGGAAAGTGAAGAACTGAAATAGCTCCCTGACAAGCCTCACAGAGAGGGATAGGGTTTTGTTCCATGAGATACCCATAGGTAAGGAGAGTATGGCTGATGCGGAGATGGGAGAGCAAAGTCTCCTGAGTATGGCAACAGTAGTAAGAAGAGGGCCCCACGTAGAAAATAATTTCCCCAAAAATTTAAATGCTGTATATTTTTTATAATGTAAATACATGATTAATGCATTACTATTGCTCTAAAAGTGTTATTTAAAGAAGAAAAACTGACAGAACCACTGCGCCTTGTGGATGGGCGGAGAGGAGAGGCGGGAGTGTTTTGAATGGAGTTAAGGGAGGCTGGGAAAAATAGGACCAGGAAATTGGAGTCTACAGCGGCCTAAGGATTAATATAGGCCTCACTTCATAATAGGAAGTGTCGTAACTGTTTCTGGTGAAGAGTGAGGGAACGTGATTTATCGGACCACCGTAATACAGTGGTAAAATTAGTGAAAATGGTAGGACTGGTGGTGACTGGCGTGACACCTTGGAGTGTGTCCAGGGGAAAATACCCGTGATTTAATCATCACTCATCGGTCTCAGATCTTAATGGAGTGACCGCTAATGTGCATAACAGTTATGAGACATTAAACCATATGGGGGGGCTGTGAATAATAAAGTGATAATAACACTAAGTTAAGAGAATGTGTGAAGTGAAATGAGTCTCCATTCTCTGAGTGAGCATCAGTTAACCTCGGGGTTTCCTGTCCCCGAGGATAGAGGAGTTTATGGAGTCATGATTTCTAAGCCAGGACATACCAACGAATACCCAGTCCTGCTGAAATAAGAACTGTATCGGTGTAACAGGACATCAAAATGAGATGGTGAATGGAGGAAATAAGGAGCATCAATCACCCACAGTTAAGTAACCCCTCTAGTTATAACAAACTGATACTGGCCAGTTAGGTAAGTTGTAATTGGATAGGTTGTGGTGATCCAGCTACATCAAGTGACCACCAGGGAATATCTGGTAAGTGAGGTATTATATACAAGTGTTTTTCCTTGATGGATATATATGTTGTAACCTACTCCTCCCTTTCATTTCAGTCAAACCAATTTTATCTACACAGTCCACAATTAATTAGTAGCACCATACTTGTGGGTGTTATCCCCCTTCACACTTGTCTCGGATAGATAGGGTAAGATTTTGAGGTCGAAGGGCCACCTTAGTGACCAGGGGTGGCTAAAAATTTTTTCACATGCCTACATGGGGTAACTACTGTAAACAATATGTGATTGTCGCCTCCCAATGAGATTTCATGTATGAATGTAATGTTGAGGGACATACAGGGAACCTATTATAAATTTTCCCCTATCTCCCCATTTGGCCCTTTCGAACCATATGTTAATCAGTGAAAAATTAATTAATTAATACTTTATAAAGAAATGATTTAAAGAAGTGGGTACAGTGTACACAGATTTAATCGATTGTAAAGGTGGATGATCATTAAGCAATTAATTGCTAGCATATGTGTGGCAAGAATTTATGCAAAGAGAAAAGTGCAGAGTTACTCTTAAAAGTGTCTACTTAAGTTGTATAATCGGTGATTAGTAATTCTATAAACCATGACTGGATCTGGAGTTAATGTGGCTGACAAGTCCATGGATTTTAGAGTAATGAAAGCATCATTACAGACTTTTAAAGGTCATGTGACGAAGGCATACAGTAAGTGCTTGGATTTAATGAATCAAGAAACCGTGAACCCTAATGAATAAAGTTATATTTAGATGCTTTAGAGAGTAGATTTGAGTGGTACAAATTGTGGTTAAAAGACTGTGAAAGAGATCTGCTGGAGAATTGTAGCAGATGGCGAGGAAACGAATGCTTTTATTATTCAGCATTATGAATTGGAAGAAAAACTGTCCTGTAAAAGTAAGGCTTTGAAAAAATTAAAGGTGTAAACCGGGCATTTTGATAAAACCAAATGCAAACGATGTTTTTGCCAAAACCTCCACAGAAAGGGTCGGGGAAAAAATCAGACTGGGTCGGCAAAAATTAAAATTTTCATAGCAGACCATCAGAAAAACATTTGTAAAGATATAACACATAAGACTTGGGGTATCTGTCAAGTCCAAAGGGAAAATAATCCCAGTGGTAAAAATCATAATTAAAGGGGTTAATAGGCAATATCAAGTGACAGGAATCGTAAGGGGTGGTTCCACACATCGAGGTAAAGGAATAAATGCCACGTAAGGAAACCCAAAATGATAAAAGGTCAGGAAGGGAAGAGAGAGACTGTCTAATCTGCAAGGGTACTCTTTTCACAAAAGTTGTAAGCCTATAATTTCAGGGAGTTAAGTGGAAAGAATGGAAGAACTTGCGATGTATCAGATGTCAGGCAATCACAAGAAGGGGAAGTCATCCCAAAAATTGAAAAATTGCAAATCAATGCAAAAAGGGGAAATGCCATTAATATTCAGGGTTTTATTAATTCTTATTTAAAATGATGCAATAATGATAATGTTAAAAACCCTGAATACAGTGACTGACAAAGGTTGCAATAATGCTGGCCTATGATTATTATTTTTAAAATAAAAAGAACCCAAAACCCACAAGGGCTTTTACAGCACTGCGGGGGCAGGAAGTGAGGGTAAAAGTGGCAAAAAGGGAGGGGATATTACTAGTTAGGGAGAACAGCGGGGCAGTGGATAGAAGGGGTAGGGGGTAGCAAGAATTGAGGTAGAAAGGCTGGGGGATATGCAAAAGGGGCACATCATCAAGTTTGGGGATAAATCTCATTGTTAAAAATTTTAATGAGAGAGTCAGGATTAAAGGAGGGCCATCAGCAAAAAGGGGAAGGAAAAGAAAGAGTATAGAGGGGAGACATTTTGGAGGAAAATTTCGGGTTTGCCCGTTGATAGAGAGGGCGTCAAAACAAAGTGGCTAACTGTACGGAACAAGACACTCTCACAGAGAGAAACAGGGTGCCTCTCCAGAGATACCCATGAGTAAAACGAGTGTGGCCAATACAAGATGGGAATATTTATAAGAGTACCCCTCCCAACCTTGACACGGGTGACAAAAAGATGGATGAACATACTTGTTTAAAAAAATTGAAGTTTTACCAAGCAGAGTAACCAACTTTGTTGCCAATGGGTGTAAAGGGTGGGTAGCTATTCAGCAGAAATCCAAAATGGAAACCTCTATAGAAACTGGTAAGTCTGTACTGCTGACTGGGCAGTGTCGCCTTTTCATTCCCCGTATGTCAACATGACCAGGGCCCCCAACAAAAAACAATATTTTATGCTTGTAAAGATGCGGTGTACCAAGTTGGATACGGAGGACAAGGGGGGGTGTTCAAATTTCTGAATAGCTGTAAAGCACAAGGGAGTCTGAGCAACCACAAAGATGACACAGGCATAGATGCAATATGGATAAGTGCGCAAGAATGGCATACAATTCCAGTAAAAAACTAGCCGAAATAGAAAATCCCTCTTACGATGCGGGCCGGGAAAACACTTTGCGAATCCTATCGTCAAAAACTTGGCCATCTTGTATACTGCAAGGCATGAAAATGAAAGGGGAATTTGGTCAAGAAAAAGACAAGGGAATCCCCATAGACAATTGGGCTTTTGGAAAGGGATGAGAAAAACAGATCGAAACAGCTGGAACTTTCCGGGGGGTAGGGAAAAGTGAGATACTACATGAAAAGAAAGGTGGAAAATTGAAGAGAAGAAAGAGCGAATGTAGGGGGAAGAGGAAGGGACGAGAAAAAAGGGGCGGAGAAAATAATGTCAACTAATATCGGTAACCATTCTAAAAAGGAAGGATTGCGGAGATCATAGAGCATACTAGTAGCGAAGGGAAAAAGGGCCCTTACAGCAATGGGATAAGGTTTGAATTTTCACTTCTGCATAGAGGCTCTCAACAGGGAAAGAACGAAAAGCACCAAGCAAAATGTAATCCTTGGTGATGAATGGAGTTAAGGCTAGGAGGTAGCAGGAGAGCCACTGAAAAGTCGGGTCACCAGATGGGTTTTCGATAAAATGAGGGGGAATGTGGCGGGAGAGTTCAACATCAGCTCCCCATGAAGATGAGAAAGGGGTTTTTTTAAAAAGGTTCCGCCAACTGTGAAATTGCCTTCAAGAGTAAAAACCTATGCCAAAGGGGAGGATAACCATTAAAGAGGAGGTCAAAACCTGAATGTATTACGTTCAGGGATAAAGGGGGCCATGTAATTTGGGAGTTTTGGTACGGGGTTTCCCATGCTTGTGCCCTAATGGCAACACGGGCGACCGCTGTGGAAGAAAATGTAAAAGGTGACAGTCGCACCTCACAGGGAACAGCGAGGTCATCAACATAGAGTGATGACCAAATATTGGATGGAAAACTAGAGGCCAAATCTTTTTGCAAGGAGAAAAAGTTTGTGCCAGAACACATCCTGGGGGACACCTTAGCTTGATAAAGTCCAGGGGGAAAGCACAAATTTTTAAACCCACACGGAAATGGGGCTGTCAGTTAAAAAGTTCTTAAGGAAGGAGGTAGATTGCCCGGGGGCCCAAGGGGTGGGCTTGGGCCCAAAAAATTATACCTCCAAATTGTGTCAATGGGTTCTAAAGGTCAAAAAATATGGGAATAACTATGTTATTTGCAAAGGCATTTCGAAATACGTTCCAAGCACAGTAAGGGTTTTGGTAAACAGCCCTTACGAAACCATATTTTACGGGGAAGACGTTTTTTGTCCAAATACCACATTAAACATCTATTTACCCCGGGTTCCATCATTTGCAAAAGCCCGGTAAAAGCCCAAAGGATGATATGGGAGGCTTTATGTCCCGTATACCAGTTTGTTGAGAAGGAGAACAAAGCGATTTCCCCAGCGTGGAAAACTCCTTTGACCAAAAAAGATGAAAAAAGGAAAAAAGGACTGCAAGGGCTGACTGAGGGATATGTTGTAACATTGAATAAGAATGTTGTTGGGGCCCCCCCTGCCCAAAATCGCAAGCTTAGAGTGTTCTCCAGTTCTGAATGAAATGGCCATTTTACTGTTCTTTTCTGAGAGCAAAAAGTCCAAGGGTGTAACTCTCTGGCAGACTTTTAGGAAAGAAACGAGGGGATAGAGGAGTCCCCGAAAATATGGACCAGATGATTGCCAAAATTTTATTGGGAACATCTATTGGTTTTCATATCAACACCGGGAACCCGCAGAACAGGGGCCGGGTCAGGAGAATATTTACCACTCTTTTCGTACTTTTTTTTTAGACCACCAAAAGGGAAGCGAGGGATGGTGGGGACATAAACCCCAGCAAGTGCGTTTAGCATCATGGAGACACGGGAGTGATCGCATGCTTCTGCTTAAAATCAGGAGTCTCTTTTAGGTTCTATTTTACCGCCCCCCCGTAGCGTGTTTAAATGTATGCACGAGCACAAACAGAGACCACCAGGCAAGCATTTCTGAGAATGCCTGCCCGAAGTTTTGGGGGGAACAATGAGAAGCTGTGGTTAAAACAGAGGGCGGAAAAGGTGAAAAGTCATCAATGGGGGATGAAGAAGGAAACCCCACTAAAAGCATTAGTTGTGAATAAAGGGTCCAAACTGCCTATCAAAATTTCCAGTGTGGTTCGAAGAGGTGGTGAATATGAAGGGAAGTAAGAATCATTTAAAATGATCACTGTCATGTAAATCCGGGAGAAGAACCAGGGGAAATCTAATGGGCGGAGGAAGAGCAGAATGAGAGATCGATGAAAAAGGGGAATATGAGTTGAGAAAAAAAAAGGGGTTGTAAGTACCTGTTTTTAAAAAACATGGGGGGGGAGGAAGCAAGAAAACCCTCTAACGAATCCCGGGGAATGCCAGTGAGACCCTCAGGGGGAAATAAAGGGCTTTAAAAATCGCCAAGTAACAAAAGGGGGTGGCGGTAAGATGAAAAAAGACAGGCAAATCGGGGACAGATAATGCCCGAAAGGGGAAAAGGATACAAAAAACAGAGTGTATCCCCACCTTGCAAGAGGATGCTGTTAATGCGGAAGTACAACAAATAGCTGATGGTACGTAATATCAGTGCATAGAAGAGGGGCATTTTCATAAAGGTCCCACCAGGAAAAGGATCTGAAGAATACAAAAAATTTATAGCCTGAGATGGGATAGATAACAGCAGGTGTAATTTTGGCTCCTGTAGCAACACAACAGGGGAAAACCGGAAGAGTAACTATGAAGCTCCCCATGATTACCCCTGAGGCAGCGTATATTCCACTGTAAATAGGCCTGTTTGGGCAATGGAAAAAGATACCTGAGATCCACAGGTAAGGTTTTCTCTGGACTAGAGGGGTTAGAAAAGTCCACATTTGGTGGTAACAGAAAACGTTCAAGCAGCAAAAAGAAGGGTGTGCTGTGAAGAAAGGAGTTGCACAGATGGAGAAGAGGAAAGAGAAGGAACAGAGGGTGGATTAGTGGTCGATTGATGGTTTGGTCTCTGAAATAAATTCAGAGATTGCTTCAAGTTTTTCAGGTTCAGAGACGTCGTATGGGAGACAATATTGGAGATGGAAGGAGGGGGAGTTTGAGTAAAAATTATAACTTTTAGTGGACTGTCCCAAAAGGTAGAAGGGGGCGAAAGGGTGGAGGGAACTTGAGAAGTGTGGTAGGGGACAGAAGAGGCAGAAACCTCGGAGGTGGCAGAAGAGGAAGAAACTTTTGGGGGGCAGGGGAGGAAGGCACAGTATGAGCAGGAGGATGAACCTCCGCACTTGTAATGGAGCCAGTGAAAGGAGAAGACCAAGGTACAGAGACTGGGAAGGTAAATGTGGAGGTAGATGAAGGGAAGGAGAGGTTTAAGGAGATTTTTTGGACCTCTGAGAAGTAGAGGGACGATTGGAGGTGGTTCATATGAGGTCTTGTCAAATACGGGGGTTTGTGAGGGAGAACACAAAGTGAGAACAGACTGAGGTGTTGAAGTAGAGATGTCTGAGCCCAGGACAGCAAAAGAATTAGTTACGGGAGTGACTATGGGACTGGAAATCGCAGATGAGGCTGCAAAAAGATGGGACCCCAGAAATGGGGAGACGTTTTGATACATGAGAATAAGAAACAGGGGGTAGTCTCCCTTGGAAGCAGAGATGAGAAACTGCCATAGCATTAGGGAGACCTTCTGCCTCTTTGAGGCAACAAATTTCCCCCCTCATTTAAGTAGACCTGGCAACAGCGAGAGACGAAAGGGGGAGCCTCATGACAAAATTTAAAGGCCAGAGGGAGGTCGACTGCAAGACGTGTTAGAATGGTCATCCGGGGACCACGACTGGGCATTCGGCTATAGATCTGCAATATTTCGCTGGGTGGCCAAATCACCAGCAATTTCTACACTATACACAAATAACCCACACATAAAAGAGAGAAGCTAACGACGACGTTTCGGTCCGACTTGGACCATTTACAAAGTCACACTAACCAGAAGTGGAGCAGGACGGCTATATATAGCCGTCCTGCTCCACTTCTGGTCAGTGTGACATTGTAAATGATCCAAGTCGGACCGAAACGTCGTCATAAGCGTCTTTCTTTTATTACCTGGAGACCTGGAGTTTACCTGGAGAGAGTTCCGGGGGTCAACGCCCCCGCGGCCCGGTCTGTGACCAGGCCTCCTGGTGGATCAGAGCCTGATCAACCAGGCTGTTGCTGCTGGCTGCACGCAAACCAACGTACGAGCCACAGCCCGGCTGATCCGGAACTGACTTTAGGTGCTTGTCCAGTGCCAGCTTGAAGACTGCCAGGGGTCTGTTGGTAATCCCCCTTATGTGTGCTGGGAGGCAGTTGAACAGTCTCGGGCCCCTGACACTTATTGTATGGTCTCTTAACGTGCTAGTGACACCCCTGCTTTTCATTGGGGGTGAGTGATTCTCGTGTGCAAGTTCGGTACTAGTCCCTCTAGGATTTTCCAGGTGTATATAATCATGTATCTCTCCCTCCTGCGTTTTCCCGGGAATACAGGTTTAGGGAAACCCCAAGCGCTCCCAATAATTGAGGTGTTTTATCTCCGTTATGTGCGCCGTGAAAGTTCTCTGTACATTTTCTAGGTCGGCAATTTCACCTGCCTTGAAAGGTGCTGTTAGTGTGCAGCATTATGTGTGGGTTATTTGTGTATCGTTCCAGACACGGTTTTGTTCTTTGTTTTGTTATTAATTTCTACACTGTTCCGGTGTAGGGATCACCTTTCAAACTTGTAACCGATGTCCTGCTAAATAAACAGAGGATGGGAGTTCACGGCTGTCAAAGTTAAAAGGGGCCACATTGCAAGGGTATCGTCTCCGTCCGTGGGCAGGAAGAACATAAGTGTCTACCTTGAGAATTGGGAGATCTTGGAGTTCCAGCTGTTTGAGAATGTCATTGCCACATGTCTGGAAATTCTGTTGGACTATGGAATGGGACAGAATGATAGTAACACTACAAGAATTGAGGGAATGATGTTTTTCGATAGTGATAGGAATAGTATGGATATGTGAAAGAGAAAAATCATGAGCTTGGGTAGCATTCTGGACTGTGATGATGCACATACCACTCTTAAGAGCATGAAAGGAAAATCTTACCAA
>NC_069448.1:38301490-38324467 GCF_026875155.1 Cherax quadricarinatus | reverse complement strand
CCGTCCTGCTCCACTTCTGGTTAGTGTGACTTTGTAAATGGTCCAAGTCGGACCGAAACGTCGTCGTTAGCTTCTCTCTTTTATGTGTGGGTTATTTGTGTATAGTGTAGAAATTGCTGGTGATTTGGCCACCCAGCGAAATATTGCAGATCTATAGCCGAATGCCCAGTCTGTGGTGCCGATGACCATTCTAACACGTCTTGCAGTCGACCTCCCTCTGGCCTTAATTGTCATGAGGCTCACCCTTCGTACTCTCGCTGTTGCCAGGTCTACTTAAATGAGTGGGAAATTTGTTGCCTCAAAGAGGCAGAAGGTCTCCCTAATGCTATGGCAGTTTCTCATCTCTGCTTCCAAGGGAGACTACCCCATGTTTCTTATTCTCATGTATCAAAACGTCTCCCCATTTCTGGGGTCCCATCTTCTGCAGCCTCATCTGCGATTGCCAGTCCCATAGTCACTCCTGTAACTAATTCTTTTGCTGTCCTGGGCTCAGACATCTCTACTTCAACACCTCAGTCTGTTCTCACTTTGTGTTCTCCCTCACAAACCCCAGTATCGACAAGACCTCATATGACACCACCTCCCAATCGTCCCTCTACTTCTCAGAGGTCCAAAAAATCTCCTTAAACCTCTCCTTCCCTTCATCTACCTCCACATTTTACCTTCCCAGTCTCTGTACCTTGGTCTTCTCCTTTCACTGGCTCCATTACAAGTGTGGAGGTTCATCCTCCTGCTCATACTGTGCCTTCCTCCCCTGCCCCCTCAAAAGTTTCTTCCTCTTCTGCCACCTCCGAGGTTTCTGCCTCTTCTGTCCCCTACCACACTTCTCAAGTTCCCTCCACCCTTTCGCCCCCTTCTACCTTGGTACAGTCCACTACAGTTCCAATTTTTACTCAAACTCCTCCTCCTTCCATCTCCAATATTGTCTCCCATACGACGTCTCTGAACTCTGAAACACTTGAAGCAATCTCTGAATTTATTTCAGAGACCAAACCATCAATCGACACTAATCCACCCTCTGTTCCTTCTCTTTCCTCTTCTCCATCTGTGCAACTCCTTTCTTCACAGCACACCATTCTTTCGCTGCTTGAACGTTTTCTGTTGCCACCACATGTGGACTTTTCTAACCCCTCTAGTCCAGAGAAACCCTTACCTGTGGATCTCAGGTATCTTTACCATTGCCAATCATGGCCTATTTACAGTGGAATATACGCTGCCTCAGGGGTAATCAGGGTGAGCTTCATATGTTACTCTTCCGGTTTTCCCCTGTTGGTGTTTGCTTACAGGAGCCAAAATTACACTCTGCTGTTATCTATCCCATCTCAGGCTATAATTTATTGTATTCTTCAGATCCTTTTCCTGGTGGGACCTTTTATGAAAATGCCCCTCTTCTATGCACTGATATTACGTACCATCAGCTATTTGTTCGTACTTCGCTGCATTACACAGCATCCTCTTGCATAGGTGGTATACACTCTGTTCTTTGTATCTCTCTCCTTCTCGGGCATTATCTGTCCCAGATATTGCCTGTCTTGTTTCATCATTACCGCCACCACTTATGTTACTTGGCGATTTTAATGCCCATCATTTCCTCTGAGGGTCTCACTGTCATTCCCGTGGCATTCAGTTAGAGGCTTTTCTTGCTTCCTACCCCCTCCATGTTTTAAATACAGGTACTTACACCCATTTTGATCCTCACACTCATACTCTCTTTTGCATCGATCTCTCATTCTGCTCTTCCTCCGCCGCATTAGACTTCACCTGGTCTCTTCTCCCGGATTTACATGACAGTGATCATTTTCCAATGATTCTTACTTCCCCTTCATATTCACCACCTCTTCGTAACCCACACTGGTAATTTGATCAGGCAGATTGGACCCTTTACTCACAACTAACTGCTTTTAGTGAGGTTCCTTCTTCATCCTCCATTGATGAGCTTTTACACCTCTTCTCGTCCTCTGTTTTAACCACAGCTTCTCATTGTATACCCCAAACTTCGGGCAGGCATTCTCAGAAATGCTTGCCTTGGTGGTCTCCTGCTTGTGCTCGTGCAGTACATTTGAAACACGCTACGTGGGGGCAGGTACAATAGAACCATGAAGAGACTCCTTGATTTTAAGCAGAAGCATGCGATCACTCGCCGTGTCATCCATGATGCTAAACGCACTTGCTGGCGAGATTATGTCTCCACCATCACCTCTGCTTCCTCTATGAGTGCAGTCTGGAAAAAAGTACGAAAACTGAGTGGTAAATATTCTCCTGACCCGGCTCCTGTTCTGCGGGTTGCCGGTGTTGATATAGCAAACCCACTAGATGTTGCCAATGAAATTGGCAATCATCTGGTCCATATTTCTCAGGGACTCCATCTATGCCCCTCGTTTCTTTCCTAAAAGTCTGCCAGAGAGTTAGCACCCTTGGACTTTTCTGCTCTCAGAGAAGAACAGTATAATGTGCCATTTACACTTCAGGAACTGGAGGCAACACTCTAAGCTTGCCGATTATTGGCAGCTGGGCCCAACAACATTCATATTCATATGTTACAACATATACCTCAGTCAGCCCTTGCAGTCCTTTTACTCCTTTTCAATCTTATTTGGTCACAAGGAGTTCTTCCACAGCTGTGGAAATCTGCCATTGTTCTCCTTCTCAACAAACATGGTACTACGGGACATGAAGCCTCCCACTATCATCCCATTGCTCTTACCAGTGCAGTTTGCAAAGTGATGGAACGCCTGGTAAATAGATGTTTAATGTGGTATTTAGAGACACAAAACAGTCTCTCCACACGTCAATATGGCTTTCGTAAGGGCTGTTCTACCAGAACCCTTACTGTGCTTGGATACGTATGTTCGTAATGCCTTTGCGAATAACCACTCAGTTATTGCCATATTTTTTGACCTTTAGAACCCATATGACACAACTTGGAGGTATAATATTTTGGCCCAAGCCCACTCCTTAGGCCTCCGAGGCAATCTACCATCCTTCCTTAAGAACTTTTTAACTGACAGACATTTCCGTGCTCGGGTTAATAATGTGCTTTCCCTGGACTTTATCCAAGCTGAAGGTGTCCCCCAGGGATGTGTTCTGAGCACAACACTTTTTCTCCTTGCTATAAATGATTTGGCCTCTAGTCTTCCATCCAATATTTGGTCATCACTCTATGTTGATGACCTCGCTGTTGCCTGTGCAGGTGCTGACTGTCACCTCATTACAGTTTCTCTCCAGCATGCGGTCGACCGTGTTGCCAATTAGGGCACAATGCATGGGTTTAAATTTTCCAGTACCAAAACTCACCAAATTACTATGGCTCCCTTATCCCTGAACGTAATACATTCAGGTTTCTGGACCTCCTCTTTGACATAGGTTATCCTCCTCTTTGACATAGGTTATTACCTCTCTGAAGGCAACTTGTCACAGTTGGCGGAACCTTCTTAAAACCCTTGCTCATCTTTCATGGGGAGCTGATCGTTGAACTCTCCTTCGCCTACATTCCACCCTCATTTTATCGAAACTCGATCATGGTGACCAGATCTATTCAGTGGCATCTCCTGCTACTCTCTCTAGCCTTAACTCCATTCATCACCAAGGATTACATTTATGCCTTGGTGCTTTTCGTTCTTTCCCTGTTGAGAGCCTCTATGCAGAAGTGAACATTCCATCCTTATCCGATTGCTGTAATGCCCATTGCCTTCGCTACTATGTATGCTCTCATGATCTCCGCAATCCTTCCATTTATAGAATGGTTACCGATATTAGTAGACATTATTTGTTCTCCGCCCCTGTTTGCTCTGTCCCTTCTCTCTTCGCCTACATTCGCTCTTGTCTTCTCTTCAATTACCACCTTTCTATGTTCATGTAGTATCTCACTTTTCCCTACCCCCTGGAAAGTTCCAGCTGTTCGAGTCTGTTCTTTCTCACTCCCTTTCTCAAAAGCCCAATTGTCTATGGTAGATTCCCTCTGTCTTTTTCTTGACCACTTCCACTTTCATTTTCATGCCATTGCAGTATACACAGATGGCTCTAAGTCTTCTGACAGCATAGGATTCGCAGTAGTGTTTCCGGTCAGCATCGTAAGAGGGCATTTACTATCTTCGGCTAGCATTTTTACTGCTGAATTGTATGCCATTCTTGCAGCACTTATCCATATTGCATCTATGCCTGTGTCATCATTTGTGGTTGTCTCAGACTCCCTTAGTGCTTTACAGACTATTCAGAAATTTGATACACCTCACCCCTTAGTCCTCCGTATCCAACTTTGGCTACACCGCATCTTTACCAAGCATAAAGATATTGTTTTTTGTTGGGTCCCTGGTCATGTTGACATACAGGGCAATGAACAGGCAGACACTGCTGCACAGTCAGCAGTACATGACTTACCAGTTTCATATAGAGGTGTTCCATTTATGGACTATTCTGCTGCAATAGCTACCCACCTTCACACCCATTGGCAACAACGTTGGTCTACTCTGCTTGGTAACAAACTTCAATCTTTTAAACTAAGTATAGATTCATGGCCATCTTCTTGTCACCAGTGTCAAGGTTGGGAGACTACTCTTATAAATATTCCCATCTTGTATTGGCCACACTCGTTTTACTCATGGGTATCTCATGGAGAGGCACCCTGTTTCTCTCTGTGAGAAGTGTCTTGTTCCAGTATCAGTTAGCCACATTCTGTTAGACTGCCCTCTCTATCAACGAGCACACAGAATTTACCTCCAACGTCGTCTCCGCTCTACTACTCTTTCTTTACCTTCCCTTCTTGCTGATGGACCCTCCTTTAATCCTGACTCTCTCATTAAATTCTTAACAATGACTGATTTACTCCACAAACTCTGATGATGATGCCTTCTGCATATCCCTCAGCCTTTTCTACCTCAATCTCTTGCTACCCTCTACCCCTTCACTATCCACTGCCCCGCTGTTCTCCATAACCTAGTAATCATCCCTCTCCCTTTTGCCACTTGATACCCTCACTTCCTGCCCTGCAGTGCTGTATAGCCCTTGTGGTTTAGGGCTTCTTTTTTATTAATAATAATAATCAGCTAGGCCAGCATTATTGCAACCTTTATGTCAGTCACTGTAGTGTCAGGGTTATTAACATTATCATTATTGTCATCATTAATATAAGAATTACATACAACCCTGCACATAATTATATGGCATCTTCCCTTGTTGCATTGATAGCAATTGTTCAATTTGGCATGACTATCCTTTACATTGTGATTGCCTAGACATCTGATACATCTGTCAAGTTCTTCCATTCTTTCCACTTTAACATCCCATGAATTATAGGCATTACAACTCTTAGTGAAATGAGTACCCTTGCAGATTAGACAGTCTCTCTCTTCCTTGCCTGACCTTTTATCATTTGGGTTACCCTTACTGTGGCATTTATTCCTCTTACCTCGATGTGTGGAACCACCATTACGGATTCCTGTCACTTGATATGTGCCTATGTAACCCTTAATTATGATTATTACCACTGGGATTATTTTTCCCCTTTGAGACTTGACAGATACCTCAGAGTCATTATGTGTTATATCTTTACAACTGTTTGGCTGACTGGTCTGCTACTGAACAATTAATTCTTGCCGACCTAGTCTGATTTTCTCCAGACCGTACTGTGGAGGTTTTGGCAAACACATCGTTTGCATTAATAGGTTGATCAACTGCCTGGTTTACACCCTTTAATTTATTCAAAGCCTTACTTTTACAGGACAGTTTTTCTTCCAATTCATAATGCTGAATAATAAAAGCATTCGTTTCCTCGCCATCTGCACAATTCTCCAGCAGATCTCTTTCACAGTCTTTTAACCACAATTTGTACCACTCAAATCTACTCTCTAAAGCATCTAAATATAACTTTAATTCATTAGGGTTCACGGTTTCTTGATTCATTAAATCCAAGCACTTACTGTATGCCTTCGTCACATGACCTTTAAAAGTCTGTAATGATGCTTTCATTACTCTAAAATCCATGGACTTGTCAGCCACATTAACTCCAGATCCAGTCATGGTTATAGAATTACTAATCACCGATTATACAACTTAAGTAGACACTTTATAAGAGTAACTCTTGCACTTTTCTCTTGCATAAATTCTTGCCACACATATGCTAGCAATTAATTGCTCTAATGATCATCCACCATACAATCGATTAAATCTGTGTACACTGTACCCACTTCTTTCAATCAGTCAATTATTAAGTAATTAATTCAATTAATTTTTCACTGATTACATATGGTTCGAAGGGCCAATGGGGAGATATGGAAAATTTATAATAGGTTACCTGTATGTACCTCAACATTACATTCATACATGAAATCTCATTGGGAGGCGACAATCACATATTGTTTACAGTAGTTACCCCATGTAGGCATGTGAGAAAATTTAGCCACCCCTGGTCACTACAGGTGGCCCCTTCGACCTCACAATCTTACCCATATCTATCCGAGACAAGTGTGAAGTGGATAACACCCACAAGTATGGTGCTACTAATTAATTGTGGACTGTGTAGATTATATTGGTTTGACTGAATGAAAGGGAGGAGTAGGTTACACACATATATATCCATCAAGGAAAAAACACTTGTATATAATACCATCACTTACCAGATATTCCCTGGTGGTCACTTGATGTAGCTGGATCACCCACAACCTATCCAATTACAACTTACCTAACTGGCCAGTATCAGTTTGTTATAACTAGAGGGGTTACTTAACTGTGGGTGATTGATGCTCCTTATTTCCTCCATTCACCATCTCATTTTGATGTCCTGTTACACCGATACAGTTCTTATTTCAGCAGGACTGGGTATTCGTTGGTATGTCCTGGCTTAGAAATCATGACTCCATAAACTCCTCTATCCTCGGGACAGGAAACCACGAGGTTAACTGATGCTCACTCAGAGAATGGAGACTCATTTCACTTCACACATTCTCTTAACTTAGTGTTATTATCACTGATTACTTCACAGCCCACCATACGGTTTAATGTCTCATAACTGTTATGCACATCAGCGGTCACTCCATTAAGATCTGAGACCGATGAGTGATGATTAAATCATGGGTATTTTCCCCTGGACACACTCCAAGGTGTCACGCCAGTCACCACCAGTCCTACCATTATTCACTAATTTTACCACTGTATTACAGTGGTCCCATAAATCACGTTCCCTCACTCTTCACCAGAAACAGTTACGACACCTATTATGAAGTGAGGCCTATATTAATCCTTAGGCCACTGTAGACTCCAATTTCCTGGTCCTATTTTTTCCCAGCCTCTTAACTCCATTCAAAACACTCCCGCCTCTCCTCTCCGCCTATCCACACAGGCGCAGTGGTTCTGTCAGTTCTCTTCTTTAAAATACACTTTAGAGCAATAGTAATGCATTAATCATGTATATTTACATTATAAAAAATATACAGCATAATTTTGGGAAATTATTTTCTACAGTGGCCATCTTCTTACTACTGTTGCCATACTCAGGAGACTTTGCTCTCCCATCTCCGCATCAGCCATACTCTCCTTACCTATGGGTATCTCATGGAACAAAACCCTATCCCTCTCTGTGAGGCTTGTCAGGCAGCTATTTCAGTTCTTCACTTTCTCGTGGATTTCCCGGTTTACCAGCGAGCTCACAGGATTTATCTCCACCAATACCACTGCCTTATTGCTCTTATGTTATTTTCCCTTCTTACAGATGATGCTGCCTTTGACTTACTATCACGATCTTGCTTTTTGTCAGCAACCGCTTTACTATAGGAACTTTGACAAATAGCCCCTTGCATCCCTTCCAGCCCTTTTCTCCCCTCACCTCTGATCTCCTCTCCACCTAGCTGTTTATATATCTCCAGCACTATTTTCTGCCCCGCATTGCAGCATGACTCTTGTCAGTTTAGTGCTTTATTTGATTATAATATTAATCCATTGCTCCAGTCGACCAAACTCATAGCAGTTTCACTAGAACTCCTTTACTTCCACCCAATAAAGTGATCAGAAATTGGTAATTTGGCCAATTTCATACAAAATTGAAGAAAGGCCAATTTCAAAATACATTCCAGAATAAACAATACATTCAGACCTAGAACTAAAATAACATTGTGTCTTTTCATTAGTCATGTCTCCAGGCCCCTTTTATATTACATTTACTTTACTGTTATGCAGACTACTGCATTAGTGTAAAAATGATATAAATAATATCAGTTCATTTGTGGAAGCATATTAAACCCACCAGTTGACGTGTCTTGGATGCATGACGGAATTTGTTTACTCCTGAACATTGTCAACAATCAAACATTTGTACTAATTTGAGTTCACTTTCAAGCTATTTTTTGTTTATTAACCATTAACGCTTTCAGGGTCGCCAGGCCCACTCCGAGATTTGTTCTCAGGGTCGCCCAAATTTAAAAAAAAAAAATTATTTTTTCTTATGAAAAGATAGAGAATCTTTTCCCAATCATAATGACACCAAAAGTATGAAATTTGATGGAAATTTTATGGAATTATACTCTTGCGAAGTTAGCGGTCTCAACGATGTTTATGCATCGGCGATTTTGCCCACTTTGAGCCCTATTTTTGGCCGATTCCAGTGTACTTGTTGACAAAAAAGCATAACTATTTCACTAGAACTCTATTTTTTCTATCGAATGAGTACAAGAGACCACCCATTTACCAATTTCAACAATCCAATACAGTGGTCAGAATTTAGCAATTTTGCCAATTTCACAAAAATTTCAAAAAATGCCAATTTCCGAATAGGGTCCAGAATAAACAAGAAAGACATTCCTATCACTAAAATAGCATTTCCTCTGTTCATTAGTCACGTTCTTAGGCCCCTCTTACATTCTTTTGCTTTCCACTTTGAATTTTTATTCTCACAAAAAATAGAAGATTTACTGTTATGCAGACTACTGCATTAGTGTAGAAATGGTATAAATATTATCAGTGCACTTGTGAAAGAATATTAAACTCACCAGTTGGACGCATAGCATGATTTGTTTACTTTTGAACTTCGGTAGAAATCGAACATTTCTGCTATTTTGAGCTCAATTTCAAGATACTTTTCATTGTAAAACCAGTCAAAATTATCTCAATTTCTGTAATATGTCTTCCATTCTATAAAATAAGACTAGGAAAACTAGATTACAACAATAAATACCATACGAAAGTACAGTGCAAAGTTGCTATTTTAATCCAAAAACACTGTCAAAGTTTTTTTTTTCTCATTATTCACTGTGTGCTGCAGGATTTTTTTTATACTGCACACACTGACCACATAGACCCATTCTTTCATATGTAGGCCTACCTGCTTTCTCTCACTAGATTTGAGGGCACTAGAATTTATGTGTACTATTACGTGAAAAACCCTGGTGCGTAAGCTGTTCTAGTACGGCCGAAACCCTGAAAGAGTTAAAAATCATCTCTATTTCTGTTATATGTCTTCCATTCTGTCAAATAACATCAAGAAAATGAGAATACAACCATAAATACCATACAAAAATACACCACAAATATGCTGTTTTAAACAAAAACTCGGTCCCAGTTTTCTCATGCACTGAGTGCTGCAGGATTTTTTTATGCTATATATACTGACCACTCAGACCCATTCTCTCATATGTAGGCCTACCAGCTATCTCCTGCAAGATTGAAAGCTACTAGGATTTTAGCATAGTACTACGGGATTGACACTGGTTTCTAAGCCTTAATAATATGGGACTGACAATGAATGGGTTAAAAGCGACAATTTTATTTAGTGAAACATAATAATAGGAAAAAAATATTTTCTTGTTGAGTATGTGTTGTTGGTAATTGTGGAATATTGTACTATACTGACTCATGTTTCTATTGCAGAAATATTTTGTGGAAGATTACCAAGTTGTGTCTTGCCAGACATTATATCTTCAGTACTACAAGAAAGGCAACATCTGTTATCCTTGTGAATTTTTAACTACCTAAGTATTCCTAATTGAACAATTTTACTTTTGATATTGGGAATTCTATCTAAATATGCATGGTAGTTAATAGAAAAATACATGCTAGTAATACTGTAATTAATAATTTTCAGAAAAATCTGTATAAAAACAAGATAAAATAATAATAAAAGTGATGTTGAGTGTATCTGCAGTGTTCCACTACATATATTACTCTTTTAACACACAAAACAAAAATTATGATAGTGTTTTAATGCACAATATAAACTTTATTAGTGCTTATAAGTAGGGAAAGTTTTGCTTAAATAAATCTTAACATGGGAATATGTTCATAAGGAAAACTGTGTTTTCACTCTCCAAAATAGTTGAAAAAACTATCTTGAAATAGACATGTGAGTACATAAGGAAGATTAACTATACCAATGTTGTATGACTAAAATATTTTAAATGAAATACCATTGTTTAAAAAATATGGAAAAACATAAAGAACATAAATCATATCAGTGTTCAGAGTGTCTTAAATGTTTTAGTGCAAAAAACAATCTTGTAAAACATGTGAGAGTACATACAGGAGATAAACCATATCAGTGTTCAGAGTGTCTGAAATGTTTTAGTCTAAAAGGCTATCTTGTGAGACATATGAAAGTACATATAGGAGATAAACCATATCAATGTTCAGAGTGTCTAAAACATTTTAGTTTAAAATGTAATCTTGTAAGACATATGAGAGTACATACAGGAGATAAACCATATCAATTGTTCAATGTCTTGAAAATTTTAGTAAAAAGGCAGTCTTGTGACACATATGAGAGTACATACAGGAGATAAACCATATCAATGTTCAGAGTGTCTGAAATGTTTTAGTCAAAAAGGCAGTCTTGTGACACATATGAGAGTACATACAGGAGATAAACCATATCAATGTTCAGAGTGTCTGAAATGTTTTAATAAGAAAAACAGTCTTGTGACACATATGAGAGTACATACAGGAGATAAACCATTATTCAATGGTTTACAGAGTGTACTTGAACATAGTTTTGTATGGAGATACACAATCTTGTGAGACATATGAAAGTACATGCAGGAGATAAAACATGTTAGTGTTGAATGCTAAAGGAGTATTTTAGCTATAAACTCATCAGAATATATAAAATGAATGTACCATAACAGTGTTGAGAGTGAAATATGTTACTAATAATAATAATAATAATATCTTTATTTACTACAAGTACATGTACAAGGTACATAGGCCTAGCTGGCATCAATGACATTCTACTATTCAAATTCAAATTCAAATTCAAAGTTTATTCTCTATAAGGATTACAATGCTGAGTTTACAGAAATTTGGTTATTGTTTGGTTTACATGTAGTAAAATTGAGATTACAGAGTGTACCACTAGAACGCTTAGCATGGCTAGGCATTTCGGGCATACTTAGTTTTATTCTTAAATGTAAAATATTACAAATTATGAGGTAAGTTGGTATTATGGCTAAGTGACTAAATACTAGTTTGTGAGTTTAGCAATGTGAATGCTTTTGTTTTGGCACAGTATATAGTTTCAGTATTGGAGTATCACAGGATTCATTATTTTAAGACTGAGATTAATATTTCTGTTTATGGTCAAATGAGTAAGCGAGTGTAAGTGTGAACCACCAGGTGGTATTCGTGAAGTTAGTTGACGGGGTGTATCAGGGAGATAAGATGTTTTCTAATGGTAGTTTTGAAGGTGATGAATGTGTCTGCAGTTTTAGAGTTCTCAGGTAGGGTATTCCAGATTTTAGGGCCTTTGACATACATTGAATTTTTGTAAAGGTTTAGTCGGACACGGGGAATGTCGTAGAGATGTTTGTTTCTGGTGTTATGCCTGTGGGTTCTGTCACAACTATCAAGAAAGCGTTTTAGGTCAAGGTTGATATTAGAGTTTAAGGCCCTGTAGATATAGATTGCACAGTAGTAAGTGTGGATGTACTGAACTGGGAGTAAGTTTAGATCTTTGAAGAGTGGGGGGGTGTGCTGCCAGGGATGGGATTTAGTGATTATTCTTACTGCAGCTTTTTGTTGGGTTATTATTGGCTTTAGGTGTGTTGCTGCAGTTGATCCCCAAGCACAAATAGCATAGGTGAGGTATGGATAAATAAGTGAGTGGTATAGTGAGAAGGGCATTTTGCAGCACGTAGTATCGTATCTTGGAGAGGATCCCAACCGTTTTGGATACTTTTTTGGCTATATGCTGGATATGGGTTGCTGAAATTCAAGTTATTGTCAAGGTATAAGCCTAAGAATTTTCCCCCATTATTTCTGGTAATTAGAGTGTTGTCAATCTTAATGTTAATTTGTGCATCTCCTGCTCTGCTACCAAACATAATATAGTAAGTTTTGTCAGTGTTAAGCGTAAGTTTATTGGCTGTCATCCAAGTCGATATTTTAATCAGCTCCTCATTCACAATGGTGTTAAGGGTGGCAAGATTAGGGTGAGAGATGACATAAGTCGTTCATCAGCAAAGAGAATGGGTTTCAGGTGTTGGGATACGTTTGGAAGGTCATTGATGTATATGAGGAAGAGCAGGGGACCAAGGACACTTCCCTGCGGAACTCCAGTATCAAGTGGCCGTGTTGCTGATGCTGTGTCTTTAATGGTGACGTACTGATACCTATTAGTAATGTAAGATTTGAAATAAGCAAGCGCATGGCCTCTTATACCGTAGTGGTCAAGTTTGTGGAGTAGGATTTCGTGGTTACTGTGTCAAAAGCTTTTCTTAGGTCAATAAAAATTCCTAGTGGATATTCCTTATTTTCCAATGTTGTGTAAAGCAGATCTAGCATTTTATTGATTGCATCATTAGTGCTTTTATTTTTCCTGAATCCAAACTGCAGGGGTTGAGTATGTTTTGAGCCGTTATAAATGAATACAGTCTCCTGTGCACGAGTTTCTCAAAGATTTTGGATAGCAATGGTAAGTTAGATATTGGCCTATAGTTGTTTAAGTCTGTAGGGTCACCACCTTTATGTACTGGTGTAACCCTTGCCATCTTGAGTAGTTTCGGGAAGGTGCTAGTCTCTATTGACTTGTTAGAAAGTAATGAAATCGCATGCGAAAGGACATGGGCCGCTCGCTTGTACAGTAATGGTGGGACATGAGACAGATTCCCCGAGTTATTTTTAAGTGACTTTATGATCTCAATGACTTCCGTGGGCTCAGTTGGTGCAAGATAGAAGGAATTAGGGAAATTTCCATCTAGGTAGTCCCCGGCATGGGCATTGGTATGTGGGATTTTACTGGCGAGATTAGATCCTATGTTTGAGAAGAAGTCATTTATCTTGTTAGCTGTGTCAGTGGGATGTAGTGGTGTTTCATTAGGTTTAGTTAGGACAATATTCTTGGTTTTTCTCAGTTTGTGGGTCCCTAGAATCTGAGAGAGTGTTTTCCAGGTCTTTTTTATATCTCCTCTAGTGTCTGTGAATCTACTGGAGTAGTATAGTTGTTTTGCTTTTTTTATTACTTTGGTGAGAGCTGATGAATAGTGTTTAAGAATATCTTTGTGTATTAAGCCCTGTCTATATTGCTTTTCATATTGGTGTTTCCTGTCAATGGATTTCAGAATGGTGCTGGTTAGCCATGGGCAACCAAGCTGTTTGTTTGTGATCTGTTTTGTTTTTATAGGACAATGTTTGTTGTATAGTCTAAGTAATTTGTTAAGAAAGATGTCTGTCCAGTCATCAATACCATTGGCCTTGGAGAATTCTGTAGGCCAATCAACAGTCTCTAGGTCAGCTGTGAACTTCCTTACTGAGGCCTCGTCATGGAGTCTAAATGAGACTTTGTTGTATTCAAGTGGTGGTTTACTAATGTTTGTCAGGAGGAAGGTAGGGTAGTGGTCTGTAGTGCTATCTGTGATTATCCCTGATTTAAGGGGGGCTAGTATATTGGTCCATATGTGGTCTATTATGGTTGCACTTGTCTCAGTGAGCCTGGTTGGTTTAGTTATTGTTGGTATGAGAAGTGTGTTGTTCATATTGTTGATGAAATCAGTTACAGGCTGATCATCTAGTAAGCCAAGGTTGATGTTGAAGTCTCCAGCTAAGGAAGGTGGTGCTTATTCATTTGTCTGTTTGTTATTAGTGACTTTAATTTCTCACTGAAATTTGGATGTTTGTGGAGGTATCCGGTAAATGGCACCAATTGTTATAGGCGTCTTAAGGTTTTTTACAGTAAAATTAGCAAAAATGTATTCCCCATATTCATCACTAAAGCAAGTGGTGCTAAGACAAGATAATTGGTTAGAGTAATAGATTGCAATACCACCCCCAACTTGGTTTGTTCTGCAGTTGTGAATTGCTGTGTATCCTGGTAGAGGGTAGATATCTATTGTGTCCTGCTTAAGCCAGGTCTCAGTAAGAATAATGCAGGAGAAGGGTGTCTTTAGTGATTCAAGGAGTGCTAGGAGGTCATCATAGTGTTTGCTTAAGGACCTGATGATGTAGTTTAGTACTGATAGACTTTTAGCATTGTTTAGGATAGTGGTGGCTTGTGATGCTGTGTAATAAAGGCAGTTACTTTCCAATAGGTTTTGATTGGGTGTCAGATTATGGAGGTTTAGATCAGGGTCAACGTGATCAATCATCTTCTAGGTTTAAAATTATGGTTATTTATATCCTGAGTTGTGTGTTGAGTTCTACTACTGATATCTGTAGTGGTTGGAAGTTTGGACAAGTATATAGCTAGAATATTTTGGTCGTAGGGTATAGTCACTACTACACATAATGAAGTTGATGTTGTCTGTGTGTTGTGCTGGAATGAACTAAATGTACAACTAGGTATAAACTAGTAATATAAAAATACAAATTAAAAATAGAACAAGACTCTCACTTGTAATTGCACTAAGGTCTAATAATGACTTTTGTGGAGTCTCTGTTTTGAGCTAGAGTGAGCTAAAGTACAATAGGTTTAATCTAATAATATAAAAGTACAAATTAAAAATAGCACTAGTCTCTCACTAGTAATTGCACTGTGGTCTAATATAGTGAATTTGGTATTGACTATGTCTTGAGGTAGAATGAGCTATGTACAACTGAATTTAATCTAATAATATAAAAATACAAATTAAAAAATACAAATTAAAAGTAGCACCAGTCTCTCACTAGTAATTGCACTATGGTCTAATATAGTGAATTTGGTATTGACTATGTATTGAGGTAGAAAGAGCTATAGTACAACAACTTTAGTCTAATAATATAAAAATACAAATTACAAATAGCACCAGTCTCTCACTAGTAATTGCACTATGGTCTAGTATAGTGAATTTGGTATTGACTATGTATTGAGCTAGAATGAGCTAGAGTAAAACTGTGATTAATCTAATAATATAATGAAAGGAACAAGACTCTCAATTGTAATTGCACTAAGGTCTTATATAAGTTGTTTACAAGAATTAGAGTATAATTAGATTTAAATTGACAGGATAAAATTAAGGTAGCAAAATAATAATAAAAACAAAAGAATTGATAAAAATAAAAATGGCAATGACTTGGTTATAATATGCTAGTAAGATGGTGGACAGGATGATATAAAAGTTGTAGTTGAAAATACTAGGTTAAAAAAGTATGGAATAAAAATGGTCAATAAAAGAGTTTACAATAAGTTTGATCAATATAGTTTAAAGTAAAATTGGGCAATAATAGGGATTTAGAATAAAATTGGGCAATTGAGTATTTTTTAAAGTGAGGTAGAATTATTGAAGACAAGTTATGGTTAGTTTATAAAAGAATAAGATGGAACAGTGATGTGGTAAGTTGTAATAAAGGAGATAGATTCAGTAGATATTTAATACAATTAAGGCTATGAGGTAGAATGGTCGTTGAGTACAACAATGACAATTAAAAGTAGTTGGAGTATTAGAATTTTAGGGGGGCACAAATTTATGGCAATATGACAATATAACACTAACGGTGGACTATGGGTATTATCTGCACTTTACTCTGATTCTGTTAGTCCAGCCTCACTTAGGAATGTTTTAAGGTCATGTTCTGTGGAGATGAAGTATCTCTTTCCAGTGGGCTGTTTCCTAACTGCTATTTTTCCATCCCTCACAAAGCACTGGTGGATTTTTTGGGCATAGCGCAGTTTTCTTAGCCGATAAAGAAGGTTTTGTCTCATTTTGGTAAGGCACTCATTGACGTAAACATCAGTTTTCATAGAAATAGATGTTTTTAGTAGGTTGTTTCTTTGTAAGCTATTTTGGAATTTTAACAGCACTGTTTTTTTACCTGCATGATAGCCCATCAGTTTGCAATCCTTTATGTCATCACTACATATGTTAAGGCGAAGGTGGTCCTTGATAAGCTGTAGGGTGGTCTCCATGCAGGTCTCTTGGGTGACTGTGGGTGGGAGATGTTTGCTGTTAACTACAACAGCATCAGATAGCTGCTGTTGGTCATTATGGTCTTGGAAGTTGATTATGACATTTGCAAGTTGTTGGTCCACTCTTGATCTTTCCTCTGTAATGTTGGTAGTAAGTAGGGTGACTTTGGTCTTTTAAAGTGTTGATGGTGTCTAGGGACCGGGTGTGGGTGTTGCTTTGTTGTTCTAGAGTGTCTAGTTTATGTTCTAGAGCAGTGATCTTGTTGAGGTAATCTGCATTGCTAGCCTTTAGTTCCTGCATTTCTTGAGTTAGTTTGGTGATCGTTTGGTTCTGAATCATAAGGAGTTTAGCTATTTCTGGGTCGGTGATCTTCTTGACATCAAATACTGGGAAGGAGTTATCTTGGACTGTAGCGGCGGCCATGTTTGTTGTCGTCTGTCGTGTGTTGTGGTGGTGTCGGTGGGTGATGAGGGTTGTGTCCTGGCTGGCAGTACCACAAGTTTTCCTCGTGTTATTACTCCTCTCACCTTTGATGTTAGGAGTCCTTAGCTGGTTACTGGATCTTCTTTTATTGTTCTGACCCTTGTCCATTGGCTGTGGCTTCGGGTGAATAGTAGGCGATGGGTGTTGGGTGAATGTTGTGGAGTATCACTTCAGTGGCAGCGGGGTAGGAGTTGCTAGAACAAGTCCTATTAGTTGGTAATTTGTGAACTTTTGGGTGATTTCTGCTGTTGCTTTATATCATTCTGGGTATCCACACATGTTAGTGTTATGCGGGTCATGATTAGGTCATCACTGGGCAGCTGGGAACCTCAGGTAGAAGTAAAAATAGAGGACAAGGTTCCTGTTGCCGCTGCCGCTGCCGCTGCTGTTCAGCCATTCTTTGTTATGCTGAGCATTTCTCGCAAATTTGGGCCTTGGCCCAGGATGCGACCCACACCAGTCCACTAACTCCTAGGTACCCATCTTACTGATGGGTGAACATAGACAGCTGGTGTAAAGAAACACGCCCAATGTTTCTACCCACATCCTCTTCAGGGGGGGGCTTCTTGACGTTGTGAAGAGGCTCTTGGTCTGAGGAATTAAACCTGTTGGTCTCCTTCCTCAGACCGAACCTGATTATCCCTCAATCCACCCTTTCCTATCACATTATCCCTCTCCTCCCTTTTTCCTTTCCTCCTCCTCCTCCCCACCTCTCCCTTATTCCCTTCCTCTTTTTGGTCTTTGGGATTCTTCCCACAGGCACGCTAGTTCCTAGATAGGTGGAAGGGTACCAGGGTCCATTTCATTCCATTGAGATTCTTGGTGGTGGTGTAATTTGTCTTGGAATCTGGATTGTCTGGGGATGTCCGAATGCCTCTCCAGTCTCCCGAGGAGTGGCTTTGGGTGTCTTTCGAGCGACAGGTGTATCTCCGGAGGCTGCCTTTCGGATTCAAAGCATCAGAGATCATGTTACTGAAAGAAATATCCTAATTTTTTTTGGGGGGGGGGAGTAAATCATGCAGAAGTATGTGTATCTGCCTGAGGTACATACACACCTCTGTCAAATACACTGGCCACAATTCCTGAATTATTATATTGTTGTACACATGCATTGATATATCATCATGTAAAGTAAATGCTGTCAACAAAGTAAATTTCACAGCACAGCTTCCATAATCTAATGCAAACACACAAATAAAAACTACTCTATTACAACCTATTCACTGAACAAAAGTAAATGGGGAAAACAAAGGTGTATACAAGAGACACTATCAAGTTGCAAAATCAATCTCTCTGACACTCCTTACCCCCCTCTTCTCCTCATTTGAGCAACCGTCCACTCTCTTGTCATTACATATGACCCTGTCACATTCTTCTAGCCGTTCATGAGCATATAACCAGTCAAAGTGCAACAGTATCACAATCACTACGAACCTCACTGAAGAATCCTTACAGCATACATGCGTACATTACCTCTAAAAAATATATACCGCCACCTTCCAACATAGGTGTGATGGTAAGTGACCAAGCATATGTAAGTCTATATATACACAGAGAGTAATGCTGTCATCCCATGGGACACATACGCAAAAGTATAAACTGAAAACCCCCACAACCAAACTGGATCGCACTTTTAATCCAGCTATCATCACACTTACATCCTAACACCTACAAAACCACACTGAACCATCCCTCTATGTCTGACCCATATGCCCATACACACCCACACCCACAGAGGAGACTGTAGTAAATGAAAGAGCTAAGCTTTATGTGGAGGCCCTAACAGACAACAACAGAGCCCAAGGAAAGCCGAGAAGGGAAAATGACAGGCCACTGAGCCCAAGTACATTAGCCAGTGAAACTGAAGAAAGGAAAGCTGCAGTGCAGGAAACGAAATTAAATGAGGGGATACACAGGGATAAGCAGTGGGAGAATGAAAGGGTGAGGTCAGTCTTCGTGTATGGGCTCCAGGAAGCTGAAGGGGAAACATATGAAGCAAGAAAACAAGGGGAAAAAAAAGCAATTGAAAGCATCATGAAAGCAATAGGAGAAGACGACATGACCCAGCTGGAAAATTTTCGGAGAATAGGGGGGTTTGTAAAAAAAAGAACCCGGCCAGTGAAAGTGACCTTCAAGGCAGAAGCGACTCGGACCAGAATCCTGCAGGAGAAAGCACGATTAAGGGACATGCCGGCATACAGGAAGGTGTATCTCGACCGCGACAGATCACAAGAAGAAAGGCAGAAACTGAGAGAGATGTTACAAAGGCGAAAGGAGGAAAGAGAGGGGATGGAGAAGACAGACAGGAGATCCCAGACCCAAGAAGAAGATCAAATACAGCCTCCCTCACAACTTCCTATAGAAGCCTCCCAACCAGGTCAACCCCAGTGCAACCAAACACTCTAAATCAAAACACCCATGCCACATCCAATGCCCCCACCCACTACATTACAAACTCCACCCCTACAGCAACAACCCATAGTTCCTTACCAGGTCTCCCACTTCCCCAACCCCAATATACCTCCCAGACCACAGTCTTAGAAAAGAAGTTGAAGGTGTGGTATACAAATGCAGATGGAATAACAAACAAGTATGAGGAGTGGCATGAAAGAATCAAAGAGACATCCCCAGACATAATAGCACTCACAGAAACAAAACTCACCAGAATAATAACAGATTCAATCTTTCCATCCGGATACCAAATCCTCAGGAAAGACAGAGGGAGGAGAGGGGAGGAGGAGTTGCACTGCTCATTAAAAACCAGTGGGATTTTGAGAAAATGGAAGGAATGGATGGCATGGGCGAAAGGGACTACGTAGTAGGAACAATCCCGTCTGAGGACATAAGGTGATAATTGCAGTAATGTACAACCCACCACAGAACTGCAGGAGGCCAAGAGAAGAATATGATGAGAGCAACAGAGCAATGATCGACACACTAGCCGAGGTGGCCAGGAGAGCACACATGGGAGGAGCAAAGTTACTAGTTATGGGTGATTTCAATCACAAGGAGATTGACTGGGAAAACCTGGAGCCCCATGGGGGTCCCGAAACATGGAGAGCCAAGATGATGGATGTGTGTACTGGAAAACCTCATGCATCAACATGTTAAAGACACTACCAGAGGAGAGGAGAGGATGAACCAGCAAGACTGGACCTTGTATTCACCATGAGTAGTTCGGACATCGAGGGTATCATGTATGAAAGGCCTCTGGGAGCTAGTGATCATGTGGTTCTGTGCTTCGACTACATAGTTGAGCTCCAAGTGGAGAGAGTAGCAGGAATAGGCTGGGAAAAAACCAAACTACCAAAGGGGGAATTACTCAGGCATGAGGAACTTCCTTCAAGACATTCAGTGGGAGAGGGAACTGACAGGAAAACCAGTAAAGAAATGATGGACTATGTAGCAACAAAATGCAAGGAGGCAGATGAGAGGTTTGTTCCCAAGGGAAACAGAAATAATGGGAAAAACAGAACGAGTCCTTGGTTCACCCAAAGGTGCAGGGAGGCAAAAACTAGGTGTACTAGAGAATGGAAAAGGTACAGAAGACAGAGAACTCAGGAAAATAAAGAAATCAGCCGAAGAGCCAGAAACGAATATGCACAGATAAGAAGGGAGGTCAGAGACAGTATGAAAATGACATAGCATCAAAAGTAAAGACTGACCCGAAGCTGTTGTACAGCCACATCAGGAGGGAAAACAACAGTCAAGGACCAGGTAATCAGACTGAGGAAGGGGGATGGGGAATTCACAAGAAACGACCAAGAGGTATGTCAGGAGCTCACACAAGATTTAAAGAGGTATTTACAGTGGAACCCAGTAGGACTCCAGGAAATCAGAACAGGGGGGCACACCCGCAAGTGCTGGATGAGGTACATATAACCAAGGAGGAGGTGAAGAAGCTGCTATGCGAACTTGACACCTCAAAGGCGGTGGGACCAGACAACATCTCTCCATGGGTCCTTAAAGAGGGAGCAGAGATATTGTGTGAGCCATTAACAAAGATCTTCAACACATCACTTGAAACTGGGCAACTCCCTGAGGTATGGAAAAATGGCAAATGTAGTCCAATTTTTAAAAAGGGAGACAGACATGAGGCACTAAACTACAGAACTGTATCACTAACGTGTATAGTATGCAAGGTCATGGAGAAGATCATCAGGAGGAGAGTGGGGGGGCACCTGGAAAGAAACAAGTGTATAATTGACAACCAGCACGGTTTCAGGGAAGGAAAATCCTGTGTCACAAACCTACTAGAGTTTTATGACAAGGTGACAGAAGTAAGACAAGAGAGAGAGGGGTGGATTGACTGCATATTTTTGGACTGCAAGAAGGCCTTCGACACAGTTCCTCACAAGAGGTTACTGCAAAAGCTAGAGGATCAGGCACACATAACAGGAAAGGCACTGCAATGGATCAGAGAATACCTGTCAGGGAGGCAACAACGAGTCATGGTATGCGACAAGGTGTCAGAGTGGGCGCCTGTGACAAGCGGGGTTCACAGGGGTCAGTCCTAGACCTGTGCTGTTCTTGGTATATGTGAACGACATAACTGAAGGGATAGACTCAGAAGTGTCCTTGTTTGCAGATGATGCGAAGTTAATGAGAAGAATCAAATCGGATGAGGATCAGGCAGGACTACAAAGAGACCTGGACAGGCTACAAGCCTGGTCCAGCAACTGGCTCCTTTTGAATTAACCCTGCCAAATGCAAAGTCATGAAGATTGGGGAAGGGAAAAGAAGGCCCGCAGACACAATATAGTTTAGATGGCCAAGACGGCAAAACCTCATAAAGGGAAAAAAAGACCGGGGGGGTGAGTATAACACCAGACATATCTCCTGAGGCGCAACATCAATCAGATAACGCTGCAGCATACGGGCCCCTGGCAAACCTACGGATAGCGTTCCGATACCTCAGTAAGGATTTTTTTAAGACTCTGTATACCATTTATGTCAGGCCCATACTGGAGTATGCAGAAACCGTTTGGAACCCACACCTAGTCAAGCACGTCAAGAAATTGAGAAAGTGCAAAGGTTTGCAACAAGACTAGTCCCAGAGCTACGGGATTGTCCTACGAAGAAAGGTTGACGGAAATCGGCCTGACAACACTGGAGGACAGGGGTCAGGGGAGAACATGATAACGAAAATATAAAATACTGAGCGGAATAGAAAAGGTGGACAAAGACAGGATGTTCCAGAGAAGGGACACAGACACAAGAGGTCACAATTGGAAGTTGAAGACTCAGATGAATCAAAAGGATGTTAGGAAGTATTTCTTCAGTCATAGAGTAGTCAGGCCGTGGAATAGCCTAGAAAGTGACGTAGTGGAGGCGGGAACCATACATAGTTTTAAGGCGAGGTATGATAGAGTCATGGGGCAGGGAGGAGAGAGGACCTAGTAGCAATCAGCGAAGAGGCGGGGCCAGGAGCTGTGACTCGAAACCCCCGCAACCACAAATAGGTGAGTACACACACACACACACACACACACACCACACAACAAAAAAACGCCCCGGGTTCTAAAAGCTTAGAGATCTCCAGTGAATACTAGAAAGGACTGTCCTTCTAGCATCCAGCCTGTTACTGGGTTTTCGTAACAAGTAGTCAGTATCCTTGTCCAATTATCATTTGAATTCAGTATGAATTATAGTTTCTTCAGGATTACAACTGGTTTGGCTACTAACTAGAGGAAATTAAAATTTAAAAAATTTATTAAGTCTAGAGGTATTTTATCAAATTAAATTAAATTAAATTAATCACAGTAATCAAAATAATATCACATCTCTCGAGTTCAATATATTGTGCTGAAAACACATATCACATTTATAATTCTTAAGTACCGTCTGGTACATTAACATTTAATAAGATATTACAAATATGTACAAGTGTGTATGTATGTGTGTAAGTGCTCTAAGTAGTTCGATATGTCTCACGACTCGACTAGACTTAAACAAGTGACTGACAAAGTCCTCAAATAAACTAAGTTCTTGACCAACTGGCAATCAGAACAGTCTGCTTGAACAACAAAAAGTATGCTAAGCCCAATAGCAATATAACAAGCAACTGCAACACAGAATCAGGAACATGGAGATAATGTAACGACACTAAGTAGGGACCCTGAAGTTTACCTGGAGAGAGTTCCGGGGGTCAACGCCCCCGTGGCCCGGTCTGTGACCAGGCCCCCTGGGGGTCAGAGCCCGA
>NC_069448.1:38279669-38300990 GCF_026875155.1 Cherax quadricarinatus | reverse complement strand
GTAGCTCTACTGTGTATTCGAAGCTTAAAACCACATGGTCACTGGCCCCAAGGGGTCTTTCATATGTGATGTCCTCGATATCTGCACTACTGAAGGTGAATACTAAGTCCAGCCTTGCTGGTTCATCCTCTCCTCTCTCTCTTGTAGTGTCCCTTACGTGTTGGCACATGAAGTTTTCCAGTACCACCTCCATCATCTTAGCCCTCCATGTATCTTGGCCACCATGTGGGTCCAAGTTCTCCCAATCGATCTCCTTGTGGTTAAAGTCACCCATGATCAGGAGCTTTGCCCTGCATGCATGAGCTCTTCTGGCCACTCTAGCCAGTGTGTCAACCATCGCTCTATTGCTCTCGTCGTACTCTTGCCTTGGCCTCCTGCTGTTCTGTGGTGGGTTATACATCACTGCTATTACCACCTTGGGACCTCCAGAGTGAAGTGTTCCCACTATGTAATCACTTTCTTCTCCGCTGTCTCCTCTCTCCAGCTCATCAAAATTCCAGCGATTTTTGATCAGCAACGCCACTCCTCCACCCCCCTGTTCCCTCTGTCTTTCCTCAGGATTTGGTATCCCGTTGGAAAGATGGCATCTGTTATCATACCTGTAAGCTTGGATTCTGTGAGAGCTATGATGTCCGGTGATGCTTCTTTGACTCTTTCATGCCACTCCTCCCACTTATTTGTTATTCCATCAGCGTTTGTGTACCATACCTTCAGTTTCCTTTCCAACACTGTGGTTTGGGGGGCCTGTGACGGTGGGAGACCTGTGTGTGTGTGTGTGTGTGTGTGTGTGTGTGTGTGTGTACTCACCTAATTGTTCTCACCTAATTGTGGTTGCAGAGGTCGAGACTCAGCTTCTGGCCCCGCCTCTTCACTGATCGCTACTAGGTCCCCTCCCTCTCTGCTTCCTGAGCTTTATCATACCTCTTCTTAAAACTATGTATGGTTCCTGCCTCCACTACTTCACTTGCTAGGCTATTCCACTTCCTGACGACTCTATGACTGAAGAAATACTTCCTAACGTCCCTGTGACTCGTCTGAGTCTTCAGCTTACAGTTGTAACCCCTTGTTTCTGTGTCCCATCTCTGGAACATCCTATCTCTGTCCACCTTGTCTATTCCCCTCAGTATCTTATATGTCATTATCATGTCTCCCCTGACCCTTCTGTCCTCCAGTGTCGTCAGTCCAATTTCCCTCAACCTTTCCTCGTACGACATTCCCCTGAGCTCTGGGACTAGCCTTGTTGCAAACCTTTGTACATTCTCTAACTTCTTGACGTGCTTGACCAGGTGTGGGTTCCAGACTGGTGCTGCATGCTCCAGTATGGGCCTAACATACACAGTGTACAGTGTCTTGAACGATTCCTTATTAAGGTATCGGAACGCTATTCTCAGGTTTGCCAGGCGCCCGTATGCTGCAGCAGTTATTTGGTTGATGTGTGCCTACGGTGATGTGCTCGGTGTTATGGTCACCCCAAGGTGTGTGTGTGTGTGTGTGTACTCACCTATTTGTACTCACCTATTTGTGGTTGCAGGGGTCGAGTCACAGCTCCTGGCCCCGCCTCTTCGCTGATTGCTACTAGGTCCTCTCTCTCCCTGCCCCATGAGCTCTATCATACCTCGCCTTAAAACTATGTATGGTTCCCGCCTCCACTACGTCACTTTCTAGGCTATTCCACGGCCTGACTACTCTATGACTGAAGAAATACTTCCTAACATCCCTTTGATTCATCTGAGTCTTCAACTTCCAATTGTGACCTCCTGTGTCTGTGTCCCCTCTCTGGAACATCCGTCTTTGTCCACCTTGTCTATTCCGAGCCGTATTTTATATGTCGTTATCATGTCTCCCCTGACCCTCCTGTCCTCCAGTGTCGTCAGGCCGATTTCCCTCAACCTTTCTTCGTAGGACAATCCCCGTAGCTCTGGACTAGTCTTGTTGCAAACCTTTGCACTTTCTCTAATTTCTTGACGTGCTTGACTAGTTGTGGATTCCAAACTTGTGCTGCATACTCCAGTATGGGCCTGACGTAAATGATATACAGTCTTAAACGAATCCTTACTGAGGTATCGGGACGCTTTCCGTAGGTTTGCCAGGCGCCCGTATGCTGCAGCAGTTATCTGATTGATGTGCGCCTCAGGAGATATGCTCGGTGTTATACTCACCCCCAGATCTTTTTCCTTGAGTTAGGTTTGCAGTCTTTGGCCATCTAAACTATATTGTGTTTGCGGTCTTCTTTGCCCTTCCCCAATCTTCACGACTTTGCATTTGGCAGGGTTAAATTCAAGGAGCCAGTTGCTGGACCAGGCTTGTAGCCTGTCCAGGTCTCTTTGTAGTCCTGCCTGATCCTCATCCAATTTGATTCTTCTCATTATCTTCGCATCATCTGCAAACAAGGACACTTCTGAGTCTATCCCTTCCGTTATGTCGTTCACATATACCAAGAACAGCACAGGTCCTAGGACTGACCCCTGTGGAACCCCGCTTGTCACAGGCGCCCACTCTGACACCTCGTCGCGTACCATGACTCGTTGTTGTCTCCCTGTCAGGTATTCTCTGATCCATTGCAGTGCCTTTCCTGTTATGTGTGCCTGATCCTCTAGCTTTTGCAGTAACCTCTTGTGAGGAACTGTGTCGAAGGCCTTCTTGCAGTCCAAAAATATGCAGTCGATCCACCCCTCTCTCTCTTGTCTTACTTCTGTCACCTTGTCATAAAACTCTAGTAGGTTTGTGACACAGGATTTTCCTTCCCTGAAACCGTTCTGGTTGTCAATTATACACTTGTTTCTTTCCAGGTGCCTCACCACTCTCCTCCTGATGATCTTCTCCATGACCTTGCATACTATACACGTTAGTGATACAGGTCTGTCGTTTAGTGCCTCATGTCTGTCTCCCTTTTTAAAAATTGGGACTACATTTGCCATTTTCCATACCTCAGGGAGTTGCCCAGTTTCAAATGATGTGTTGAAGATCTTTGTTAATGGCTCACACAATATCTCTGCTCCTCTTTAAGGACCCATGGAGAGATGTTGTCTTGTTCCACCGCCTTTGAGGTGTCAAGTTCGCATAGCAGCTTCTTCACCTCCTCCTTGGATATATGTACCTCATCCAGCACTTGCTGGTGTGCCCCCCTGTTCTGATTTCCTGGAGTCCTACTGGTTTCCACTGTAAATACCTCTTTAAATCTTGTGTTGAGCTCCTGACATACCTCTTGGTCGTTTCTTGTGAATTCCCCATCACCCTTCCTCAGTCTGGTTACCTGGTCCTTGACTGTTGTTTTCCTCCTGATGTGGCTGTACAACAGCTTCGGGTCAGTCTTTACTTTTGATGCTATGTCATTTTCATATTGTCTCTGAGCCTCCCTTCTTATCTGTGCATATTCGTTTCTGGCTCTTCGGCTGATTTCTTTATTTTCCTGAGTTCTCTGTCTTCTGTACCTTTTCCATTCTCTAGTACACCTAGTTTTTGCCTCTCTACACCTTTGGGTGAACCAAGGACTCGTTCTGTTTTCCCATTATTTCTGTTTCCCTTGGGAACAAACCTCTCCTCTACCTCCTTGCATTTTGTTGCTACATAGTCCATCATTTCTTGTACTGGTTTTCCTGTCAGTTCCCTCTCCCACTCAATGTCTTGAAGGAAGTTCCTCATGCCTGAATAGTTCCCCTTTTGTAGTTTGGTTTTTCCCAGCCTATTCCTGCTACTCTCTCCACTTGGAGCTCAACTATGTAGTCGAAGCACAGAACCACATGATCACTAGCTCCCAGGGGCCTTTCATACATGATACCCTCGATGTCCGAACTACTCATGGTGAATACAAGGTCCAGCCTTGCTGGTTCATCCTCTCCTCTCTCTCTGGTAGTGTCTCTACCATGTTGATGCATGAGGTTTTCCAGTACCACATCCATCATCTTGGCTCTCCATGTTTCGGGACCCCCATGGGGCTCCAGGTTTTCCCAGTCAATCTCCTTGTGATTGAAATCACCCATAACTAGTAACTTTGCTCCCCCATGTGTGCTCTCCTGGCCACCTCAGCTAGTGTGTCGATCATTGCTCTGTTGCTCTCATCGTATTCTTCTATTGGCCTCCTGCAGATCTGTGGTGGGTTGTACATTACTGCAATTATCACCTTATGTCCCTCAGACTGGATTGTTCCTACTAAGTAGTCCCTTTCGCCCGTGCCATCCATTCCTACCATTTTCTCAAAATCCCACTGGTTTTTAATGAGGAGTGCAACTCCTCCTCCCCCTCTCCTCCCTCTGTCTTTCCTGAGGATTTGGTATCCGGATGGAAAGATTGAATCTGTTATTATTCTCGTGAGTTTTGTTTCTGTGAGTGCTATTATGTCTGGGGATGTCTCTTTGATTCTTTCGTGCCACTCCTCATACTTGTTTGTTATTCAATCTGCATTTGTATACCACAACTTCAACTTCTTTTCTAAGATTGTGGTCTGGGAGGTATATAGGGGTTGGGGAAGTGGGAGACCTGGTAAGGAACTATGGGTTGTTGCTGTGGGGGTGGAGTTTGTAATGTAGTGGGTGGGGGCATTGGATGTGGCATGGGTGTTTTGGTTTAGAGTGTTTGGTTCCACTGGGGTTGACCTGGTTGGGAGGCTTCTATAGGAAGTTGTGAGGGAGGCTGTATTTGATCTTCTTCCTTGGTCTGGGATCTCCTGTCTGTCTTCTCCATCCCCTCTCTTTCCTCCTTTCGCCTTTGTACCATCTCTCTCTGTTTCTGCCTTTCTTTTTGTGTTCTGTCGCGGTCGAGATACACCTGCCTGTATGCCGGCATGTCCCTTAATCGTGCTTTCTCCTGCAGGATCCTGGTCTGAGTCGCTTCTGCCTTGAAGGTCACTTTCACTGGCCGGGTTCTTTTTTTACATACCCCCCCTATTCCTCCGAAAATTTTCCAGCTGGGTCATGTCGTCTTCTCCTATTGCTTTCATGATGCTTTTAATTGCTTTTTTCCCCTTGTTTTCTTGCTTCATATGTTTCCCCTTCAACTTCCTGGAGCCCATACACAAAGACTGACCTCACCCTTTCATTCTCCCACTGCATATCCCTGTGTATCCCCTCATTTAATTTGGTTTCCTGCACTGCAGCTTTCCTTTCTTCAGTTTCACTGGCTAATGTACTTGGGCTCAGTGGCCTGTCATTTTCCCTTCTCGGCTTTTCTTGGGCTCTGTTGTTGTCTGTTAGGGCCTCCACATAAAGCTTAGCTCTTTCATTTACTACAGTCTCCTCTGATAGAGCTTCCCCATGCAGTTCTGCCCCTTATTTGTGGCTGAGGTAGCAGTCCCCTTATTTGTGGCTGAGGTAGCAGTCTCTGTTGTCAATCCTAAAATGTTCTTTAGTTCTTGAGGCTGTTTCAGATTTTTCAGTTCCTCTTCTAAACTCTGTATCCTAGCCTCTGCTGCTTTGACATGCACCTCCCACTTCCTGCTTTCCATATCTATCCTCTCTTCCATTCTCATGCTAAGTTCTTCTAGTTTCTTTTCCCATTCATGATCTCTTTTTATGAGCTCTGCTGCCCAATCTTCCTTTGCAGCTTCCTCCTCCTGTCCCTTGGTTTTTCTTGTTCCTCTGTGACAACCCATTTTTGTTTTATCCTGATTGCCTCAGAGTGGGAAACCTATTAGTTTTGTATGTTAGGTTAGTAGTGTGTATGTCAGAGTGTGGGGGGAGGTAGTGGAGGAGCTGTGGCTATGTGGGAGAGGAGTGGGGAGGGGTGGGGAGGGGGAGTGAACGGGGGAGGGAAGAGTGAACGAGGGAGGGGAGGGATCAGGGGAAGAAGTGAGATGTCGGTGGTGAGGGGGGGGAGTGTATGTGTGAGTCTGGATATGTGTGTGTGTGTGTGTGTGTGTGTGTGTGTGTGTGTGTGTGTGTGTGTGTGTGTGTGTGTGTGTGTGTTTGTGTATGTGTGTATATATGTGTGTGTGTGTATACGTGTGTTGTGTGTGTGTGTGTGTGTGTGTGTGTATGTGTGTGTGAATATATGTGTGTGTGTGTGTGTATATATGTGTGTGTGTGTGTGTGTGTGTGTGTGTGTGTGGGTGTGTGTATGTGTGTGTGTGTGTGTGTGTGGGTGTGTGTATGTGTGTGTGTGTGTGTGTGTGTATGTGTGTATGAGGGAGGTATGCAGGGAGATACTGTTAATACATACCAGTAATTCTGGGTTATAAAAAGCGATAATTTCTACTAGGGTCTAAAGCTTCAATAAGTGTCTGCCCTTGTGTGTGTAGTGTTAGGGAGGGATGGTCTAGGGGGGGTTAGATCGTTATACCTCTCTGTTCTGTCTTTCTAGAAATGCTTCACTCTTCGCTTATTGTCCTTTCGGGATTTAAGTATCATTTATTGCTGTTTTTTATTCCTATTTCATTGTTCACGTTTTAGAGAGGACTTCCTAGCTTCCTAAGTGTTCATACTACTATTAACTACTGTAATAGCTTGCAAGGAGTGAGTGTCCAGTATCTACAGCGATGCAAGGCCAAGCCAAGCCTTGCCTGCGAATGGCAAACCATCCAATACAGGTGATCTTGCGCTGGCAACGTCGTGCCAAGTTGCCAGATGCTGAAGACCGTAGTCGTCGTACGTAGCCTAAATCCTATTTTGGAGATCCTTCATCGTTGATGATTATAACCATCGATGTGCTCATACATCCCTCGTGCCTCACGCGATTTCACTTTTCACTTATGAAAGTATTACACTTTCACATTATATACACTTCACTTTTATATGTATAATGGACACACAACCTGTCGTGCGTCATGCTTCAGGCCTACCGCTGACTGTAGGACAAAAACGTTTGGCATTATTTTGGATAAATGGATAAATTTCAGGCTTGCTCACAACTTTTTCTAATAATAAATTTAGTTATCACTCGTATTATTTGCTCACTGACGATGTTCTCTACCACTGATTACTGTTAGAAAGTCACTGCACCCTTTAAAACACTAGAAATTCCTCGGGAGCCTAGTGTGCCACCGTCTGCACCCACGGACCCACGCGGTTTTGTGTGTGTGTGTGTGTGTACTCACCTATTTGTACTCACATATTTTGTGGTTGCAGGGGGCGAGTCTAGCTCCTGGACACCGCCTCTTCACCGGTGCCTTGCTACTAGACCCTCTCTCTCCCGATCCAAGAGCTTTATCATTCCTCGTCTTATAACTGTGTTTGGTTCCTGCCTCCTCTACGTCATTTTCTAGGCTCCTATTCCACTGCCTTACAAATCTTGACTGGAAGCTAATACTTCCTACTATCTCTCTGACTCATTTGTGTCTTCAACTTTCCAATTGTCCGGCCTCTTGTTTCGGTGTCCCTCCCTGGAACATCCTGTCCTTGTTCCACCTTGTCTTATTCCACGCAGTTTTTTATATGTTTTTTTTTGTTTCGTTATCATGGTCTCCCCTGACCCTCTGTCCTCCATGGTCGACCAGGCGATTTCCCTTATCTTTCTTCTTTGGACATCCCCTTAGCTCTGGAACTAACCTTGTTGAAACCTTTGTCACTTTCTCTAGTTTCTTGACGGGCCTTTATCAAGTGCGGGTTCCAAAAACAGGTGCTGGCATACTCCATAGGATGGGCCTTGACCATTCACTCGGTGTACAGTGTCTTGATTGTATTCCTTTCTTAAGGTGTCAGAATGCTGTTCTCAGGTATTTGACAAGGAGCCCTTATGCTGCAGCTGTTATCTGATTGATGTGTGCTTCCGGAGAATGCTCGGTGTTTACTAACCCAAGATCTTTCTCCGTGAGTGATGGTTTGCAGTCTTGGCCACCTAGCCTATCTACTCCTGTCTGTGTCTTCTGTGCCCTCCCCTATCTTGTGACTTTGCATGTGCAGATTAAATTCGAAGAGCCATTTAGCTGACCAGGTTGTCCTGTCTGTCAGGTCTCTTTTTGAAGTCCTGGCCTGGGGTTCCTCATCAGATTTAATTCTCCTCATTAAACTTCACATAATCTGCAAAAAACTGGGACACTTCTGAGTCTACACCCTTCCGTCATGGTCGTTTCACATATACCAAAAATAAGCTTGGGTTCCCTAGGACAGACCCCTGTGGGACCCGCTCGTCACAGGGTGCCCACTGTGATACATCATATACGTACCATTGACCGCGTTGTTGCCCTCCCTGTCCAGGTATTCTCTGATCCCATTGCAGTGCCCTTCCTGTTTATATGCGCTGATGCTTAGCTTCTGCACTAATTCTCTTGTGCAAGAACTGTGTCAAAGGCCTTCTTGCAGTCCAAGAAGATGCATCAACCCATCCCTCTCTCTTTGTCTTACTCTGTTATTTTGTATCATTAAAACTCCAGAAGGTTTGTTGACCACAGGATTTTGCCCTTCTCGTGAATCCGTGCTGGTTGGCATTTCTACCCTGTTCCGTTCCAGGTGCTCCACCACTCTCCTCCTGATAAATCTTCTCCATAAGTTTGCTTACTATACACGTCAAATTGACACAGGTCTATAGTTATAGTGCCTCTTTTCTGTTCCTTTTTTGAAAATGGGAAAATCACAATAAAAAAGAACTTTACTTTTGCAGTCTTCCATTACCTCAGGTAGATGCCAGTTCTCCTAGGGGATGGGTTTGTTTGTGAAGATTGTGGTAAAGTGGTACGCAAATAATCTGCTCCCTCTATAAGGACCCATGGAGAGATGTTGTCCGGTCCAATTGCCTTTGAAGTATCGATTGTCCCTTAGCAGTTTCTTCCTCAACCTCCTCCTCAATCTGTAGTATGTGTCCAACACTTGTTGGTGTATTCGTGTTGTGTCCCCATTGGTCTGTCCCCCCCAGAGTCTTCCTGTCTCTACTGTAAATACTTCTTAAATCTCGTGTTGTGCTCCTAAAACCTCTTGATCGTTTCTTGGGAGTTCTCCTCCTACCTTTCCTCAGCCTTACCACCTTGTCCTTGACTGTTGTCTTCCTACCATAATGTGGCTATACAGCAGTTTCGTGGTCTGAGTTTGGCTTTCGAAGCTATGTTCGTTTTTCATTTACTGTGCTGGGTCCCCTCCCTCCTTATCTGCGCATACTCGTTTCTGGCTCTTCTACTAATCTTCCGTGTTTTCCTGGGTCCTATGCCTCCTGTACCTTTTTCTTTCTCTGTTTGCCACTTAGTTTTTGCCTCCCTTTACACCTTGGGTAAAACCAAGGGACTCGTTCTGGTCTTCCTATTATTTTGTTTCCCGGGGGAACACAAACTTTCCTCTGCCTCCTTGCACTTTGTTTGCATTATCATCATCTCGTTTACTGATTTTCCTACCATTTCTCTGTCCCGCTGAACTCCCTGCTGGGTAGTGTTCTCATTACCTGTGTAGTCTCCCCTTTTGTACATCTCCCCGGCACCCCGTGGCCTCTGTCCCCTTCAGTTCCTGTTACCTTTCTCCACTTTGTACTCTACTATAGTAGTTCAATACTCAGGGAACCACATGATCCGGCTAGCTCAAGGGCCCTCTCGTAGTGCTGTCCTTCGATGTCCTCGAATGGTCAGGGTGAACACAAGATTCCAGTTCTTGCTGGCTCAGCCTCCCTCTTCTCTATTGTGTGTGTCCATGACATGATGATGCATGAAGGTTTCATGTACCACTTCCATTCATCTTGGTCTCCATGTTCTCGCGGACCCCCATGTGGCTCCAGGTTTTCCCAGTCGATCTCCCTGTGGTTGAAAATCGCCCATTTACCAGTAACTTTGATCTGCTCGAGGTGAGCTCTTCTTGCCACCTCAGCCAGTGTGTCCAACAATCATTGTGTTTTTTCGTACTCCTCTCTTGGCCTCCTGCTGTTCTGTGGTGGGTTATTACATCACTCCAATGACTACTTTATGTTCTCCGGACTGAATTGTACCTACAATGTAGTCTCTTTCTCCAATCATGTCATGCCTTCATTTTCCTCAAAAGCCCCCATTGTGTTTTATGGAGTAGTGCATCCCTTCCTCCCCCTCTACTCCTATCTTTCCTCAGCGATCTGATTCTGTGGGGAAGTTTGTGTCTTGGTTATTGTCTCAGCGAGTTTGTTTCTGTGACTGCTTTTGATGTCTGGGGATTGTTCACTGAATTCTTTCATTCCATCTCTGGTTTATTCGTTTTTCATCCGCGTTTGTGTACCAAATCTTTTGTTTCTTTTCATCATTGTGGTCATGCAAGTATATTGGGGTTGGGGGAGCGAGAGCCTTTGGTGGGGGCCTATATGTGCTGTGGTGTAGGTGGGATAGTTTGTGTTGATGGGGGTGCTAGGGTCAGTATGCCATTAGGGACGCTGTGGGGTGAGTTTGTGACTATGGGGGTTGGTGGCAGAGGGAACAGTGAGAGGGTTGTAGATATAGGTTGCTCTGTTTGCGTTGGGAGGGGAATGTCGCGGGTGGAGTTCTTTTGGTGGGAGATTCTGGTGTGTGTGTGTAGTGTGTGTGTTGTGTGTGTATGTGTGTGTTCGTGTGTGTGTGTGTGTGTGTGTGTATGTGTGTGTGTATGTGTGTGTGTGTTATGTGTGTATGTGTGTGTGTATGTGTGTGTGTGTATGTATGTGTGTGTAGTGTGTGTGTGTATGTGTGTGTGTATGTGTGTGTGTGTATGTGTGTGTGTATATATGTGTGTGTATGTGTGTGTGTGTGTGTCGTGTGTATTGTGTTGTGTGTCATGTGTGTGTGTGTGTATGTAGGTGTGTCGTATGTGTGTGTGTGTATGTGTGTGTGTATGTGTGTGTGTGTATGTATGTGTGTGTTGTGTGTGTGTGTCTGTGTGTGTGTATGTGTGTGTTGTATGTGTGTGTATGTGTGTGTGTATGTGTGTGTGTGTGTGTATGGGGGAGGTATGCGGGGAGATACTGTGTGTGTGTGTGTGTGTGTGTGTGATTATCAATATGTACACATCATTCTGTATTTGCCAGGGTCGATACTGGCTGCTACATATATGTTGGCACCTGATATTTGTTGAAGTGTATGTTGGCGAGTATGTGTGTGTGAAAACACACACAAGCCAGCAGAAAAACATCTTCCTCACACGAGCAAAAACTCCGCCAAACTCAAATCGTTATCACACAGAATAATTTATTCTGAGCTGAGTTGCATATTGAGTCAGTCAGAGAGGCACATTATTCTGGCTAAATATGCACCGGTATGCTAAAGGAAAATGATGTTTTCAGCGTCTGAGAAATATGACCAACTGCGGTGCTTGGACTCTTTCAGCGGAAACTAAACAAAAATGTTATTATTGGTACTACGTACTACTATTACTACTAGTAGTAGTAGTACTACTGCCGCTATCACTACTACTACTGTTTCTACTACTGCTTCTACTACTACCATTACTACTACTACTACTACTACTACTACTACTACTGTTGCTGATACTACCGTTACAAACTAGTACTAATAAAATTTACACATTACTAATCTACAACAACTTCTACTGCTACTATACACCACTGCTATACTACTACTAGACTTATTGTTCCTAAGTACTACTACTACTTCACTACTGCAGCAGCTTCATAGTACTACTATTATTAGTACAATGCTACTGCTACACTGCTGCTACTATTTACTACTATATATTATCACTGCTACTACTACTGCACACTACTATTTCTACATAGAATTAATGTTCCTAATACTGCTATACTATTGATACTCTACTAGTTCTAGTTCTACTACTACTACTTTTTCTTACTACTAACTACTTTCATAATATTTTCTACTTCTGCTACTTGGTACTACTATATTAGCATCAATGCTACTATTATTAGAAACACTGCTCGGTTAATCACTGTTGTACTATTACTACATTTATGTAATGACTAATAACTACTACTTACTACAATATTACTACTACTTCTAAAAACCAATATTACTACTACTGCTACTCCAAAACTCAGTAACAATAGTATATAATAATATAATTATAATAATAATAATAAATAATAATAATAATATATAATATTATTATTATTATTATTATTATTATTAAATTTTATTATTTATTATTATTATTATTTTTATTTCTACTTGTTTACTCTGTAATTATTTCTCCCACTCCCATTCCTTAAGCCCCAAAACCACTCCAAAGTTAGAGATACATGATACTCTCCTCTTCGCTAATCACTCCATTACCTTAATCTTCTTCCTGAATTTTGTTTCTCCCTTACTCCCTCCCCTACACAGGAATACAACAGAGAGGTGTGTTTATCCGCGAGTTAACACACACTGAGAGCTGATTTCAACCCCCATTTTTAGTTATTAAATTATTCTTGACTGGTGGCGAACAGGTGACGAGCAGCCTTAATAACCCTTGTGTTGTCTATAAGCTTTAAATCCCTTGCCTAACCACCAGGTATAATTACCCTACCACACAACCACTTCCCCTCACTCAGCTCCCTTCTTCTCAACCTCTTATCCCCTCCACCTACTCATGCACCTTAAAATAGGTGTATGATAATTTATCAGAGGTGAGTCTCAGGTGCTGTTGGCCCAGACGTCGTCCCACCTGATATTTGACGTTAATGGATGCGTCACTGACAGGTTATTGTGTTTGGTACGTCAGGGCAGGAAGCAGGTGCTAGTGTAATTATGTACTGTAGAGTGCTTATATCAAGGGGAGGAGAGAGAGAGGAGAGAGGAGAGAGGGAGAGAGAGAGAATGAGAGATTGAGTGAGAGAGAGAGAGAGAGAGAGAGAGAGAGTCTTGATGAGAGAGAGAGACGAGAGAGAGAGGAGAGATCGTGAGGAGAGAGAAGGAGAGAGAGAGAATAATAATTCTCTAGTATATTTTACCATAACATTTATGCTTAAGTGTTACTCCTCCACTTAGTGTTACTCTTCCACTTAGTGTTACTCTTCCCCTTAATGTTGCTCCTCCACTTAGTGTTTCTTCCTCCACTTAGTGTTACTCTTCCACTTAATGTTGCTCCTCCACTTAGTGTTACTCTTCCCCTTAATGTTGTTTCTCCACTTAGTGTTGTTCCTCCACTTAGTGTTACTCTTCTACTTAATGTTGCTCCTCCACTTAGTGTTACTCTTCTACTTAATGTTGCTCCTCCACTTAGTGTTGTTCCTCCACTTAGTGTTACTCTTCCACTTAATGTTACTCCTCCACTTACTGCTACTCCTCCACTTAGTGTTGCTCCTCCACTTAGTGTTACTCTTCCATTTAATGTTGCTCCTCCACTTAGTGTTCCTCCTCCACTTACTGTTGTTCCTCCACTTAGTGTTGTTCCTCCACTTAGTGTTATTCCTCCACTTAGCGTTCCTCCTCCACTTAGTGTTGTTCTTCCACTAAGTGTTGTTCCTCCACTTAGTGTTGCTCCTCCACTTAGTGTTGTTCCTCCACTTAGTGTTACTCTTCCCCTTAATGTTACTCCTCCACTTAGTGTTCCTCCGCCACTTAGTGTTGTTCCTCCACTTAGTGTTGTTCCTCCACTTAGTGTTGCTCCTCCACCTAGTGTTGTTCCTCTACTTAGTGTTGCTCCTCCACTTAGTGTTCCTCCTCCACTTAGCGTTGTTCTTCCACTTAGTGTTGTTCCTCCCCTTAGTGTTGCTCCTCCACTTAGTGTTCCTCCTCCACTTAGTGTTGTTCCTCCACTTAGTGTTCCTCCTCCACTTAGCGTTGTTCTTCCACTTAGTGTTGTTCCTCCACTTAGTGTTGTTCTTCCACTTAATGTTACTCCTCCAATTAGTGTTCCTCCTCCACCTAATGTTGTTCCTCCACTTAGTGTTGTTCCTCCACTTAGTGTTCCTCCTCCACTTAGTGTTGTTCCTCCACTTAGTGTTGCTCCTCCACTTAGTGTTGCTCCTACACTTAGTGTTGCTCCTCCACTTAGTGTTGTTCCTCCCCTTATTGTTGCTCCTCCACTTAGTGTTCCTCCACTTAGTGTTGCTCCTCCACTTAGTGTTGTTCCTCCACTTAGTGTTACTCTTCTACTTAATGTTGCTCCTCCACTTAGTGTTGTTCCTCCACTTAGTGTTACTCTTCCACTTAATGTTACTCCTCCACTTAGTGCTACTCCTCCACTTAGTGTTGCTCCTCCACTTAGTGTTACTCTTCCACTTTATGTTGTCCCTCCCACTTTGTTGTTCCTCCTCACTTATCTGTTGTTCCTACACTTAGTGTTGTTCCTCACTTAGTGTTATTCTCCACTTTAGCGTTTTCGTCCTCCAATTAGTTTTGTTCCTTCCACTATGTGGTGTTCCTCCACTTAGTGTTTGACTCCTCCACTTAGCTGTTGTTCCTCACTTAGTGTTACTTCTTCCACTTTAATGTTACTCTGCACTTAGTGTTCCTCCGCCCACTTAGTGTAGTTCCCACACTTAGTCTCGTTCCTCCTCCACTTAGTGTTGTTCTTCCACTTAGTGTTGTTCCTCCACTTAGTGTTGTTCTTCCACTTAATGTTACTCCTCCACTTAGTGTTCCTCCTCCACCTAATGTTGTTCCTCCACTTAGTGTTGTTCCTCCACTTAGTGTTCCTTCTCCACTTAGTGTTGTTCCTCCACTTAGTGTTGCTCCTCCACTTAGTGTTCCTCCTCCACTTAGCGTTGTTCTTCCACTTAGTGTTGTTCCTCCCCTTAGTGTTGCTCCTCCACTTAGTGTTCCTCCACTTAGTGTTGCTCCTCCACTTAGTGTTGTTCTTCCCCTTAGTGTTGCTCCTACACTTAGTGTTGCTCCTCCACTTAGTGTTGTTCCTCCACTTACTGCTACTCCTCCACTTAGTGTTCCTCCTCTACTTGGTGTTGCTCCTCCACTTAGTGTTGCTCCTCCACTTAGTGTTGCTCCTCCACTTAGTGTTGCTCCTCCACTTAGTGTTGCTCCTCCACTTAGTGTTGCTCCTCCACTTAGTGTTGTTCTCACTTAGTGTTCCTCCTCCACTTAGTGTTGTCTCTCCTCACACTTAGTGTTGTTCCTCTTTGTGTTGTTCCTCCATTAGTGTTGCTCCTCCCCTTAGTGTTGCTCCTCCACTTAGTGTTGCTCCTCCACTTAGTGTTGTCCCTCCAATTCTCTAGCCTTTCTCATCTCTCCACAGTTCCTCCACTTTCCTGCCCTCTTTTCCTCCACTCTAGGATCAACCAGCAACTAACACTCCTCATATGACTCTAACTATGTGGTGTCTGAGCCATATTCCAGGATCGTGCGTGTGTGCAAAAAGCCGGGATCTGCCGCTATGGAATGTTGGAAAAGTTCAGTAGTTGACCAGACCAGTGTGAGGGGGTGCGGGTGTGGAGTGGTTTTGTGTGGAAGTTGGTGTGAGGTGTGGTGTGAGGAGTGGGGTGAGAGTTGTGTGAGAGTGGGTTGAGGATTGGTTGTGAGGTGGTGGAATGTGGGATGTGGAGTGAGGAGTGGGGGTGAGGAGTGGTGTGAGGAGTGGTATGTGAGGAGTGGGGAGTATGAGTGGATTGAGGAGTGAGGGTTGAGGAGTGGTGTGGAGGAGTGGTGTGAGGGAGTGTGTGAGAGTGGGCGTGAAGAGTGGTGTTGAGGTGTTGGGGTTGAGGGAGTGGTGTGAGGGAGTGAGTGGTGTGAGGAGTGGTGTGGGAGTGGGGTGAGGAGGGTGTGAGGAGTGGGAGTGAGGTGTGGTGTGAGGAGTGGGGGTGAAGTGTGTTGTGAGGAGTGGGGTGAGGAGTGTAGCTAGTGGTGTGAGGAGTGGTGTGAGAGTGGTGTGAGGAGTGGGGTTGAGGAGTGGTGTGAGAGTGGGGGTGAAGTGTGTGTGAGGAGTGGAGGGTGAGGAGTGGTTTTGTGAGGAGTGGTGTGAGGAGTGGTGTGAGAGTGGGGTGAGGAGTGGTGTGAGGAGTGGGTGAAGAGTGGTGTGAGGTGTGGGCGTGAGGAGTGGGAGTGATGAAGAGTGAGTGAGGAGTGGTGTGAGGAGTGGGGTGAGGAGTGGTGTGAGGAGTGGTGTGAGGAGTGGTGTGAGGAGTGGTGTGAGGAGTGGGGTGAGGAGTGGTGTGAGGAGTGGGGTGAAGAGTGGTGTGAGGAGTGGGGTGAGGAGTGGGGATGGAGGAGTGGGGAGGGAGAGTGGGTGGTGAGGAGTGGGGTGAGGAGTGGGGTGAGGAGTGGGGTTGAGGGAGTGGTTGTGAGGGAGTGGGCGTGTGAGGAGTGGGTGTGAGGAGTGGTGTGAGGAGTGTGTGAGGAGTGGGGTGAGGAGTGGGGGTGACGGAGTGGGATGAGAGGAGTGGTAGGTGAAGAGTGGTGTGGGAGTGGGGGGAAGGAGTGGGGTGAGGAGTGGGGTGAGGAGTGCTGTGGGAGTGGGGTGAGGAGTGAGTGTGGGATGTGGGGTGAGGAGTGGTGTGAGGAAGTGGTGTGGGAGTGGGGTGCGGAGTGGGGTGAGGAGAGTGGGTGTGAAGAGTGGTGTGAGGAGTGGGGGTGAGGAGTGGGGTGAGGGAGTGGTGTGGGAGTGGTGTGAGGAGTGGGTGAGGAGTGGGGTGAAGAGCGGGTGAGGGTGGTTGTGAGGAGTGGTGTGAGGAGAGGTGTGTGTAGTGGGGGTGAGGAGTGGGGTTGAGGAGTGGGGTGAGGAGTGGTGTGAGGAGTGGGTTTTGTATGTGAGAGTGGGGTGAGGTGATGGGAGTGAGGTGTGGATGTGAGGAGTGGTGTGGAGTGGTGTGAGGAGTGGTGTGAAGGTGTTGGGTTGAGGATGTGGGGTGATAGAGTGGTGTGAGGAGTGTTTGTGTAGTGAGGAGGTGCTGGAGGAGTGGGGTGAGGAGTGAGGGTGAGGAGTGTGTGAGGAGTGATGTGTGGAGTGGCGTTGTGAGGGTGGTGTGAGGAGTGGGTGAGGCGTGGGGTGAGGAGTGGTGTGAGGGGAGTGGGGTGAGGAGTGGGTGAGACGTGGTGTGAGGGAGTGGTGTGAGGAGGGTGGGTGAGGAGTGGGCGTGTAGGAGTGTTGGTGTGAGGAAGTGGGTGTGAAGAGTGGTGTGGTGGAGGAGTGAGTGTGAGGAGTTGTGTGAGGAAGTGGTGTGAGGATGGTGTGAGGACGTGGTGTGAGGTGTGGGGTGAGGAGTGGGTTGTGAGGAGTGGGTGTGGAGTGGGGTGAAGATGGGTGAGAGGAGTGGTTGTAAGGAGTGGGGAGAAGAGTGGTTGAGGAGTGGGGTGAAGAGTGGCTGTGAGGAGTGGGGTTGAAGAGTGGTGTGAGGAGTGGGATGAGGAGTGGGGTGAGGATTGGTGTGAGGAAGTGGGGTGTGAGGAGTGGTGTGAGGAGTGGGGTGAGGAGTGGTGTGTGTGGAGGTGGGGTGAGGAGTGGCGGTGAAGAGTGGTGTGTTGAGGAGTGGCGGGGTGGGAGTGGTGCCCTAGAGCGCACGTGGACGCGTGAGGGAGTGGTGTGAGGAGTGGGGTGAAGTGTGGTGGAGGAGAGTGGGGTGAGGAGAGTGGTGTGAGGAGTGGGCGGTGAAGAGTGGTGTGAGGAGTGGGTGGTGAGGAGTGGGGTTGAGGACAGGGTGTGAGGAGTGGGGGGTGAGGAGTGGGGTGAGGATTGGGGTGAGAGTGGTGTGAGGAGTGGGTGTGAAGAGTGGTTTGTGAGGAGTGGGGTGAATAGTGGTGTGAGGAGTATGGGGTTGGGAGTGGGGTTGGGTGAGGAGTGGTGTGAGGGAGTGGTGTGCGGAGTGGGGTGAGAGTGGTGTGGAGGAGTGGGGTGACGGAGTGGGGTTGGGGTGGTGTGTGGAGTTGTGTGAGGAGAGTGGTGTGAGGAGTGGTGTGAGGAGTGGGGAGAAGAGTGGTGTGGAGTGGGGTGAGGAGTGGGGTGAGGTGTGGGGTGAGGAGTGGAGTGAGGGCAGTGGTGTGGGAGTGGTGTGAGGGTGGTGTGAGGAGTGGTGTGAGGATTGGGGTGAAAGAGTGGTGTGACGGAGTGGGGTGAGGAGGGGTGAGGAGTTGGCGTGGAGGAGTGGTGTGGAAGTGGGGTGAGGTAGTGGGGTGAGGAGTGGGTTGAGGGGAGTGGGGTGAGGAGGAGTGGGGTGAGGGGGGGGTGAAGAGGTGGGGTGAGGGAGTAGTGTGAGGAAGTGGGGTGAGGAGTTGTGTGAGGAGTGGGGTGAGGAGTGGTGTTGAGGAGTGGGGTGAGGAGTGGTGTATGAGGTTGTGGCGTGAGGAGTGGTATGTGAGGAGTGGGGTGACGTGAGTGGGGTGGGGGTAGCAGGGGTGAGGAGTAGGGGAGGAGTGTTGCGTGTGAGGAAGTGGGGTGAGGAGTGTGTGTGAGGAGAGTGGTTGGTGGAGTGGGGTGAATGAAGAGTGGGGTGAGGAAGTGGGGTGAGGAGATGTGGGAGTGAGGTATATGGTGAGGAGCGACGGTGGATAAGTGGGAAGATGATGTGATTTGAGGAGTGGGAGGTGGGGAGTTTGGTGTGAGGAGTGGGGTGAGGAGTGGTTTGTGAGGAGTGGTGTGAGGAGTGGGGTGAGGATTTGGTGAGAGTGTGTGTGAGGAGTGGTGGGAGGAGTGGGTGAGGAGTGGGGTGAGGAGTGGGGTTGAAGAGTTGGGGAGAGGAGCGGTGCGTGTGAGGAGTGGGGTGAGGAGTTGTGTGAGGCCGTGGGGTGGGTTGAGGATGGGGTGTGAGTGGGTGAGAAGTGGGGTGAGGGAGTGAGGATTGGGTGAGGAGTGGAGTAGTGAGGAGTGGGTTGTGAGGAAGTGGGGTGAAGTAGTGGGGTGAGGAGTGGGGTGAGGAGTGGGTGGAGGAGCGGGGGTGAGGAGTGGGAGTGAGGAATTATGGTGAGGAGCGGAGGTGAGGAGTGGGAAGATGAGTGATATGAGGAGTGGGGTGAGGAGTGGTTTGTGAGGAGTGGGTCGTGAGGAGTTGGGGGTGAGAAGTGGTGGGTGAGGTGTGGGGTGTGAGGAGCGGGGGGGTGGTGAGGAGTGGAGTGAGGAATATGGTGAGGAGCGGAGGTGAGGAGTGGGAAGATGAGTGATATGAGGATGGGGTGTGAGGGAAAAGTGGTGTGAGGAGGGTGGGGTGAGGAGTGAGTGGTTTGTGAGGAGTGGGGTTAGGAGCTGGGGTTGAGGAGTGGGATGACGAGGTGGGGTGAGGAGCGGGGGTGAGGAGTGGGGTGAGGAATGTGTGGGGAGTGGGGTGAGGAGTGGATGTGAGGAGTGGGGTGAGGAGTGGGGGAAGAAGTGGGGTGAGGAGTGGTGTGAGGAGCGGGGCGTTGTGGAGTGGGAGTGGAAGGATATGGATGAGGAGCGGAGGTGGGGAGTGGGAAAAGATGAGTGATATGAGGACGTGGGCTGAGAGTGGTTGTGAGGAGTGGGGTGTGGAGTGAGGTGAGGAGTGGGGTGAGGAGTGGAGTGGACAGTGGGAGTGAGTGCAGGTGAGGAGTGGGGATGAGGATGTGGACGTGAGGTGTGGGAGTGATGAATGGGGCGAGGAGCGGGGTGAGGAGTGGGGTGGAGGTTGTAGGGTGTGGAATGGCGAGTGAGAAATGGGGTGAGGGATGGGGGTGGGATATGGAGTGAGGAGGTGGGGGAGGAGTGGGTTGAGGAACAGGGTGGTGGAGGGAGTGGTTGTGAGGGTTGGGGAGTGGAGTAGAGAAGTGAGGAATGGGAGTTGATAAGTGAGGAGTGGGGTTGAGGACTTTGTGCGAGGAATGTGGTGAGGAGTGCGGGAGGTGAGAGTGTGGTGAGGAGTGGACAGTGAGGAGAGGGATGTGAAAGAGTCGGGGTGAGGAATTAGTAGTGAGGAGAGGGTGTGAGTGGGAGTGAGAGGAGTGGGAGTGAGGAGGTGGGAGTGAGGAGTGGGGTTGGTGTGAGGAGTGGGGGTGAGGAAGTGGTAAGTGAGGAGTGGAGGTGAGGAGTGTGGTGAGAAGTGGGGGTGAGGAGTGGGGGAGAGGACAGTGGGGGTGAGGAGTGTAGGTGAGGACGAGAGGGTGAGGAGGTGGGGGGGTGAGATTGGGTGAGGGAGTGGAGTTGAGGAGGAGGGAGTGAAGAGATGGGAAAGGAGCAGAAGTGAGAAGTGGGAGTGAGGAGACAGTGGGCGTGAGGGAGTGGGAGTGAAAGAGAGGGGGGAGAAAGGAGTAGAAAGAAGTGAGGAAATGGTAGTGAGGAGTGGGGTGAGGAGTGGGATGGGAGTGGGATTTAGGAGTGTGGTGTGGAGTGGGGGGTGAGGATGTTGAGAGTGAAGAGTAGGGGTGAGGAGCGGGGGTGAGGGCGGGGTGAGGAGAGGGGGTGGGGGTGAGGAGTGGAGGTTGAGGAATGGGGGTGAGGAATTGGGTCAGGAGTCGGGGTTATAAGGAGTGGTGGTGAGAGCCAGTGGTAGTGAGGAGTGGAGAGTGAGGGAGTGGGGGTGAGGAGTTGGGTGAGGAGGAGTTAGAGTGGGAAGTGAGGAGGTGGGGGGTGAGGAGTGAGGGCTGAAGATAATTGGGGGGGTTGGAGTGGGGGTGAGGGAGTGGGGGTGAGGCAGTGGGGTGAGGTGTGGGGTGAGGAGTGGGGGTGAGGGTGGGGGTAAGACGTGGGGGTGAGGAGTGGGGGTGAGGAAGTGGGGGTGAGGAATTGGAGTGGACGGAGTGGGGGTAAGGAGTGGTGGTTGAGATTGGGATGTGAGGAGTGGAGGGAGGATGGTGGGGTCTGAGGAGGTGGGGGTGAGGAGTGAAGAGTGAGGAGTGGGAGAGTTAGGAGTGGGAGTGAGGAGTGGGGGTGAGGAGTGAGGGAGAGGAGTGGGAGTGAGCAAATGGGGGGTGATAGTTGGGAGTGGAGGAGTGAGGTGAGGATTGGGATGAGGAATGTGCGGGCGTGAGGAAAGGAGAAAAAGGATGGGAGTGGAAAGTGATAAGAGTGAAGAGGGAGGGAGGAGGCGAGGAGGGAGAAGGTGAAGTAGAGAAGACTGAAAACAGGAGGAGATTTAATAAAGAGAAGTAGGTAAGGAAGAATGTTTATTATTATTATTATAATTATTATTATTATTATTATTACTATTATTATCTTTATGAGAAAGAGCTAAACCCCAAGAGACCTTACAGACCTTGGAGAATAAGAGGCAATCTCGTCCAATCAGAAGGTGCTGGCAACTCCAATTACTCGGATCAAAACACTCTGAAGAGACGTAAAAGAGAATGAGCAACAATGAAGGATTAACGGGCAGATTCACGGACAAAAAAAAATCCCTCTACATGACAATGGGTAACTAAACCCACCGAAAATTATCGTCAAAGTTTCTACTGTGTTGAAGATAAATTTCTTTAACCCGATAAAAAAAAACCGAACAGCAAAGCGAAACTCTTATAATTAGATAGCTCTCGTTATGGAAGTCAAAATACCAGGCTCTTTACTGCCCAAGTCTCTGCAATTGAAAGCTGCGATCCATAACTTTCCCAGATTATTGCAATTTGAAAACTTTTAAGTTTCGTTTTTAGAAGATAGGAATGTTGAAGTTTTGAATATATAGGCGGGAGAC
>NC_069448.1:38247169-38274669 GCF_026875155.1 Cherax quadricarinatus | reverse complement strand
TACCTTACCCTCTTCCATACATTTATTAAATAAAAGCACCAACCACTCCAAAACTATATCCCCACCTGCTTTTAACATTTCTATCTTTATCCCATCAATCCCAGCTGCTTTACCCCCTTTCATTCTACCCACTGCCCCACGAACTTCCCCCACACTCACAACTGGCTCTTCCTCACTCCTACAAGATGTAATTCCTCCTTGTCTTGTACACGAAATCACAGCTTCCCTATCTTCATCAATATTTAGCAATTCCTCAAAATATTCCCTTCATCTTCCCGATACCTCTAACTTTCCATTTAATAACTTTCCTCTCCTATTTTTAACTGACAAATCCATTTGTTCTCTAGGCTTCCTTAACTTGTTAATCTCACTCCAAAACTTTTTCTTATTTTCAACAAAATTAGTTGATAACATCTCACCCACTCTCTCATTTGCTCTCTTTTTACATTGCTTCACCACTCTCTTAACTTCTCTTTTTCTCTCCATATACTCTTCCCTCCTTGTATCACTTCTACTTTATAAAAACCTCTCATATGCGAACTTTTTCTCCCTTTCTACTCTCTTTACATCATCATTCCACCAACTGCTCTTCTTCCCTCCCGCACCCACTTTCCTGTAACCACAAACTTCTGCTGAACACTCTAACACTACAATCTTAAACCTACCGGATACATCTTCGACCCCATTGCCTATACTCTCACTAGCCCATCTATCCTCCAATAGTTGTTTATATCTTGCTCAAACTGCCTCCTCCTTTAGTTTATAAACCTTCACCTTTCTCTTCCTTGCTGCTTCTATTTTCCTTGTATCCCATCTACCTTTTACTCTCCTTGTATCTACAACTAAAAAGTTATCCGATATATCTGTGGCCCCTCTATAAACATGTACATCGTGAAGTCTACCCAAAAATCTATTATCTACCAATACGTAGTCCAACAAACTACTGTCATTAAGCCCTTCATCATATCTTGTATGCTTATTTACCCTCTTTTTCTTAAAATATGTATTACCACTAACGAAATCTCTTAATATACAATGTTCAATCAAAGGGCTCCCAATATCATTTACACCTGGCACCCCAAACTTACTTACCACACCCTCTCTAAATGTTTCTCCTACTTTAGCATTAAGGTCCCCTACCACAATTAGTCTCTCACTTGGTTCAAAAGTTCCTACACACTCGCTTTACATCTCCAAATCTCTCTCTCTCTCTTCTACACTCCTCTCTTCTCCAGGTGTATACACACTTATTATGACCCACTTCTCGAATCCGACCCTTATTTTAATACACATAATCCTTGAATTTATACATTTACATTCCCTCCTCTCCTTCCATAACTTATCCATCAACATTATTGCTACCCTTAGCTCTATCTCTCTCAGATACTCTAGACTTAATCCCATTTATATCTCCCCACTGAAATTCACCTACCCCCTCCAGCTTTGTTTCGCTTATAGCTAAGACATCCAACTTCTTTTCAATCATAACATTAGCAATCATCTCTTTTTGATCATACACACTACATCCACGCACATTCAGACATTGCAGTTTTATAAGCGTGTTTGTGTGTGTGTGTGTGTGTGTGTGTGTGTGTGTGTGTGTGGTGATTGTATGTCTGTGTGTCTGTGTGTGTTTTGAGTGTTTTTATGAACGTAAATAAATACCTTCTCAAAAAACATACACAGTCAAGTGTCGAACATTAAATGCTATTCAGAAATGAAAAAAAAATCAATCAATTTTTCCGCTTTTTCATAGTGACCGGCCTCTGTGTGTGAGAGTCCTTCATTGTAAAACTTTGTTGACGGCTCCATTGAGGAGAGAGACGATGGCATCTCTGTGTGTCGTACCCTGGAGAGTTTCATTTAATTTCCGCCTTAGTGAAGACATGGCAGAAGTTTGGGATGACCACCAACAATGATATTAGATGGCGCTCGCGGGACTGCGCCTTAATCAAAATAAAAGCAACTCTGATTTACTGAAGGAACTTCCATTCAGACTTAGAACCCACCATCCTTTAAGACTCTGCCATTATATTTTTATTGCTTGTTCTCTCTTTCTCTTTCCTTATATATATATATATATATTATATATATATATATATATATATATATATATATATTTATATTATATATATATATATATATATATATATATATATATATATATATACATGTCCTCGGATTCACGTATATGTGGCTGGATACTTAGAGTTTATTAATCTCAATTTTAGGTATTACAGTAATCTTTATAGGTGCTGAAAAGGTTACATGATGTGTTAATGACCCTCGTGAAGTTAAGAGGAGACTTTAGCCTCCATTAACCAACCATAACTCATAGATGGCGTCAGTGGGACACGATTTTGAACACTGTGGGTTGCTGGCTGCAAAGAATGAAGATGAATTGAAGTTGAGGTGACTACAAGTTCCACACTACAATATAGCAGTCTTCAGTGTGCAGTACACACAGTCTAGACTAACGTATAGTAGTCTTTCAGGCAGTGATGGCTTGGGATTTTCACCTGAAGAGACCACTGGGAGTGAAACGTTCCCTAAATTATTTATGGGGAAACATCATCCAATCTTTAATGTTTAGACGGTGTTTCGGCCTGTCCTAGACCATCATTAAACATCTTTTTGTTTCTCCTGTGTGTTGTGAATCAAATGAGTTTTTTGGCTGGTGCGACTCATGTAGGACTGTTAGGGCCAGACATTCGTTCTGGGATTCGACGCTGTCATTTATAAAAATAACTTTCTACCACGTTACCTCAGCCAGCCTTCAGAACGGGATGAGTCGGCTGTCCTAGTATGAGGTGGTTAACCAAGTGTTGCGGTCTTCTGACTTTTCAGTAGTGTTGGTGACCTGTGGGAGCATACCTGACTTCTGTGAGCACCTCAAACTACCAGACTCTCTCGTGCCTCTGGCTGGTTCAGTATACTCAGGCCTGTCTCTCTGTTAAATTCTATTTAAAATTAGGTTAAGCTTGTATCTGAACTCTTTACATTGTAGTAGAGAGTTCAGACAATATACACACGTTCTGGTGGTGGAATAGATGTTAAACCAAAACTGTTCTGTTTTAAACCTGTTACTCCTCGTTTTTTATTGGTCCTTCGTCAGTGGTAAAAGTTGGTTCTGCCAAGCCATTGAAAAGTTCTTGTTATCCTCTGCTGTCTCTTTATATTACTTGCTTTCATATTTTTACGTCACGCTCTCTTGCCACACATTCAACTATTTCGAAATTTCTTCATTTTGTTTCATTCCAGGTTACATCTTCTGTTTCATTCCAGACTATATCTTTTGTTTCATTCCAGGCTACAATTTTTGTTTCATTCCAGGCTACAACTTTTGTTTCTTTCCCAGGCTACAACTTTTTTTTTCTTTCCCGGGGCTACAACTTTTGTTTAAATTCCAGGTTAAAAACTTTTGTTTTTTCCAGTTACAATTTTTTGTTTCTTTTCCGGGCTACAACTTTTGTTTCTTCCGGCTAAAACTTTTGTTTCACCCAGGTTACAATTTTTTTTTCCCCTTCCCAGTTACAACTTTTGTTTCATTCCAGGCTACAATTTTTGTTTCATTCCAGGTTACAACTTTTGTTTCATTCCAGGCTACAACTTTTGTTTCATTCCAGGCTACAACTTTTGTTTCATTCCAGGCTAATCTTTTGTTTTTTCCCCGGTCAATTTTTGTTTCATTCCAGGCTAAACTTTTTTTCATTCCGTAAAAATTTTTTTAAAAAAACTTTGTTTATTCCTCTTTGTTTCCCAAATTTTCAGTAATTTTTTTCCCCTTTTTCCCTTCTTTTCCTACCTTCCTCCCCTCTTCCCCCCTTTTCTTTTTTCCTCGGGTTAGAGGTGAACACCTAGGCGAAGGGGGGTCAGTCAATTAAATTTCGGGTGTAAATTGTTTCCCGACTCTCTAATTGGCTGAGAAAGTTTACCTTGATCAAAAGGGATAAACAAATCAGGTTCAGCATCAGGCTCTCTCTCTTCTCTCTTTCTCTCTTTTCTTTCTCCCTTTCTTCTCGGCTTTAGCCATTTCATTATGTTTTCAGATATTTATGATAAATTCATCTCCCTTGGTCGTAGAAACATAATATCATAACACATAAATTTTTTATAAATTTTTTAACAGAGAGAAACCAAAGTTTTTAAAGGGGAAAAGGAAAACACAGTATTTTGAGAAAAACGAGAAAGCTTTAATAATACAGACATCCAGAAGAAACCCCAAAAAATCACGAAAAAACCCCAGAGAAAACCTTAAAATCACGGACACACAGAAGAAAAACCCCAATGATCACGGGCACCCCAGAGAGAACCGCAAAAAACGGAAACCACAGAGAGAAACCTTAATAATCACGGGGCATCACAGAGAAAACCTCAATGATCACGGACACCACAGAGAGAAACCGAATAATCCGGGCATCACAGAGAGAAACCTAAAAATCACGAACATCAAGAGAAAACCCAATAAAAAACCCCAAATCACGAGAGAAACCTCAAAATCAGAACATCACAGAGAGAAAACCCCAATAAAACGGGCACACAGAGAGAAACCTCATAAACACGGACATCACAGAGAGAAACCCAATAATCCGAACATACAGGAAAACCCCAAAAATCCGGGCTCCAGAGGAAAAACCCCAATAATCACGGGCATCACGAGAGAAACCCAATAATCACGAACCCCCGGGGCCTCAATAATCACGGGCATCACAGAGAAAACCCAATAACACGGACACACAGAGAGAAACCTCAATAATCCGAACATCACAGAGAGAAACCCAATAATTTGAAGCCCCCCCCTCCACGTTCGGAACACAGAAAAAAAAAAACCAAAAACTTGAGAAAAAAGAAAATCTCAGTAATGGGGTATATCACCAAGAAAACCAATAAACTTTAGGAATGCAAACAAACCTAAATAACTAAAAAATACAGGGGGAAAAATCAATAACCCTAAGGAAATAAGAGAAATTAAAAACATGGGGGAAATAGGAGAAACTTCAGCAAACTTGAAGGGGAAAAGGAGAGAAAAACCTCAATAATTTTTATGGAAATAGAAGGGAAACCCCAATAATTTGAAGGTAAAGGGAGAAAAACCGCAATAATTTCAAGGAAATGAGAGAAACTTCAATAAAACTGAAAACGCGTCAAGAACCTTATACCAACAAAGCAAAAAAAAAACCAAAAAACTAAACGAGAAGAAAGAAGCCCAGAGAAAAGGGAGAGAGAGAGAGAGAGAGAGGGAGAGAGAGAGAGAGAAGAGAGAGGAGAGAGAGCTCAATGTCTTTTCATTCAGGGCATTTTAACGAGGCCAGAAAGAGGGGAAATTTTCCCCGAAGCAAAAAACATCAGGGGGACAATGTCCTCACTACACCTCCCAACGCTTTTAAGAAAAAGCATCAAGAAAAAAGCAGAAAAAAAAAAAGATTCCCGACAAAAAAAAACCTCTGTGGGCTGAACCCAAGTTTAAGCCCTTTAGGGCCCCTGCAAGTTATGAGGTATCATAAAGGTATATAAATATATAAATATATATATATATTTTATATATATAAATAATTAAATTATATATATATATATATATATTATATATTTATATATATATATATACTATATATATATATATATATATTATATGCAATAAGATCACAGTAAACAGGTGATTTCAAAAGATGCAAAACAACCACTCTGAAAGAATAGAGAAATTCCAAGCGCTTACGTGACTGCTCACATTATCAAGGAAACTATGAAAGTGAGCATCCAAGGAAGCTATATAAGGGTCAGGCCAGACACCTCACTATCAGATCCCACAACGGTTAAACACGTGACGCGCGGCGAGCCAACTTGGATTAGGTCTTGCACAACTCACCCCCAAGCTTTCTACCCAGGAAAATTTAAAAAATTATTTGTCAGTGTATTATTAAATTCTTCCAAATTCTATTAATTTTAAATGGATCTAATTTATATAAACCAAAGGAATATTTCATATTATCTGTCCAAAACTGCTTTTTATGAAACCAATGATTCAATTTATATTCCTGTCGACCATGGGACTTGCTTGATACTACTTTCTCACTTTTTGAAAATCAATTGGATGGTTAAAATCTTCTTACATGAATAAATAGAGATTGGAATCTTGTCCAGTTCTAATGCTATTTTATGTTGTTTTAATCTTAGTTCGAGTTTTTACAGTTTGACCGAAAATATATTTTTTAATAATTTATCGCAAATTGTACAAGGAATCCTTATAGACACATCCATCAGCATTTGGGGGAATTCTTTATCAAAAGTTTTTTAACGTATCAAAGATTTTTGAATACAACTTTAATTATTAAAAGTCTTAAGAAGAGAAGGCATATCAACCAGGTTTCACATGCCAGACTATGGGAGAACCAAACATATTTTTTGTTGAATAAGGTGTGTTGCCCCTTTTTGGATTATAAAAAGTGTTTTTCTAGCCAACTTTAAAAGATTTATCAATTACATTTCTTGGGTATTTTTAAAAATCTTACCTATTTTCATAAATTTTGGATATTCCTCAATCTATGAACTCAGGACTACAAATCGTAAAGCTCTCAAAAACATTGATGAGAAAACGACATGTTTGGACTCTAATCTTGATGCGAGGAAATATAGTGGACATAGGGAACAGTTTATGTAGGTTTTCGTAAATTTTAATTTGAATTCATTAATACCCTTAATGATTAAAACATCTAGAAAAGGCATAGTTATTTTCTTAAAAACTCAACGTAAAGTTTATAGAATGTGCCTTAAGCTCTTTAATTTTCCAAGCAAATGTGTATATCTACATTTTTGTGATAAACACAAAATATCATCAACATTATCTGAACCATTTAGTCTATTGGGAAGATTGTGTTTTAAGCATACCTTGTTCAGAAAAAATTCCATGTATAGGTTACTAAGAACAGGTGAAAGAGGTATTTCCCATTGCCATACAAACTTCTGAGTGTAAAGCCTTATCATTAAATACAAATTTTGACATCACAATGCAAAGTTTAATAAGTTAATGAGGAGTGGAATGGCAATGGTAAATCATAGTTAAGAGTTCTTTCAGATAAGAAAACTTAATAAATAATCACAGGTGATCTTTCGTGAACAACCATAAATATTGCATAGAACTGGACAAGATTCCAATGCTCTATTTATTCATGTAAGAGATTTTAAACCATCCTCAATTGATTTTCAAAAGTTGGAAAGTAGTATCAAGCAAGTCATGGTCTGTACAGGAATATAATTGAATTGTTTCATAAAAAGCAGTTTTGACAATATATGAATATTTCCTTTGGGTTTATATAAATTAGATCCATTTATAATTAATATGATAGATTTTGGGAAGAATTTAATAATACACTGGACAAATTAATTTTTATATTTCTTGTGGTAGAATTGCTTGTGGGTGAGTTGTGAAAGGACCTATCCAAGTTGGCTCGCCGCGCATTCACGTGTTTAACCGTTTGTGGGATCTGATAGTGAGGTGCTGGCCGGACCCCTTATTAGCTTCCTTGGATGCTTCTCTTTCATAAGTTCCTTGTTAATGTGAAGTAAGTAGTCACGGAAAGCGTTGGAATTTCTCAATTCTTTCAGAAGTGGTGTTTTGGCATATATATATATATATATATATTATATATATATATATATATATATATATATTATATATACTATATATATATATTACTGATATCTGGCTGAAGGGAGGACTTCGAACCTACGAACATTAGGACAAGGTACGCAGTGCTTTACCAATCTACCCACACTGTACTGCGTACCTTGTCCAAAGGTTCGTAGGTTCGAGTCTCCTTCAGCAGAGGATCAGTGTTTGTGTATTATTTCGCATGCTCTCGCGAATTCCTTTGCATAATATATATTATATATACAGATATATTTATATATATATATATATATATTATATTTATTATTTTTTTTTTTTTTTATTATCACACGGCGATTCCCACCAAGAAGGGTGGCCCGAAAAAGAAAAACTTTCACCATTCATTCACTCCCATCACTGTCTTGCCAAGAAGGGTGTGCTTACACTACAGTTTTTAAACTGCAACATTAACACCCTCCTTCGAGTGCAGGCACTGTACTTCCCATCTCCAGGACTCAGTCGGTCCTGCCGGTTTCTGAATCCCTTCATAAATGTTACTTTGCTCACGCTCCCAACGCACGTCCAAGTATTAAAAACCCATTGTCTCCATTCCACTCCTATCAAACACGCTCCGCATGCCTGCTGGGAAGTCCAAGCCCCTAGCACACAAACCTCCTTTACCCCTCCCTCCAACCCTTCCTAGGCCGACCCCTACCGCCTTCCTTCAATACAGACTGATACCACTCTTGAAGTTCATTCTGTTCGACTCATTCTCCTTACATTGGTCCGAACCACCTTTTCAACAACCCTTCTCAGCCCTCTGGGACAACAGTTTTGGTTAATCCCGGCATCCTCTAACTTACAAACTACGAATTCTCTGCATTATATTCACACCACACATTGCCCTCAGACAATGACATCTCGCCACTGCCTCCAGCCCTTCTCCTCGCTGCAACATTCATCACCCACGCTTCACACCCATATAAGCGCGTTGTAAAACTATACTCTCATACATTCCCCTCTTTGCCTCCAAGGACAAAGTTCTTTGTCTCCACAGGACTCCTAAGTGCCATCCACTCACTCTTTTTCCCTCATCAATTCTATGATTCACATCATTTTCATAGGACCATCCGCAGACACGTCCACTCCCAAATATCTGTATACGTTCACCTCCTCCATACTCTCTCCTCCAATCGGATATTCAATCTCTTTCATCACCTAATCTTTTTGTTATCCTCATAACCTTACTCTTTTCCTGTAGTCACTTTTATTTTCTTCTTTTGCACACCCTAACCAAATTCATCCACCAATCTCTGCAACTTATCCTTCAGAATCTCCCAAGAGCACAGTTATTCATCAGCCCAAAGAGCAGCTGTGACAACTACCACTTTGTTGTGTGGATTCTTTATATTTTAACTCCACGCCTCTTGCCAAGACCTCGCATTTATTCTCTTACAACCCCCCATCTATAAATATATTAAAACAACCAACGGTGAACATCACACCATCACTAGTCTAAGGCTACTTTTACTGGGAAAAAAATTTCCTCTTTCATACATACTCTAACTTGAGCCTCGCTATCCTCGTTTAAAAGCTCTTCACTGGGCTTTCAGTAACCTACCTCCTACACCATACACTTGCAACATCTGCCACATTGCCCCCTATCCACCCTGTCATACGCCCCTTTTCCAAATCCATAAAATGCCACAAAGAACCTTCCTTTAGCCTTATTAAATACTGTTCACTTATATGTTTCACTGTAAACAACTGGTCCACACACCCCCTACCTTTCTAATGCCTCATTGTTCATATGCTATCCTATTTCTCCGTCTTACTCTTAATTCTTTCAATTATAACTCTACCATACACTTTACCAGGTACATCAACAGACTTTCCCCCTTAATTTTTGCATCTCTTTTTATCCCTTTGCTTTATACAAAGGATCTATGCTGCTCTCTGCCAATCCCTAGGTTACTTACCCTTCTCCATACATTTTTTAAATAATTGCACCAACCTCACTCAAAATATATCCCACCTGCTTTTAAACATTTGTTATCTTTATCCCATCAATTCCGGCTGCCTTACCCCTTTCATTTTACCTACTGCCTCACGAACTTCCCCCACACTCACAACTGGCTCTTCCTCACTCCTACAAGATGTTATTCCTCCTTGCCCTATACACGAAATCACAGCTTCCCTATGCATCAACATTTAACAATTCCCGAAAATATTCCTTCCATCTTCACCAATAACTCTAACTCTCCATTTAATAACTCTCCTCTCCTATTTTTAACTGACAAATCCATTTGCTTCTCTAGGCTTTCTTAACTTGGTAATCTCACTCCAAAACTTTTTCTTGTTCTTCAACAAAATTTGTTGATTAAATCTCACCCACTCTCTCATTTGCTCTGTTCTTTTTACATTGCTTCACCACTCTATTAAACTTTCTCTCTTTTTCTTCCATATACTCTTCCCTCCTTGCATCACTTCTACTTTGTAAAAACTTTCCATTATGCTAACTTTTTCTCCCTTACTACTCTCTTTACATCATCATTCCACCAATCGCTCTCTTCCCTCCTGCACCCACTTTTCCCTGTAACCACAAACTTTACTGCTGAACACTCTAACACTACATTTTTAAAACCTACCCCATACCTCTTCGACCCATTGCCTATGCTCTCATTAGCCCATCTATCCTCCAATAGCTGTTTATATCTTACCCTTAACTGCCTCCTCTTTTAGTTTTTTATAAACCTTTTACCTCTATCTTCCCTGATGCTTCTATTTCCTTGTATCCATCTACCTTTTACTCTCAGTGTTAAGCTACAACTAGAAAGTGATCTGGATATATATGTGGGCGCCCCCTCTATAAACATGTACATCCTGAAGTCTACTCAACAGTCTTTTATCTACCAATACATATCCAAACAAATCTACTGTCATTTTCGCACCTACATCATTATCGTGTATACTTTTTTTATCCTCTTCTTCTTTAAAATATGTATTACCTAATAACTAAACCCCTTTTATACAAGTTCAATCAAGGGCTCCCATTATCATTTACACCTGGCACCCAACAGTCTTACCTACCCACACCCTCTCTAAAGTTTATCCTACTTTAGCATCAAGTCCCCTACCACAATTTACTCTCTCCACTTGGTTCAAAGGCTCCTATTACATTCACTTAAAATCTCCCAAATCTCTCTCTCTCTCTGCATTCCTCTCTTCTCCAGGTGCATACACGCTTATTATGACCCACTTCTCGCATCCAACCTTTACTTTAATCCACATAATTCTTGTGAAATTTGCACAATTTAATATTCTCTTTTCTCCTTCCATAACTGATCATTTAACATTACTGCCCTACCCCTTCCTTTGCTCTAACTCTTCAGATACTCCAGATTTATGCCATTGTGTTTCCCCCCACTGAAACTCTCCTACCCCCTTCAGCTTTGTTTCGCTTAGGGCCAGGACATCCAACTTCTTTTCATTATAAAATTCAGCCAATCATCTGTTTCTTGTCATCCCGGCAAAAATCCACGCACATTTAAGCAACCCAGGTTTTATAAAGTTTTTCTTCTTCTCTTTTTATGTAATTGTATACAGGAGGAAGGGGTTACTAGCCCATTGCTCCCGGCAATTTTAGTCGCCTCATACGACACGCATGGTTACGGAGGAAAGATTCTTTTCCACTTCCCCAGGACAATAGAAGAAATAAAAAAAGAACAAGAGCTTATTTAGAAAAAGGTGGAAATACCTAGATGTATGTTTATATATTTTATATATGACATGTGCGTGGTCTATGAAGTGTGACCGAAGTTGTGTTTAAGTAGGAAGTAGCCAAGAATATCCCTGTTATCTTAGCGTGTTTATGAGACAGACAAAGAAAAAAGCAATCCTACCCATCATGCAAAACAGTTACAGGTTTTTGTTTACAGTTCATCTGGCAGGACGGTAGTACTTCCCTGGGTGGTTGCTGTCTACCAACCTATTATTATCATATATTATATTTATATATATTTACTATATATATATATATATATATATATATAATATATATATATATATATAATATATGTATTATATAATATATATATATTTTTTTTTTTTTTTTTCAACAAGTCGAGCCCCCGCCTAACGAACGCATCGCCATAATGTTAAATCCGCCTAACGAAGCATTGAGTGTAAAAAAATTTTGCCCCGCTTACGATCAAAAATCGCCCAACGTGATTTTCCCCCCCAAACTGATTATTCGTCCAGCCTGAGCGCCTCAGCTGGCCTTGCCATCATTGTTTACAAGCCAGGGTGGCTGGTTGCATGCATAACATTCGATACATTTTGTATTTTTTTCCATTGTTTATAGTGCTTGTAAGCATAAATAAGGCACCATGGGGCCAAAGAAAGCTTCTAGTTCACCCTGTAGTAAAAAGGTGTGAGAAATACTATCATACCAAGCCAGGTGTTGCTGCAACAGACTGCATTCGCACCACGTCAGCTTTGTTGCACCATGGTCAGTGTTGTGGACCAGTCAGCTGTTGCTGAAACAGTCAGCTGATGCTGCACACGGTAAAAGCTGTTGCTGGCACACGTCCGCTGTTGCTGGATCAGTCAGCTGTGCCTGCACCACCATCAGCTGTACTACTCAAAGATGTGGAGAGAGTGTTTGTTGGTGTGGGTCTTAAAACGTGTTCGAAAACAATTACCCGAGAAGAAACGATTAACTCCAGCAGGGTTAGCACCAGGATAACCCAAAGAAAATCAGAGCATCATCGAGGACTGTATAACTTATTTCCCATTGGGTCCTTAATTTGTCCCCAGGATGCGACCCACAACATGTAACTAACACCAGCTGTGAACAGGAAAATATGACTGGAACTAGTGCTCATATGTGTGAATTTAAGGCCAGCAAAGGTTGGTTTGAGAGATTAAGAATTGTAGTGACATACACAGTGTTGATAAGGCATGAGCGAAGCTGAAATGATTCTTCCCCAACAAGTGTTCATTGTGATGAAAACAGAACCTGTTCTGGAGAAATGCCAAACAGGACCTACATTTACTCAGGAGGAAAAGGCACTCCCAGAACACAAGGCCTGTGAAGTGACAGACTAACTTCTCTTGTTTTCGTTTGTAATCTAGTGGGGATTGCAAAGTGAAGTCTTTACTGATGTATCACTCAGAAAATCCCAGTGAGTTTCAAGAAAAAACAGTGTCTCATCACTCATCAATACTCTTTCAATAAAGGTAAGTGTCATTTTAACATTTATTTATTTTAACATTTTTTATTTATTGTTTTCTTTGTAGGAAATGTTATTTCATGAAAAAAAAAATTTTAATACTTTTGGCTGTCTGGGAACGGATTAATTGGATTTACTTTTATTTTTATGGGGAAAATTACTCGGCTTAACGATAATTTCGGGACAATGAGCTCTCTGCGAATCGGATTTAATTTCTTTAGGCGAGGGTTCACTGCAATATATATATATTATATATATATAAATTATATATATATATATATATATATATATATATATATATATACTATATATATATATATTATATATATTATATAACCAAAACATTGATCTCTGGCTTGAAGGAGACTCGAACCTAGGAACCTTTAGGACAGGTACGCTGTGCTTTACCAATCTACCCACACTGGACAATACCTTGGCGTGTAGCTTGCGCATACGTATGATCCAAGGCAGACAGCTTTCAGGGTGATAGGCTTTACAGCTTTTCATCTCGTCCCCTGCATGCATCAGCCTTACTAGAGATTTTAACAATGCAAGTTTGCGAGAGGCATGTGAAATTTACTCAACTGGGATCTAGGGATGAAGTTACGTTTGGTTTAAGCACTGCGTTCATTGTCCTAAGGTTCGGTGGGTCGATTCTCCGGATGGATGGGACATGGGGGGTGGGGTGTGTGGGCGACCCTTGTGAGCTACAATCGAGCAGACCCACCCTTGTGTCTGCGAAAGGTATGTGTATGTAGAGTTGACGCTGTGTGTCGTGTGTGTGTGAAGTGTGTTGACGTGTGGGTTGTGTGTGATAGCTAGATGTGACGTAGTCCGTCGTCTTGTGTTATATATTTACGAGACGAACGCGGAGGAGGGAGTGAGAGAGAGAGTGAGGAGAGGAGGATGGTGTGTAAAATCTTCTATTCTATAAAAAAAACCTGCTTAGGTGTTACCAGCAATTAGATAGTCGGTTCTCTCCATATATTGCTACGTCGAGGAGGGGAGAGGAGGAGGAGAGATTCACAACTGTGTGTTCTCTCGTGGGGGGAGATGCTAGTGTCCCAAGTCCCGCCCACTAACAATAATATAAATAATGAAAAGAGAGGAGGATTTTCATTCGTATTCAGAGGATTTGGTTGGCTCTCTCTGACTGGTGACTGCTTTTCAACATTTTATTTTCCCTGTCACGGTATATATGCGCCTGAGAGTGTTTCTGTCATGGCATATATGCGTTGAGAAGCTATTTTGTCCATGGCGTCGTATCGTTAGATACGAAAGAAAAGTTCTCTCAGAGTGTTTTTCATCCTATAATTTACTGAAATAAATTTACAAACTTACTAAACTGCCTACCCTTACCTTCCACTAACTATCTAACAAGCTAACTAATTTAAATATCTAACCATTGTATAATGTTCAAGCAGGTAGGTAGGTAATTAATATAACACTTAAATACATACAATATAATTATCGAGAACATGAAACATAGATATAACACTCAGGAACACTAAGATAACATAAACATAAGGTTACACTATGACAACATAAACACTCAGGCAAATAGCATAACTCTTCAGGTGCATAGCATCATAACACTCAGGAACCACGCAGCATCTCCTCCCCACCCCCCACCCACCTGCAACACTCAGGGTACATGGACAAAGAACACTCAGCAACATAAGACATAACTATCGGGGTTGCATAGCAACCATAACACTTCTAGGAACACGTCAACATAACTCTCAGGTAATGAAAACATAACACTCAGAACTTTTTAGCATCATAACTCTCAGGTGCATTAGCAACATAACATTAGAGGAACACGTAAAAAACATAACATCAGGTACATGAAAAAACAAACATCAGCAACATAGCATTAACTCTCAGGTGCATAGCAAACATAACACTCAGGAACATAGAACATAACCACTCAGATACACACCAATCGTAACACTCAGGGGTAAAATAAACGATAGCACTTAGGAACCACAAATCAATTTCAGGTATTTACAACATTACACTGAGGTGCATTCATCATAGCAAATTAACATTCTTGTACCTTAACATATAAAAAGGTCAGGTACATATCTACATAATAGTCATAGCTAACACCCATAGCATTATAAGAGTTAGGAAACATAGCAAACCATAACAGCCACCGCAACATCAGAAACATTAGGTGTCAGGTACCTAGCAACATAATAGTCAGGTACATAGCAACATAATTAATCAGGTACATAACAACATTAATAGTAAAGTACTTAGCAGCTTAAGAGTCAGGTACATAAGAACATTAGAAGTCAGGTACATAGCAACATAAGGAGTCAGGTTGCCATTAGCAACATAAGAGTCAGGGTACATTAGCACATAAGAGTCAGGTGCACCATCCAATAGCAACTTAAGTGGTCAGTTTATATGGAAGATGTTCAGGTATTATAAAACCCCAAGCACACCAACAGAAATTGTAAGGTTTGTGGGTTAATGGGGGGTGCGACAGGTACTAGGCAAACATAAGACAGTCAGGGTTCCATAGCACAAATTATGGTTGTCAGGTGCGTGTCAGGGTTAGAAGTGTTTACAAAGCATCCCCCAGATACATTTTAAGTGTCAGGTAACGTAGCAACATTAAGGGGTAAGGGTATACATAGCAACAATAAAGAGTCAGGTACAACAGCCTAAAAGCAAACATAGAGAAGGCAGGGGTACACTAGCAAACATTAAGACATAAAATAAAAACACAATAGGAGTCTGGGTGTTCATACTGACAACATATGACGAGTGAGCCATTTGGTGGGTTACACAAAGCAACATAAGAGTCAGGGGTACCATAAGCAAACATAAGATGTCGGGTTACATAGAAGCAACATAAGTGTCAGGGGTACACATTGCCAACATAAGACGTCAGGGGGTACAAAGCAACATAAAGATAAGAGTCAGGGTACCATAGCAACATATGGGTGGTCTTGGTCTGGTTACATAGGTTAAATAGCTACACATATTAAGTGTCAGGTACAAAAGCCAGCAACATAAAAGAGTCAGGTTTTTTGGGGTTGGTTAACATAGCAAAAATAGAAGAATGTAACGGTACGTTTCCATGGCAGGTACCCATAGCAACATAAGGAGTCAGGTTACATAGGCAAACATTAAGATTCAGCGGGTACATTTCAGCAAAAAACATAAGAGTCAAGGGTGGTAAATAGCAAATAAGAATAAGGCATAATAGAAACATAACCATCGACAACTTGAATTCACCCCTTACAAATCCTGGATATTATACTGCGTTTTAGCTTTTTGTGTTTTTTTGGACACTATCATGTTTGTGGAATGGGGTGTTGGGGCGTTTCCACCGCGTGGTTTGGTGTTGTGGTTGGTGTTGTGCGTGTGGTTGGGGGTGTTTGTGTTGGAAGTAATTTGTGGGGGGGGGGGCGGGGGAAGGGTATGGGCGGATATGGTTATGTGGAAGGGGGTGAGGGGGTAGGGGGTTGAGATGGTGTGGGTTGAGCGAGATTCAGATGTGGGAGGGGGGAGGGGGGAATAACATTTGCGATTAAAGGTTTGATTTTGTGTTTGAAGGGGGAGGGACGGGGGGGACAGGGCGCGGAATATGGGGAATGATGAGCGATTTGTTGTGTTGTGGTAGATGGATTTGTTTAAGGGGGGGGGGGGGGGGGGGGTGGTTGGGTGTGGTTGAGTGGGGGATTATTGGGTTTGGGAGGGGGGTGTGGGGCGTGAGGGTTTGTGTTGATGAGGTGCGGGATTGTTGTTGTGGGGTTGGGGGGGCGGGGGGGGGGGAGGTTTTGGTGGTTGGGGGGGTATTTGGGTGGTGGGGGTGTTTGGTGGGGGGTTGTGGAGAGGGCTAGAGGGCCGGTAGTTATAGGAGTTGGTGTGGGAGGGATGATGGTCGTGTGTCGCTATGGGGGTGAGTTGGGGTCGGGGGGGGGGGGGGTGGGGTGGGGGGGGGGATAGCAACTTTAAAGAGAGGGTTTATGGGTTGGTTTGGATTAGGCTCACGGGGGGGTTAGCCTGTAGGGGGTCGTGGGTGGGGTTTGGTTTTTGGTGGGGATTTCTTGTATAAAGCTGAATCATCGTTGTAGGGCTAATTGGGTACTTAATCCAGTAAGTTTTTTTATGATTTATGATTGTTATTTGAAGATTTAGTTAGTTTCTTATTATTCGTTCTTCATTACTTCCTTATGCTTCTGTTCTTCTTATTCTTCTTATTCTTACTTCTTCTGTACTTATTATAATATGTATTATTATTATTATTATTATTATTAGTATTTATTTATTCTTATTATTTATATTATTATATTATTTATTATTATTATTATTATATTATTTTTAGTAATATTATTATTATTTTTATTTTATATTATTTTTATGATTTTTATTATTATTATTAGTATTATTATTATTATTATTATTATTGGCGTTATTAGTTTTAATTATTATTATTATTATTATTATATTAATTTTATTATTATTATTTTTATTTTATTATTATCTATTGGCATTATTATTATTATTTATTATTATTATTATTATTATTATTTTTAATTATTCATTATTATTATTTTTTATTATTATTATTATTATTACTATTATTATTATTATTATGGCATTATTATTATTATTATTATTATTATTAATTATTTTATTATTATTATTATTGGCGATTATTTTTATTATTTTTATTATTTTATTATTATTTATATATTATTATTATTATTATTATTATTTAGTAGTAGTAGATTAGTGTAGTAGTAGTTAGTAGTGTAGTAGTAGTAGTAATAGTAAAGAATCAGTGCCCGAAAAATTGCAGGCCCAAAAGTATTGTAAATGTTAAATAATTTGAAAATGATTTAGAAAAAGACAAATCATGATTTAACACACAACACACACACACACACACACACACACACAACACACACACACACACACACAACCACACACACACACACACACACCACAAACACACACAACACACAACACACAAAAGTTGTTACAGAGACTCTTATAAAGCCTAAGTTGCGCTAAAGAATACCAAGTATAGACGACAAAAGACCCAGAGAAAAATAAGGAGATTAACCGAAACAGCCAGAAATAAATATGCATGGATAGATAGGGGGGGCGGGGGCGGGGGGAGGCCCCAGAGACGGCAATACTTAGAATGACATAACATCGAAAGCCAAATCTGACCCGAGAAAGCTGTTGTTCAGCCGTCAGAAGGGGAAAACAACAGTCGCTGGACAGTTATGTGAAGAGCTAAGAACTTGATCTTAAGGAAAGTGTTTTCAGTGGAGATAGACTGGACTATAATAGACCGAAATTGGTTAGGAGGGGTGCAATGCTGCATTCACAAATGCTCTGCGACACAATACACACACGAGGCGGTGGGGCAGGACAATGTCTCTCCGGATGTCCTGGATGAGAAGCAAGCAGAAGAAGTGATGTCATGTCGTGTGCCACTTACAAGAATCTTTAACAATCAATCGAAACAGAGCGGCCAACTATCTGAAGTGTGAAAGACAGCAAATGTAGTTCCAGTCTTTTAAGAAATGAGGACAGACAGGGTAGCATTAAACTACAGACCTAGTTATTAGTATCACTGATCATGTAAAGTTTGCTAAAGTATGGAGAAGAAGTGTATCAAAAAAAAGGGGAGCCTGGTGGAGCACTAGAAAGAAAAATGAGCCTTATAAACGATATCCAACCACAGTTTCAGGGAGGGGAAATCTTGTATCATAAAGCTTATTGGAGCTTTAAACAATGGTGACAGTTTTGTAAGAAGGCTTTCTAACACAGTTTTTACACAGGAGATTAGTACAAAAGCTGCAGGAGAAGGCAGGAATAAACAGGAAATGAGCCCTACAATGGATCAGAGAATACCTGGCATAAAGGAAACAAAGACCGTGTTAGGTATGTGACGAGGTGTCACGAGTGGGCGAAAGTTTACAAGCGGGGTTCCCCAAGTGTCGTAGGACCGGTGTGTTGTTTCTTGTTATCTTGTGAATGGCCGTGACTGGAGCCATAAATTCAGATGTATCTCTGTTGCGAAGATTCAAGAGGATGAGGATCAAGTAGGACATACATGGGTCTGGACAGGCTGAAAAACCTAAGAATAACGTTTCGACACCTTAGCAAGAAATCGTTCCAGGACTCTGTACACGGTGCGGTCTTATGTCAGGCTCATGTTGGAGTTTCTGCACAAGTATGTTGCCTGCACGTCAAGAAATTACGAGGAAAATGTTAAGGTTTGCCCAAGAAAAAAATAGTCAAGAGCTTAAAGGGCATGTCCGTACAGGATAAGGCTAGGGGAAATCGAACTGACGACACTGAAGGACAGGAGATTAAGGTGGGTCATGATAAAGACATACCACAAATATGAGAGGAATTGACAAGGTGGATAGGAAGAGAATGTTTCGGAGATATGGACATACCAACACAGAGGTCACAGTTTGAAGTTGAAGACTCAGATGAGTCACAGGGATGTTAATGTGGAGGGTATTTTGTGCGTGGAGGCAGGATCCATAATAGCTTTAAGAAGAGTACGATAAAGCTCATGTAAGTAGGCGCATCTAGTAGTAACGTGACCAGTGAAGAGGCAGGGGCCAGGATAGCCGTGACCCGACTCCTGCAACTACAAATAATAAGTACTCTCTCTGTCTCTCTCTCTCTCTCTCTCTACGTCTCTCTCTCTCTCTCTCTCTCTTTGAGGGATTTAACAGATAGTGGAGTCAGCACTGAGTAAGTTTAAAACAGCTTTTCCTGTTGAACATTCTAACTTGAAATGCTCTTAGACAGAGCAGGAGAGGAGAGAGAGAGAGATGAGTAAGAGACGGAGACGGACATGAGAGAGAGAGAGAGAGAGAGAGAGTTACCTCTATACCATTATGGAGACAAATAGAACCATGATTATCATACCAAAGTGGCCTGGCTACTAATACAGCCACCCGCCCCCCCCCCCCCGAAAAAACACCTCTTTTAGGGAACTATTCAGTAATTACCTCGTTACATACTAATTAGGCTTTTAATTAGAATTATGAAGATTAAGAAAATGACCCTTTCAAAGGGAAGCCGTGATGTTAGTGGTCTTGATCCAAGGGAATTAGAGCTACTCACCTTAAAAACATACTGCTCTACTAGGTTTATATATACTGGAGAGATACACACTTCTTCGGTGCATACAGATATTCTAGTTTATATATATATTATATATATAATATATTTTTATATTTATTTTATATATGATATATATACATATATTATATATTTATATATATTATATATAAATATATATAGTATATATTAGTATATATTTTTTTATATATATTATATATTTAATCCTGGAGCAAGGGCTAGTAAACCCTTCTCTGGTTATTTTCTAATAGGTTAACTAAGGTGTTACGTCCCGTTTGGCCTTTGTGGCCACCCGATAGGGGGGAGACGGCCAGTACGCGTGATGCCTGGTGGGTGTTCCGATGGTAACGCTAGGGAGACTTGTCGGCCGTGTTGTTGTTTGTGTTTGTGTGGATAAGTGTGATGCTGGTACGTGGGCTGTAGGGCGTGATGGTCAGCTAGTGCTGGCTGTTGTGATCCCGAGACAGCTTGGGTGTACGTGTGCTGCTGTTGCCTCGGTGATTGTTACTACGATATCGTTCCGTCGTGTGTCGTGTGTGTGTGTAGTGTCGTGTTGTGTTGTGGTATTCGTGTTTTATTTATTCCAGATATCTCATTTTATTTTGAATATTTTCGAAGCATCCTTTAGTGTAATTACCTGGGTGCTATGTTTAAAAATCATGCTAAACAATTCCTATGTGATAGGTGTGAGTGATATTCACAAAGAACTTTCGTGACTGACTCACAATAAGTAGTGATAGTTCCGGCGTCTTGGAGCGTTTTTTTTGGTGGCACTAGTTTGCCCTTCCCTCCGGGCGGGGTAGGTGTACGGTCGAGGCATATGGGGGGGGGGGGGAGGATGTCGTGTGCTCGTGTGTTGTGTGTGTGTGTGTCGTGTGTGTCGTTGTCGTGGTGAGTGGTGTGTGTGTGTAGTGTGTGTGTGTAGTGTGTGCTGTTTCGTGTCGTATGTATTGGCGCTTCGGGGTGGTGGGGTCCGGGTAGTGACCAGCTTACCAGCCAAACTTCGCCCGACGCGTCCGCTAAATTCCCGGGCTAGTAAGGTAAACAAGCGAAAATCCTCACGGGTAGTGGTGTATAGGTAAAGACAGAGGGTAGGTCGTGTGGGGGAACTGGAGTCGGGCCCCGCCCCCGTGGCTTTGGCTAGCCGGGAGCGAGGGTCGAAGATGTGGGGCGGGGCTGGAGCAAGTGTTTATGGATCTCGCTGGGATCAGTGGTAGGGAACGCGCGAGTAGGAGGAGGGTATAGCCGTGGGATCATAGTATATATGTCCATGCTCCGGCGTAAATGATGCTGTGTGTCTCGGATAAATATACAAAGCAGGGCGCGCCGCTCCGGGGAAGGAGTGGGGTCACGTTAGCACTCGGGAGGTGGAGGGGGGCTGCATCCTCTCTGCCTCCAAAAATGGGGATGGTCCATATCAATAAAAACAAACCCAAGGTCAGATAGGTCCACGCTCCCCAAACACAAGTGGAAATCACAACTGGGAATTTCCTTCATCAAGTTTAAGCCATTTGATTATTGTGCTGTTGTTCGTTATCGTCTCCCCTGACCCTCCCTGGCCTCAGTGTCGTCAGGCCGATATCCCTCAACCTTTTTCCATATGGACAATCCTCCGTAGCTCTTGGGACTAGTCTTGTTGCCTAACCTTTGCACTTTCTCTAATTTCTTGACGTGCTTGACTAGGTGTGGATTCCAAACTGGTGCTGCATATCCAGTATGGGCCTGACGTTAGATGGTGTACAGAGTCTAACTAAAACGAGTCCTTTACTGAGGTATCGGAAACGCTATCCGTAGGTGTGCAGGCGCCCGTTATGCTGCAGCAGTTATTGATTGATGTGGCCTCAGGAGATATGCTCGGTGTTATACTCAGTGTTAAGCCTTAGGCCACTGCAAAGTTTGAGGTATCATACAAGCGTTATAAATATATAAATATATATATTTATTATATATATATAAATAATTAAATTATATATATATATATATATATTATATATTTATATATATATATATACTATATATATATATATATATATTATATGCAATAAGATCACAGTAAACAGGTGATTTCAAAAGATGCAAAACAACCACTCTGAAAGAATAGAGAAATTCCAAGCGCTTACGTGACTGCTCACATTATCAAGGAAACTATGAAAGTGAGCATCCAAGGAAGCTATATAAGGGTCAGGCCAGACACCTCACTATCAGATCCCACAACGGTTAAACACGTGACGCGCGGCGAGCCAACTTGGATTAGGTCTTGCACAACTCACCCCCAAGCTTTCTACCCAGGAAAATTTAAAAAATTATTTGTCAGTGTATTATTAAATTCTTCCAAATTCTATTAATTTTAAATGGATCTAATTTATATAAACCAAAGGAATATTTCATATTATCTGTCCAAAACTGCTTTTTATGAAACCAATGATTCAATTTATATTCCTGTCGACCATGGGACTTGCTTGATACTACTTTCTCACTTTTTGAAAATCAATTGGATGGTTAAAATCTTCTTACATGAATAAATAGAGATTGGAATCTTGTCCAGTTCTAATGCTATTTTATGTTGTTTTAATCTTAGTTCGAGTTTTTACAGTTTGACCGAAAATATATTTTTTAATAATTTATCGCAAATTGTACAAGGAATCCTTATAGACACATCCATCAGCATTTGGGGGAATTCTTTATCAAAAGTTTTTTAACGTATCAAAGATTTTTGAATACAACTTTAATTATTAAAAGTCTTAAGAAGAGAAGGCATATCAACCAGGTTTCACATGCCAGACTATGGGAGAACCAAACATATTTTTTGTTGAATAAGGTGTGTTGCCCCTTTTTGGATTATAAAAAGTGTTTTTCTAGCCAACTTTAAAAGATTTATCAATTACATTTCTTGGGTATTTTTAAAAATCTTACCTATTTTCATAAATTTTGGATATTCCTCAATCTATGAACTCAGGACTACAAATCGTAAAGCTCTCAAAAACATTGATGAGAAAACGACATGTTTGGACTCTAATCTTGATGCGAGGAAATATAGTGGACATAGGGAACAGTTTATGTAGGTTTTCGTAAATTTTAATTTGAATTCATTAATACCCTTAATGATTAAAACATCTAGAAAAGGCATAGTTATTTTCTTAAAAACTCAACGTAAAGTTTATAGAATGTGCCTTAAGCTCTTTAATTTTCCAAGCAAATGTGTATATCTACATTTTTGTGATAAACACAAAATATCATCAACATTATCTGAACCATTTAGTCTATTGGGAAGATTGTGTTTTAAGCATACCTTGTTCAGAAAAAATTCCATGTATAGGTTACTAAGAACAGGTGAAAGAGGTATTTCCCATTGCCATACAAACTTCTGAGTGTAAAGCCTTATCATTAAATACAAATTTTGACATCACAATGCAAAGTTTAATAAGTTAATGAGGAGTGGAATGGCAATGGTAAATCATAGTTAAGAGTTCTTTCAGATAAGAAAACTTAATAAATAATCACAGGTGATCTTTCGTGAACAACCATAAATATTGCATAGAACTGGACAAGATTCCAATGCTCTATTTATTCATGTAAGAGATTTTAAACCATCCTCAATTGATTTTCAAAAGTTGGAAAGTAGTATCAAGCAAGTCATGGTCTGTACAGGAATATAATTGAATTGTTTCATAAAAAGCAGTTTTGACAATATATGAATATTTCCTTTGGGTTTATATAAATTAGATCCATTTATAATTAATATGATAGATTTTGGGAAGAATTTAATAATACACTGGACAAATTAATTTTTATATTTCTTGTGGTAGAATTGCTTGTGGGTGAGTTGTGAAAGGACCTATCCAAGTTGGCTCGCCGCGCATTCACGTGTTTAACCGTTTGTGGGATCTGATAGTGAGGTGCTGGCCGGACCCCTTATTAGCTTCCTTGGATGCTTCTCTTTCATAAGTTCCTTGTTAATGTGAAGTAAGTAGTCACGGAAAGCGTTGGAATTTCTCAATTCTTTCAGAAGTGGTGTTTTGGCATATATATATATATATATATATTATATATATATATATATATATATATATATTATATATACTATATATATATATTACTGATATCTGGCTGAAGGGAGGACTTCGAACCTACGAACATTAGGACAAGGTACGCAGTGCTTTACCAATCTACCCACACTGTACTGCGTACCTTGTCCAAAGGTTCGTAGGTTCGAGTCTCCTTCAGCAGAGGATCAGTGTTTGTGTATTATTTCGCATGCTCTCGCGAATTCCTTTGCATAATATATATTATATATACAGATATATTTATATATATATATATATATATTATATTTATTATTTTTTTTTTTTTTTATTATCACACGGCGATTCCCACCAAGAAGGGTGGCCCGAAAAAGAAAAACTTTCACCATTCATTCACTCCCATCACTGTCTTGCCAAGAAGGGTGTGCTTACACTACAGTTTTTAAACTGCAACATTAACACCCTCCTTCGAGTGCAGGCACTGTACTTCCCATCTCCAGGACTCAGTCGGTCCTGCCGGTTTCTGAATCCCTTCATAAATGTTACTTTGCTCACGCTCCCAACGCACGTCCAAGTATTAAAAACCCATTGTCTCCATTCCACTCCTATCAAACACGCTCCGCATGCCTGCTGGGAAGTCCAAGCCCCTAGCACACAAACCTCCTTTACCCCTCCCTCCAACCCTTCCTAGGCCGACCCCTACCGCCTTCCTTCAATACAGACTGATACCACTCTTGAAGTTCATTCTGTTCGACTCATTCTCCTTACATTGGTCCGAACCACCTTTTCAACAACCCTTCTCAGCCCTCTGGGACAACAGTTTTGGTTAATCCCGGCATCCTCTAACTTACAAACTACGAATTCTCTGCATTATATTCACACCACACATTGCCCTCAGACAATGACATCTCGCCACTGCCTCCAGCCCTTCTCCTCGCTGCAACATTCATCACCCACGCTTCACACCCATATAAGCGCGTTGTAAAACTATACTCTCATACATTCCCCTCTTTGCCTCCAAGGACAAAGTTCTTTGTCTCCACAGGACTCCTAAGTGCCATCCACTCACTCTTTTTCCCTCATCAATTCTATGATTCACATCATTTTCATAGGACCATCCGCAGACACGTCCACTCCCAAATATCTGTATACGTTCACCTCCTCCATACTCTCTCCTCCAATCGGATATTCAATCTCTTTCATCACCTAATCTTTTTGTTATCCTCATAACCTTACTCTTTTCCTGTAGTCACTTTTATTTTCTTCTTTTGCACACCCTAACCAAATTCATCCACCAATCTCTGCAACTTATCCTTCAGAATCTCCCAAGAGCACAGTTATTCATCAGCCCAAAGAGCAGCTGTGACAACTACCACTTTGTTGTGTGGATTCTTTATATTTTAACTCCACGCCTCTTGCCAAGACCTCGCATTTATTCTCTTACAACCCCCCATCTATAAATATATTAAAACAACCAACGGTGAACATCACACCATCACTAGTCTAAGGCTACTTTTACTGGGAAAAAAATTTCCTCTTTCATACATACTCTAACTTGAGCCTCGCTATCCTCGTTTAAAAGCTCTTCACTGGGCTTTCAGTAACCTACCTCCTACACCATACACTTGCAACATCTGCCACATTGCCCCCTATCCACCCTGTCATACGCCCCTTTTCCAAATCCATAAAATGCCACAAAGAACCTTCCTTTAGCCTTATTAAATACTGTTCACTTATATGTTTCACTGTAAACAACTGGTCCACACACCCCCTACCTTTCTAATGCCTCATTGTTCATATGCTATCCTATTTCTCCGTCTTACTCTTAATTCTTTCAATTATAACTCTACCATACACTTTACCAGGTACATCAACAGACTTTCCCCCTTAATTTTTGCATCTCTTTTTATCCCTTTGCTTTATACAAAGGATCTATGCTGCTCTCTGCCAATCCCTAGGTTACTTACCCTTCTCCATACATTTTTTAAATAATTGCACCAACCTCACTCAAAATATATCCCACCTGCTTTTAAACATTTGTTATCTTTATCCCATCAATTCCGGCTGCCTTACCCCTTTCATTTTACCTACTGCCTCACGAACTTCCCCCACACTCACAACTGGCTCTTCCTCACTCCTACAAGATGTTATTCCTCCTTGCCCTATACACGAAATCACAGCTTCCCTATGCATCAACATTTTATTTAAAAAATATATATATATATATATTTTTTATAATATAATTTTTAATTTTTAATACATTAATATTTATATAATTTTTATATATATATATATATATATATAATATATATATAATATTATATAATAAATATTTGTATCAAAACAACCACTCTGAAAGAATGGAAATTCCAAGCGCTTTCATAGTTCCTTGATAATGTGAGTGTCACGAAAGCGCTTTGGAATTTCTCTATTTTTAGAGTGGTTGTTTTGCCATATTTTGAAATCCTGTTACTGTGATCTTATTTATATAAATATAATATATATATAAAATTTTTTAAATTTATATATTAAATATTTATAAAAATATTTTAATTTTAAAATGCATGGAATAAAAAAATGGTAAATTTAAAGCAAGAACTCATTTAAAAATAAGTCCTTTCGAATTTTTCTCTTTATTTAAAAATTTATATTTTCTTAATTTTAAATTAAAAATTTTTAATTTTTGGCCCAAAGGAACTTAGAAAACTTACCAAACCTTATTTAAAAAAAGAGAAATTTATTTTACCCAACCCAACTAAATATATTTCAAAACGTTTACAGAAATTTTAGTACAAAACAAACAAATAAACATATTTTTTTCGTTATTTAAAAATGATTTTGAAAGCGAAATTAGCTACACAAATTTTTCATTTGTCCTTATGGCAAGTGAGCTTTTGCTATTTAACCCAAAGATCGCAAGTTCTCCCTATTCGGCCGACATTTTATATATAAATATAAATAAAAATTATATAAAATTTTTATATAAATAATATATATATATATATATATTTAAAATATATATATTTTTTAATTTATTGATTTTAAAAAACCCGTGTCCCCCCCCAAAAGGGGGGGGGCCCAAAAAAAGAAAAATTTTCCCCATTTCAGTCCATCTTTTTTTTGTCAGGGGGCGCGCTTACACTACATTTTTTAAAACTGGAACATTAACACCCTCCTTCAGAGTGCAGACACTGTACTTCCCATCTCCCGGGACTCAGTTCGGGCCTTTTCCGGTTTTTCCCCGAAAACCCTTATGTTTTCCTTTTCACACCAACAGCACGGGCAAGTACTTAAAAACCTTTTTTCTCCATTTGTCCTATCAAACACGCTCACGCCTGGCTGGAAGTCCAAGCCCCCTCCCTTTACAAAACCTCCCTTTCCCCCCCCCAAACTTTCCCAGGCCGCCCCCCCACCCCGTCCCCCCTGCCACGGATTTTTTTACACTCTCGAAATCATTTTGTTTTGTTCCATTTTCTCTACATGTCCGAAACCACCTCAACA
>NC_069448.1:38222082-38246669 GCF_026875155.1 Cherax quadricarinatus | reverse complement strand
TTTGGGCACTGGAGCTTTCTTTGGAGCCATGGTAGCTTATTTAGTACTTGCAAGCACTAAAATGAATGGAATATTATGAAATATTTTGTAGGAACAAGTGAGGGGACCGTCACTCACTGGTAAACAATGCCACACTGGTTGGGAAGGGAGGCCGCCCCGGCTCACAGCGTGCGTACGCGTTCCGGACGAACTAGTATTCGCGAGTCAATCTACGATTAGCGAGCCCATGTTTATATGAAAATATCACTATGATTTCCGAAATCTACGACTCTCGAGCCCTACGATTATTGAGGGAGCACTGTACTATTCTGTCGAGCTTCCTGACAGCAGGAACAAATTAATTGGATTTCCATTATTTCTTATGGGGAAAATTAATTCAGCTAACGATAAAATCAGTTAAGGACAAGCTCTCTGGAACAGATTAAAATCATTACCTGATGGTCCACTGTACATCACTAAGTGAGAAGAGGTTGTATTAATATTTTACTCCAAGAATAAAATAAAAATTGTTTGTGTTGAAGTCATATTGTTTACTCTATTAGTAAACATAATTATTATACACAACTTGTGATTTATCTTGAAGATATTTACAGGTAAACATTTAAAAGTGACAATTTTATTTAGTGAAAAATGTGACAAAAGATAAAAAAAATCTTTTCTAGTTCAGTATGTTTTGTTGGTAATTGTGGAATATTGTACTATACTGACTCATGTTTCTATTGCAGAAGTATTTTGTGGAAGACTACGAGGTTGTATCTTGCCAGACACTATATCTTCAGTACTTCAAGAAGCACCAGTGTAAGTGTCTTGAACAACAACTGATATTGCAGAAGTATTTTGTGGAAGACTACCAGGTTGTTTCTTGCCAGACACTATATCTTCAGTACTTCAAGAAGCACCAGTGTAAGTGTCCTTGAACAACAACTGATATTGCAGAAGTATTTTGTGGAAGACTACCAGGTTGTATCTTGCCAGACACTATATCTTCAGTACTTCAAGAAGCACCAGTGTAAGTGTCTTGAACAACAACTGATATTGCAGAAGTATTTTGTGGAAGACTACGAGGTTGTATCTTGCCAGACACTATATCTTCAGTACTTCAAGAAGCACCAGTGTAAGTGTCTTGAACAACAATGATATTGCAGAAGTATTTGTGGAAGACTACAGGTTGTATCTTGCCAGACACTATATCTTCAGTACTTCAAGAAGCACCAGTGTAAGTGTCTTGAACAACAACTGATATTGCAGAAGTATTTTGTGGAAGACTACCAGGTTGTATCTTGCCAGACACTATATCTTCAGTACTTCAAGAAAGGCAACACCTCTTATTCTTGTGAATTTGTAACTTGCCAAGTATTGCTAATTAAACAATTTTGTTTTTGATATTGGGAATTCTATCTAAATATCCACTGCAGCTAATGCATCAATACAAGTTATTAAAACTGTAATTAATAATTTTCAGAAAAAAATATATTTCATAAACACAAGAGAAAATAAAAATACAAGTGTTGTTGAGTGCATCTGTAGTGTTCCAGTACATATATTAATATTTTAACACAAAATAAAAATTCTGATAGTCTTTTAACGTGCAATATAAACTTTATTATTGCTCATAAGTAGGAAAAGTTTTGCCTGAATGTATCTTAACATGGGAATATGTTCATAAGAAAAACTATGCTCAGTGTCCTAAATAATTAAAAAAATTCTTGAAATGGACATGTGAGTACATAAGGAAGGCTAACTATACCACTGTTGTATGACTAAAATATTTTAAATGAAATATCTTAATTTAAAAAACATGGAGAAAGATAAAGAACATAAACCATATCAATGCTCAGAGTGTCTGAAATGTTTTAGTCAAAAAGCCTTTCTTTTGAGACATGTGAGAGCACATACAGGAGATAAACCATATCAATGCTCAGAGTGTCTGAAATGTTTTAGCCAAAAAACACATCTTGTGTCACATATGAGAGTACATACAGGAGATAAACCATATCAGTGTTCTGAGTGTCTGAAATGTTTTACTCAAAAAAGCAGTGTTGTGGCACATATGAGAGTACATACAGGAGATAAACCATATCAGTGTTCAGAGTGTCTGAAATGTTTTAGTGAAAAAGGCAGTCTTGTGTCACATATGAGATTACATACAGGAGATAAACCATATCAGTGTTCTGAGTGTCTGAAATGTTTTAGCCAAAAAAAATATCTTGTGTCACATATGAGAGTACATACAGGAGATAAACCATATCAGTGTTCTGAGTGTCTGAAAAGTTTTACTGAAAAAAGAAGACTTTTGGCACATATAAGAGTACATACAGGAGATAAACCATTTCAGTGTTCTGAGTGTCTGAAATGTTTTACTGAAAAAAGAAGACTTTTGGCACATATGAGAGTACATACAGGAGATAAACCATTTCAGTGTTCTGAGTGTCTGAAATGTTTTACTGAAAAAAGAAGTCTTGTGACTCATATGAGAGTACATACAGGAGATAAACCATATCAATGTTCAGAGTGTCTGAAATGTTTTAGCAAAAAAAACACTCTTGTAATACATATGAGAGTACATACAGGAGATAAACCATATCAATGTTCTGAGTGTTTGAAATGTTTTACTGAAAAAGGAAGTCTTGTGGCACATATTAGAGTACATACAGGAGATAAACCATATCAGTGTTCTGAGTGTCTGAAATGTTTTACTGTAAAAAGAAGTCTTGTGACTCATATGAGAGTACATACAGGAGATAAACCATATCAATGTTCAGAGTGTCTGAAATGTTTTAGCCAAAAAACCAATCTTGTAATACATATGAGAGTACATACAGGAGATAAACGATATCAATGTTCTGAGTGTTTGAAATGTTTTACTGAAAAAGGAAGTCTTGTGGCACATATTAGAGTACATACAGGAGATAAACCATATCAGTGTTCTGAGTGTTTGAAATGTTTTACTGAAAAAGGAAATCTTGTGGTACATATGAGAGTACATACAGGAGATAAACCATATCAGTGTTCAGAGTGTCTGAAATGTTTTAGTGTAAAACGCAGTCTTGTAACACATATGAGACTACATACTGGAGATAAACCATATCAATGTTCTGAGTGTCTGAAATGTTTCAATCAAAAAAGCAATCTTGTGTCACATATGAGAGTACATACAGGAGATAAACCATATCAATGTTTAGAGTGTCTGAAATGTTTTAGCGTAAAATACAGTCTTGCAACTCACATGAAAGTACATACAGGAGATAAACCCCATTAGTGTTCTGAGTGTCTGAAATGCTTTAGTCAAAAAAGCTGTCTTGTGAAACATACACGAGCACATTCAGGAGATAAAACATGTTAGAGTTTAATGTTTCAGGAATATTTTAGTTATAAACTCATCAGAATATATATAGGTAGAAGGTTGGTAGACAGCAACCACCCAGGGAAGTACTACTGTCCTGCCAGATGACTGTGAAACAGAAACCTGTAACTGTTTTGCATGATGGTAGGATTGCTGTTTTTTTTTTCTGTCTCATAAACATGCTAGATAACAGGGATATCTTGCTACTCCTACTTACACTTTGGTCACACTTCACAGACATGCACATGCATATATATATATATATATATATATATATATAATATATATATATATATATATATATATACATACATACATACATACATACATCTAGGTTTTTCTTCTTTTTCTAAATAGCTCTTGTTCTTCTTTATTTCTTCTATTGTGCATGGGGGAAGTGGAAAAGAATCTTTCCTCCGTAAGCCATGCGTGTCGTATGAGGCGACTAAAATTCCGGGAGCGATGGGCTAGTAACCCCTTCTCCTGTAGACATTTACTAAAAAAGAGAAAAAGAAAAACTTTACAAAACTGGGTTGCTTGAATGTGCATGTATGTAGTGGGATGACAAGAAACAGATGATTCTGATGTTATGAATAAAAGAAGTTGGATGTCCTGGGGAGCTGATCGTCGAACTCTGCTTCGCCTACATTCAGCCTCGTTTTTACTCGAAAAACTCGATTATGGTGACCAGATTTATTCCGCGGCCTCTTCCTGCCTACTCTCTCTAGCCTTATAACTCTATCCCATCACCAAAGGCTTTAGTTTGTGCCTTGGTGCTTTCGCCTCTTCCCCTGTTGAGAGCCCTATACAGAAAGCAACTGTTCCATCCTTGTCTGCATCGCGAGATGCCATTGCCTTCGTCTACTATGTACGCTTCACGTCTACACAATCCTTCCATTATTAGAATGGTCAGCGATATTAGAGACATTCTTTATTCACGTTCGCCGCCCTGTTTGCTACGTCCACTTTTCTCTTCGCCTACTTTCACTCTTGTCTTCCCTTCAGTTAACCACCTTTAATATGTTCATGTAGCATCTCACTTTTCACCTACCCCCCTGGGAAGTTCCAGCTGTTCGGTGTCGTTCGTTATACTCCATTGTCGAAAGCTCAACTGCCTTACGGTGGCTTCCGCTCTCTTCTTTCTTGATCACTTCCACTCTATTCTCATGCCACCGCTGGTACACAGATGGCTCTAAGTCTTCAGACTGGCCGGATCGCAAGCAGTGTTCCGGACAGCGTCGTACGAGGGCATTTACTATCTTCAGCTAGCCTTTTTATCTGCCTCGACTGTATCCATTCTTGCCCACAGCACTTATTCAGTATCAGCATCTATGACTGTGTCATCATTTGTAGTAGTCTCAGACTCCCTTAGTGCTCTACGGCTATACGAAAATTTTGAATACATTCTAATCCCTACTAGTTCTCCGTATCCAACTTTGGTACGCCGTATCTCTACAAACATAAAGATATTGTTTTTTGTTGGGTCCCTCGCAAATAGTCATTGTCGACGTACAGGGCAATGAACAGCACGACACGCTGCGCGGTCTGCAGTATATGACCTACCAATTCCTATCGAGGTGTTCCATTTCTGGACTATTTTGCTGCAATAGCTACCCAACCTTCGCACCGTTGGCAACAACGTTGGTAACTCTGCTCGGTCTTTAACAAATTCATTCTATTAAACCGGCATAGGTTACTGGCCGTCTTCTTGTCATCCGTAGCAGAGGTTAGGGAGACCACTCTCTTCCCCGCCCTTCGCAATTGGCCACACTCGTCTTACTCATGGGTTATTCATGGAGAGGCACCCTGTTCCTCTCTGTGAGACGACCAATATACGCTAAGTGTCAAGTTCCAGTACGATTAGCCACATTTTTTGACTGCCCTCTCTATCAACGAGCACGCAGGATTTTTCTACCTCCATCTCGTCTTCGTTTCCTACTCTCTCTTTACCTTACTTCTTGCTGATGGACCCTCCTTTTAATCTGACTCTCTCATGACTTCTTGACAACATGACACTGATTTACTCCCCACAAAACTCTGATGAAACTACTTTTCTCGCATCCCCTCAGGCCCTTTCTGGTTCAAGTCTCTTGCTGCCCTTTACACTTTTACCATCCACTGCCCCGCTGTTAATCGTAACCTGTTGCTCATCCATCCGCCTTTAGCCACCTGATGCCCTCGCTTCCTTCCTGCCTGCTGCGCTGTTATAGTCCTTGTGGCTTAGCGCATCTTTTTGATTTTAATAATAAAAATCATGAGGCAGTAGGTAAATGAAAGGGGTTAAAGGCAGCTGGGATTTGATGGGATAAAGGATAGAAAATGTTAAAAGCAGGTGGGGATTATAGTTTATGGAGTGGTTGGCTGCAATTATTAATAAATAATATATAGAGTGGTAAGGTCGTTAGGGAATTGGCGAGAGCATGCGATAGTTCCTTTGTATAAAGGCAAAGGGGACAAAAGAGAGTGCAAAAATTATAGGGGGATAAGTCTGTTGCGCAGAATACTCATTGTAAAAGTGAATGGTAGAGTTATTATTGAAAGAATTAAGATGTAAGATGGAGAATAGCGATAGCAGATGGAACAAGGAGGCTTTAGGAAAGGTAGGGGAGTTGATGGCCACGTGTTTACAGTGAAACATTATAAGTGAACAGTATTTAGATAAGGCTAAAGAGGGTTATTTTGGTATTTATGGATTTGGACAAAGGGTTTATGACAGGGGGATAGGGGGGGCAATGTAGGCAAGATGTTGCAGGTGTATGGCGTAGGAGGTAGGTTAACTTAAAGCTATGAAGCGTTTTTACGAGGATAGTGAGGCTCAAGTTAGAGTATGTAGGATTAGAGGGGGGAGATTATTTCCCTGTATAAGTAGGCCTTAGACAAGGGGGATGTGTGATGTCACCGTGGTTGTTTAATATATTTATAGATGGGGCTTGTAAGAGAAGTAAATGCAAGGTCTCTTGGCAAAGAGGCTGTGGGAGTTAAAAGATAAAGAATCCTGCATAAAGTGGGAGTTGTCACAGTTGACTCTTTGCTGATGACACTGTGCTCTTGGGAGATTCTGAAGAGAAGTTGCAGAGGTTGGTGGGTTGAATTTGGTGGGTATAGCAAAGGAAGACAATTAAAAGTTGAATAAAGGATAGAGTAGGTTTGTTGTGTGGATAAAAAGATTAGTTGATGAAAGATTGGATATCAGATTGGAGGGAGAGAGTATGGAGGAGGTGAATGTATTCAGATATTTGTTAGTGGACGTTGTAGTGGATGGGTCGCATGAAAGATAGGAGGTGAATCATAGAATGACGATGAGGGAAAAAGGTAGTGAGCAGTGCACTTAGGAGTCTGTCCACTCTGGAGGGACAAAGAACTTTGTCCTTGGAGGCAAAAAGAGGTGAATGTATGAGAGTATAGTTTTCCCAACACACTTATATGGGTGTGAAGCATGGGTGATGAATGTTTTGCAGCGAGGAGAAGGCTGAGGCAGTGGAAGAATGTCATGTTGGGGCAATGTGTGGTGTGAACATAATGCAGAGGAATTGTAGTTTGGAAGTTAGGAGGAGGTGCGGGATGCCAAAAACTGTTGTCCAGAGGGCTGAGGGAAAGGGTGTTTGAGGTGGTTTGGACATGTAGAGAGAATGGAGTGAAAACAGAATGACTTCAAGAGTTGTAATCAGTCTGTAGTGGAGGAAGGTGGGGTAGGGGCGCGGCCTAGGAAGGTTGTAGGGAGGGGGTGAAGGGGGTTTTTGTGTGCTAGGGGCTTGGAGTTCCTGCAGGCATGCATGAGCGTGTTTGATAGGACCGTGAACGGAGACATAATGGTTTTTAATACTTGACGGCTGTTGGAATGTGAGCAAAGTTAAACATTTATGAAAGGGATTCAGGGAAAACGGCATGAGCCGGGACTTGAGTTCCTGGAGTTAGGAAGTACAGTGCCTGCATCTGAAGGAAAAACCGACAAGTTGAAGATTGAGACCACTTATGAGACAGAATATGGGAATATTTATTCAGGAATTGTTTAGCCACACAGTGGCTTCATCAGTCCAATTCAAGAGGAAGGCGTAAGGAGAGGAGGTGAATGAGGTAATCAGTCCAGGTAATCGACTCCAGGTTGAGGGAACTGGATACCTCATACTCCTCTTCCTTAGCCTTCCTCTTTGTATTGGACTGATGAAGCCATGATGTGGCGAAACATTTCCTGGAATAAAGATTTCCCATAGGTGAATAGTGTCTCAATCTTCAAACACAATTACTGCTGAATGATATTCTCCTCCTTCTGAGTTCATTCGGATGGAAAAGGAAACGATCGTCAGTCATTCACTACCTTTCCAGCTCAGTTTCAGACTGAACAATGGACTAATTACTTTACTTTCACGACCCCGAACTTCTTTTACTGCGTACTTTCTTTCTGACCCACAGTCATTGGCATGGCACTCTACGCCATGTTAGTAAAGATATTTCTTTTTTGCTCTTAAGACCGGTACTCGCATCATCAACAGTACAGATGCTACCCAGGTCATAGAGCTCATCTCGTCTTTCCCTTATCGATACTGTTCCTGTCACTCTTGAAAAAACATCATTCACTCAATTCTTGTAGTGGTATCGTCACTTCTGCCCATACCTTAGTTCAACAAATTTACCAAGAGGATGTGGCATGACATTCTTGAACAGCTGAACTCCATGATCTCCCAATCTCTAGGTAGACACACTTTCGTTCTCCCTCCTGCCCGCGGGCGGAGACGATTACCCCTTGCATGAGCTCGTTTAACTTTTGCAGCCGAGAACTCCCATCCTACTGTTTATATAGCAAGGAAATCGGTTACAAGTTGAAGGTGTTCCCTACACCACATACAGTTGTAGAAATTGCAAGGCGGATTGGCATCCAGCGAAAATATTGCAGATTCTATCGCCGATTGCCTCAGTATGTGTTGCCGGATGCCTTCTATTACCGTCTTGCAAATCGTTATCCCTCTTGCCTTAATGTCATGAGGCTCACCCGTATCGCTACCTCTCGCCGTTTGTTTAAGGTCTATTTAAAGAGCGGGAATCCGATACCTCAAAGAAAGAGACAGAAGGTCTCCCTTATGCCATGCAGTTTCGAGTCTCCGCCGCAAAGGGAGACTCCACGTTGTTTTCTTATTCCCACGTTTCATAAAAGTCCCCCCACTTCTGGTATCCCATCTTCTACAACCACCTCTGTGGTTACCTCTCCACATACTCACTCCTGTATCTAGATCCTTTTGCTGTCCTAGGCTCTGACGGTCCTACTTCAACGCACATCAGTCTGACTCGCTTATTCGTGTTCTCTCTCACATCCTCAGTATCCGACGAAACCTCGTACGACACCTCCACCCAATAGTCTCTCTACTTCTCAAAATCAAAAAAAGGTCCGTTAACACCTACCCATCTTCCACCTCCTCATTTTACCCTCCTGTCTCTGTCCCTGGTTCTCCCCCTCTCACTGCCTCAGTTACAAGTGTAGAGGTTTCACTCTTCCTCGTACTGGTACCTTCCTCCCTGTTCCCTCCCAAGTTTTTCCTCTTCTGCCACCTCCCAGTGTTTCTGCCTTGTCTGTCCCCTGCCCACGCTTCTCCAGTTCCCTCACCCTTTTGCCACCCCTACACTTGGTACAGTACAATACAGTTCCAATCTTTATCATCCTCCCCCTACCATTTCCAATATTGTCTCCCATACGACGTCTCTGAATCCGAAACACTTGAAGCCAATATCTGAATATATTGCAGAAGACCATTACTATACAATGGACACTGATCCCCTTTCGCTCGTTCTCTCTCCTCTGCTCCATCTGGAAACTCCGCTTTCTTCACAGCGCACCGTTCCTCCGCTGCTTCGAACGTTTTCCAACTGCCTCGCATTGTGGTCTTTTCTAACCCCTCTTGTCCAGTTAGGAACCCTTACCTGTGGTTTTCAAGTATCTTTCTCATTGCCACCTCTTCAAGGGGAGGGGCTCCTTTGCGTGGTGAAGAGGCTCTGGTCTGGGAATTAGCCACTGTCGGTCTTCTTCCTCAGGGAACCGAACCTAATTTACCCCCCATTCTCCCCTCCCCATCCCATCCTCTTCATCCTCCCCTTTTTCCATTCCTCCTCCTACTCCTCACCCCTCCCTTTTGCCCTTCCTTTTTTGGCCTTTGGGATTTCTCCCACAAGGCCGCGCTAGTTCCCTAGGTAGGGGAAAGGACACCGGGGTCATCCCATTTCGTTGAGGTTCTTGGCGGTGGCAGTGCTTTGCCGCGGAATCTGGGAATTGCCTGGAGATTGCCCGATCCCTCTCCGGTATCCTGGAGTAGTCTTTTTGGGTGTCTTTCGGGGAGATGGGTGTATCCTGGAAGCCCCTTTGGATTCCGGGGTGGTGGCCGAAGGAGGTATGCTTTGTGGTGGGATATCCGGCCGCACTCTCTTTTGTCCACCGAGGTAGTCGGGCAGATGTGAGGTTGCTATCCGGATTGCTGGTTTTACTGGCATGAAGGGTAGGGTATGGCCGGGTTCACATGCTGCATCTGCTCTACTAGCGGTGTTGAGATCCTCTGGGCCACGGAGGGGATTTTCGGCCCCTTTCATTCCTCCTGGGATCCTATCCTCCCGCTCCCCCCTTTTTTTATTCTTTATTTTTATGTTTTCTTTTTCTTTTCTTCTTTTTTTTTCTTAAAAACAAAAAGCAAAGGAGTACCTAACATGGCAGCACTAGTCCTTGAACCTCTACCACCCCGGCGCCCCTTCTTGATACCGCACCCCATTCGACCATGCCTTGTGTTTAGACCACTCCTACTGACACTCCTGATGCCCCTGTACCTCTTGCTGGTGCTGTTTCCTCACCGCTTCAGGTATCGGGGGCTTCGACTGGGGACTCCTGGATTTGTCTGAACTCGGCTCTCCTTTGACTATGCTTCACGGCTTCTCCCTCTATGTACGGAATTTTCTGAATCGCCCCGCCATTTCAAGCGGACCAACTCCTCGGTCCTAATCCTAAACGCCAACGTCAATCTCCTGATGACTGCTCTTCGTTCACCTTCCCATTTACTCGAAAAAAGAACCGAAAACGTCGAGCACTCCCTCTCCACGCTCAGTTCGGACCACACACATGGGGAATAAATTCATTTAAGACCGACTTCTTCTTCTGCCTAACTTTCTGACATGACAATAGTATTGGCCAAAGCGCTCTGGTCATGATGGCAGAGATATTTCATTTCATGCTCTCAAGAGCTACACGCATCGTCACCCTGTCCCGTATGCTACCCAAGCTCATGATCTTTCTCTCCTTTCGAATATCGATACTTACTACTATCCACTATTGAAAAACATTTTCTTTCTCTCATTTCTTGTAGTGAGGTTCTGTCATTTGCCCCAGTTACATTGTCCAACAGAATTTCCCAGTCATGTGGCAATGTCATTTTTGAACTGCTGGAACTCCAGGATCTTCCCAACCTCAAAGTGGACACTTATGTCTTCCTGCCCGGGGGAGGAGACGTTACCCTTGCGATGTGGATAATTTAACCTTTGACGCCGGAGAAACTCCCGTCCTATGTATATGTCGCGGGACATAGGTTACAAGGTTCGAAAAATGGAGATACCTACACCACAACAATGTTGAAATTGCTGGCGTTTGGTCACCCAGCGAAATATTGCTTTTCTCCATGGCGAATGGCCCTTCTGTGGTGACGACGACCATTCTAATACATCTTGTGTCAACCTCATCTTGCCTTAATTGAAATGAAGCTCACCCTTCGTACTCCCGCGTTGCAAGGTCTACTTAAATGAACGTGAAATCCGTTGCCTCAAAGAGGCAGAAGGTCTCCTTATGCTATGGATTACTAATCTCCGCCTCCAAGGGAAATACCCCGTGTTTCTTATTCGCGTGTTTCCAAACTATCACACCCAATTCTGGAGTGGGGTACCCATCTTCTGCAGCCTCCTCTGTAGTTACCCGCCATCCCCTGCTCCGTCCTTTCTCTTACGACTACTTTTTCATCTTTGTCTTACCTTCAGTTACCACCTTTATATGTTCAATGTTGCATCTCACTTTTCCATTCCCCCCTGGGGAAGTTCTTCCAGCTGTTCGGGTTGTTCTTCTCACTCCCTTGCTCGAAAGCTCAACTGCCTACGGTGGCTTCCCAGCTCCTTTTTCTTGACTCACTTCCACTCTCATTCTCATGCCACCGCTGTGTCACGATGGCTCTAAGTCTTCAGACGGCGTCGGTATTCGCCAGCAGTGTTTCTAGGACAGCGTCGTACGAGGGCATTTACTATCTTAAGATAGAATTTTTACTGCTGAACTGTATGCCATTCTTGAGCATTATGCGTATCGCATCTATGCCTGTGTCATCATTTGTAGTGTCTCAGACTCCCTTAGGGTGCTCTACAGGCTTATACGAAAATTTGATACATATCATCCCTAGTTCTCGTATACAACTTTGGCTACGCCGTAATCTCTACCAAACATAAAGATATTGTTTTTGTTGGGCCCTGGTCATGTCGACGTTACAGGGCCGCAATGAAACGTGCAGACTCTGCTGCGCGGGTCAGCTGTACTATGACTACCAATTTTCCTATCGAGGTGCTTCCATTTCTAGATATTTTGCTGCAAATAGCTACCAACCTTCGCACCCGTTGGCAAAAATGTTGGTCAACTCTGCTCCGTAACAATAAAATTATATAAAACTTTCACTTCTATTAAACCGTGCATAGGTTTACTGGCCGTTCTTCTTGTCATTCAGTCCGAGGTTGCGTGAACTACTCTCTCCCGACCTTCGCATTGGCCTCACTTCGTCTTACTCATGGGTATCTCATGGAGGAGGCACCCTGTTCCTCTCTGTGAGACAAGTGGTCAAGTTCATGTATCGATTAGCAAAATTCTGTTTAGATGCTCGCTATCACGGAGCACGCAGAATTTTACCTCCAACGTCGTCTTCGTTCTCCTACTCTCTCTTTACCTTCCCTTTTGCTGATGGACCCTCTTTAATCCTGACTTCTCATTGACTTTTGACAACGACTGATTTATCCACAAATCTGATGATACTTTTCACACTCCCCTCAGCCCTTTCTGGTTCAGTCTCTTGCTGCCCTTTACCCTTTCACCATCCACTGCCCCGCTGTTATCCGTAACCTGTTGCTCATCCATCTCCCTTTTGCCACCTGATGCCCTCGCTTCCTTCCTGCCCTGCAGCGCTGTATAGTCCTTGTGGCTTAGCGCTTCTTTTTGATTATAATAATAATAATGTTACCCCTCCCATAGCCACTATGGCATCTAATCCTTTTGCTGTCCTTGGCTCTGACGTCCCAACTACAACTCAGTCTGTTCTCACATCTTCGCGTCCTTCCTCACAAGCCCCAGAATCGACAAGACCTCGTACGACACCTAATACCAATCGCTCCTCTACTCAGAAGTCCAAAATATCCTCATTGCTCAAATCTTCTTTGCCCCTTCCTTCCCTTCTTCCACCTCCACACTTTACCTTTCCAGTCTCTGTACCTAGTTCTTCCCCTCTCTCTGGCTCTATTACAAGTGTGGAGATTCACCCTTCTCCTCGTACTTATGCTTCACCCCGTCCCCTCACAAGTTTCTCCATTTCTGCACCTCCAGGTTTCTGCCTCTTCTGTCCCTTACACTCGTACCCTCCCCTCTACTTTGGTACAGTCCATTACTGTCCCATCTTTACTACCTCCTCCTTCTATCTCCATATGGTCTCCCATACATCTTTGAATTCAGAAACACTTGTAAGTGTGATCTCATTTGCTTCACTGCTGAATTTATTGCAGAGGACTAAACCTTCAATGGACACTGATTCACTTCCTGTTCATTCTCTTCCCTCTTACTCCATCCTTCACAACCCCATTCTTCGCACAACGCTCCGTTCCTTCGCATACTTGAACGTCTTCATTTGCCACCACACGTTTGACTTTTCAGCCCACTCTAGTCCGTAGGTGCCTTTTACATACCAGATTTTATAAAAAATTTAATCCTGATATTTCTTCTTCGCCAATCATGGCCTATTTACAGTGGAATATCCGCGGCCCTCAGGGGTTAATTGGATGCAGCTTCAGATGTTGCTTTCCAGGTTTTCCCTAGTTGGTGCTTGCTTAAATCGAAAAAATTACATCTCGGGCTGTTTTTTCTCAAACCTATCTCAGCTATATTAAATTGTATTCTTCGTATCTTTCTCTGATGGGACCTTTAATGAAGTGCTTCTTCTTACGCAATGATATTCCGTACTGTCAACTATTTGTCCCCATACCTCGCTGCATTACACACTGCAGCCATATCCACTTGAATAAGTGGTTTACAATATGTTCTTTATATCTCTCTCCTTCTCGAGCTTTTCTATCCCAGACTTTTGCCTTTCTTGTTTCATCTTACCACACCACATTTATGTACATGTAGCATCTCACTTTTCCCTACCCGTTGGGAAGTTCCATGCTGTTCGAGTCTGTTCTTTTCCCTCCCTTGCTGAAAGCCCAATGTCTACGGTCTCTTCCGCACTCTTTTTTCTTGACCACTTTCACTCTCAATTCTCATGCTTATTGCTGTGTACACAGATGGGCTCTAAGTCTTCTGACGGGCGTAGGCAATTCGCGCAGTGTTTTCCGGACAGCGGTCGTACAAGGCGCATTTTACTATCTTCGGCTAGTATTTTTACTGCTGAATTATATTGCCATCCTTACAGCACTTATCGTATTGCATCTTGCCTGGTCATCATTTTGTGGTTGTCTCAGACTAACTTAGTGCTTTTACAGGTATACTAAAATTTGATTACATCTCACCCCTAGCCTCCGTATCCAACTTTGGCCTAAGTGCATCTTTACCCAAGCTAAAGATATTGTTTTTTGTTGCGGTACCTGGTTCATGTTGACGTACAGGGCAATGAACAGGAGACACTGCTGCGCGGTCAGCAGTACTTGTAATACCAGTTTCTTATAGAGTTATTCCATTTACGGACTATTTTGCTTGCAATTTCTTTCCCACACTTCACACCACGTTGGCAACAAGTTGGTTCTACTATGCTCGGCAACAAACTTCAATCTATTAAACCGAGTATAGGTTACTGGCCGATCTTCTTATCACCAGTGTCAAGGTTGGGAGACTTTCTCTCCCGGTCTTCGTCATTGGCCTACTCGTATTACTCATGGCATATCTCATGGAGATGAGTCTTGCTCCTCTCTGTGAGGAATGCCAAAGCTACCATTTTCACGTCAGCCACATTCTGTTGAATGCCCACCACATTTTTACAACGAGCTCGACAAGAATTTTATCCTTGTCGTCGTTCTTCGATCCGCTCGTCTCTCCTTTACACTTCCTTCTTTCCAGCTGATGAACCAACTTTCTCAGGACTCTCCTCATTGATTTTTTGACAAACAACTGGATCTGACTTCACTAATTCTGATTATCTTCAGCCCTTTCTACTTCAATCTCTTGCTACCCTCTACCCCGTTACTATCCCCTAGCCCGCTGTTTTCTGTAACATGAAGATCATCCCTCTCCCTTCTGCCATCCAATACCCTCGCTTCCTTCCCTTACCATGCTAAGCGCTGTATATAGCCCGTGTGGGCTTTGCGCTTCTTTTGGATTGTAATATTAATAATTTGAGGAATTGTTAAATGTTGATGAAGATAAGGAAGCTGTGATTTCGTTGTATAGGGGTAGGAGGATAACATCTTGTAGGAGTGAGTAGAGCCAGTTGTGAGTGTGCGGGGTGAAAGTTCATTCGTGGCAGTCCCTTTCAAGGGGGGCTCCTTGGGTGGTGAAGTGGCTCTTGGTCATGAGGAATTAGCCCTGTCGGTCTTCTTCCTCAGACAGAACCTATTACCCCCCCTTCTCCCCCCCCCCTATCTCCCATCCTCCCATCCTCCCCTTATTCCATTCCTCCTCCTCCTCTCAACCCTCCCTTTTGCCCTTCCTCTTTTTAGCCTTCGTGTTTTCTCCCACAGGGCGCGCTGTTCCTAGGTAGGGGAAAGGACACCGGGTCGATTCCCATTCCGTTTGAGGGTCTTGGACTACTAAGATGGTGGCGTTGTTTGCCGTGGAATCTGGCATTGGCCTAGGGATGTCAACCGATCCCTCTCCGGTATCGACGAGTTCACCTGTCGTAGCTTTTGGGAAAAACTCTCAGGAGTCTTCAACATTGAATATGTAAGCGACGGAGTGTATTCTGGAAGCACCTTTCGGATTCAGGGGGTGGTGGTGAGGAGTTAGCTTTGTGGCGGATATCCGGCCGCCCTCGCTTTTGTCACCGAGGTAGCTCGGCAGATGTGAGGGTTTCGATTTCCCAGGTTGCTGCGTTTACTGGCATGAAGGGCTAGGGTATATGGCAACGGGTTCCATGCTGCATCTGCCGCTTTAGCGGTTGTCGAGTCCTCTTGGGAGCGGAGGGAAGATTTCCGGCCCTTTCATTCCTCTGGGAAACTATCCTCCCGATCCCCCCTTTTTTTATTCTTTTTTTTGTTTTTATTTTCTTTTCTGCTTTCTTTTTTTTTTCTTAAAAAACAATATGAATGGAGGTAACCTAACCATGGCAGACCCTAGTCCATGAAACCACTACCCCCGGGCCCCTTCTTGGATACCCGCACCCTTTCTGACCCTTGCCTTGTGTTTAGACACTATCTCGGACACTCCTGATGCCTCTGTATCCTCTTGATGGGTTTGCTGTTTCCTCAACCCGCATTCAGGTAACGGGGGCTCTTGAACTGGGACTCCTTCGATTTGTCTGAACTCCGCTCTCCTTTGAACTATTGCTTCCGGTTCTCCTCTACGGTAACGGCAATTTTCGAATAATCGCCCACCATTTCATTGCCGGACCAACTCCGGTCCTATCCTAAACGCCAACGTTCAATCTCCTGATGATGCTCCGTCGTTACCCTTCCCATTCTACTCGGATACGACCGACACGTAAAGCATCCCTCTCCACGCTCAGTTCGACCCACACAATGGACTAAATTCTTTACTTTAAGCCCAACTTCTTCTTCTGCCTACCTTTCTGACCATGGTATTGCCAAAGCGCTCCTTGCTGTCATGTTGCAGAGAATTTTCATTTCTCGCTCTCAATGAGCGGTACGCGCGTCGTCAATGTCCAGAATGCTAACCCAAGCTCATGATCTTTTCTCCCTTTCGGATATCGTATACTCCTATCACTATTGAAAAACATCTCTTCTCTCAATTCTTGTAGTGGTACTGTCAATTTGCCCCATAACCATAGTCCAACAGATTTCCAGTCTTGTGGCAATGACATTTTTGAACACCCCCCCCCCCCCCCCCCCCTATGGAAAAACTCTCACGAGGATCTACCCAATCCCCCAAAGTAGACCACTTATGTCCCCCATCTCCCACCTTTAATGCAACTCCTCCAAGCGGTGGCCATTTAGAGACGTTACCTTGCAATGTGGCTCGTTTAACTCATTAATTTTTGACAGTGTCGAGATACTGATCCCGTCCTCATGTATTTTCGTCTGGCGGGACATCGGTTTACAAGTTCGAAAGGTGAACCCTACACCGCACAATGTAGAAATTGCTCACTTCGCGCTGTTTTGGCTTATACCCGTTCTCCAGGAAATATTGCAGATCTAGCCGCGATGCCCAGTCTCTGTGGTGCCGACAAAACCATTCTAATACGTCTTGCAGTCAACCTCATCTTGCCTTAATTGTAATGAAGCTCACCCTTCGTACTTCCGCCGTATGCCCAGGTCTACTTAAATGAACGTGAAAATCCGTTTGCCTCAATGAGGCAGAAGGGTATCCCTTATGCTATGGCGTTACTCATCTCGCCTCAAAAGGGAGACTACCCCGTGTTTCTTATTCTCGTGTTTCCATACATCCCCAATTCTGGGGTCCCTCTTCTGACAGCCTACTCTGTTGTTACCCCTCCCTAGCAATTCGGGCATCTAATCCTTTTGCTGTCCTTGGCTCTGACGTCCGACTACAATCAGTCTGTTCTCTCATCTTCGCGTCTTCCTCCTAAGCCCAGTATCGGAACAACAAGATCCTCGTACGACACCTAATACCAATCGCCCCTCTACCTCAGAAGCCAAAAATATACACATTGCTCTAAATCTTCTTTGCACTTACCTTCCTTCTTCCACCTCCACACGTTACCTTTCAGTCTTGTACCTAGTTCTTCCCTCTCTCTGGCTCTATTACAAGTGATGGAGATTCACCCTCCTCCGCGTACTATGCCTTTCCACCCCCGTTCCCCTCCCAATGTTTCTCCCTTTCTGTCACCTAACCAGGGTTTATACCTCTTCTGTCCCCCCCCACTTCATCTCCAGGTCCCGTACACTTCCCCTCCCCCTCTACTTTTGGTACAGTCCATTACTGTCACCAATCTTACTCAACATTCATCCTCTATTCTCCAATATGGTTTCCCATACATCTTTGAATACAGAAACATCTTGAAGCCATTTACTGAATTTATGAAGAGACTAAAACCTTCAATGGACACTGATTCACTTACTGTTCACTTTATCATTCCATCTCCCTCATCTTCACAACCCCATTCTTCGCACGCTCAGTTCCAATTTCGTACTTGAAACATTTCCCAATGCCCACCCACACGTTGTATTTTCTAACCCCTCTAGTCCGTGGTGACTTTACCTACGATTCATGATATTTCCTTTCATCGCCATTCATGGCCCTATTTACAGTGGTATAATATCCGCGGCACGACTCAGGCGGTAATCGGGGTGAGCCTTCTCTGATGTTTGCTTTCCAGGTTTTACCCTGTTGGTGATTGCTTTACAAGAAACCAAAAAAATTACACTCGCGCTGTTTTCCTACCTATCTAGGCTATACATTTTTGTATTCTTAGGATCCTTTCTCCAGATGGGTCCTTTAATGAAAGTGCCCTTCTTCTACGCAATGATATTCGTACTGTCAAATATTTTGTCCATACCTCGCCTGCATTACACTGAGCCCGTATCTCTGAATAAGTGGTTTACAATATGTTCTTTATATTTCTCTCCTTCTCGAGCATTTTTTCTTCCCAGACTTTGCCTTTCTTGTTCATCCTTACCACCACCACTTCTGTTACTTGTGATTTTAATGCCCACATTTCACTCTGGGGGAGGGTCTCATTGTGATAACTGGCATTCAGTTGGAGCTTTTCTATGCCTCTCACACCCTCCATGTTTTAATACGGGTACTCCCACCCATTTGATCCTCGTACTCCATACTCTCTCCTTGCATCGATCTATCAGTTCTGCTCTTCCTCCACTGCCACTTAGACTTCCCTGGTATGTTCTAACAGACTTACCTGACAGCGATCATTTTACGTTCATTCTTACTTCTCCTTCCTATTCACCATCTTCCCGTAGCCCTCGCTAGGCATTTGATCGGGGCAAATTGGGATCTTTACTCACCCTCACTGCTTTTAGTGAGGTTCCTTCTTCTTCCTCCATGGATGAGCTCCTACAACATCTTCTCGACATCAGTTTAACCGCAGCTTCTCATTCTATTTCCCCCAACCCAGGCAGGCATTCTCAGAAGTGCGTGCCTTGGTGGTCTCCTGCATTGTGCTCGTGCAGTACGTTTGAAACGTTCTGCATGGCGGCACGGTAACCGGTTACAATAAGATCGCTGAGAGACTTGTTGATTTTAAGCGAATGGTGCGATCGCTCGCCGTGTCATCGTGAAGCCTAAACGCACTTGTTCTTGGCGAGACTATGTTTCCACCATCACCTCTTGCTTCTTCTATGAGTGCAGTCTGGAAAAAAGTGAGGAAAATTGAGTGGTAAATACTCTCCTGACCCGGCTCCTGTTCTACGGGTCACTGGTGTTGATATAGCAAAACCCTTCTCGCGTTGCCATTGAACTTGGCAACATCTGGTCCGTATTTCCCCGAGGCTCCCCATCTATGCCCCTCGTTTCTTTCCTAAGGCTGCCAGAGAGTTAGTACCCTGGACTTTTCTTCTTCGGAAGAAGAACAGCTATAATGTGCCTTTTAATTCAACGAACTGGAAGGCAACGCTCTCAGTTGCCGATTCATCGGCAGCTGGGCATCCTGATGACATTAAATATTCGTTTGTTACAACATTTACATCGGTCAAGCCTTGTAGGTCCTCTTACACCTCTTCAATCTTATTTGGGCAAAAGGAGTTCCTTCCCCAGCTGTGGAAATCTGCCATTGTTCTCCTTCGCCGCAAACGGGTACTACAGGACATGATGCCTCCTCTATCGCACTATCCGCTATTACAAGTGCAGTTTGACAAAGTGATGGAACGCCTCGTAAATTCGTCGTTTAATGTGGTATTTAGAGACTCACAACAGTCTCTCATCCGCTAGTCAATATGGCTTTAGTAAGGGTTCGTTCTACCATAGACCCTTACTACGATGGATACGTATGTTGTAAATGCCTTTGACGATAATCACTCAGTTATTGCCATATTTTTTGACCTTGAGGAAGGCATATGACACAATTGGAGCGTATAATATTTTGCGCACAGGCCACATTCACTTATGGCCTCGAGGCAATCTACCATCCTTCATTAAGAACTTTTTAACTGACAGACATTTCCGTGTTCGGGTCAATTAATGTTCTTTCCCGGGACTTCGTCCAAGTGAAGGTTTGTCTCAGGAGATGTGTTCATACGCACACCACTTTTTCTCATTGCTATAAATGATTTGGCCCTTGTTCTTACACCCAATATTTCGGTCATCACTCTATGTTGATGTCTTGCATTGCTTGTGCAGGCGGCTCTGACTGTCACCCTTTTTGCAGTTTCTCTCCTGCATGCGGTCGACCGTTGTTTCCACTTGGGCCACCACCAGGGTTTAAATTTTCATGACCAAACTCACCAAATTACTTTCACTAGACGCTTGTTATCTCCAATCATCCTTTGTACCTATGGGCTCCCCTATCCCCGAAACGTGGATACAGTCAGGTTTTCTAGGCCTTCTCTCTTGACCGTCGTGTTAACCTGGAAACCTCACATTACCTCTATGAAGGCAATTGTCACCAGCCGGCTAAACCTTCTTAAAAAATAACCCTTGACTCATCTTCCTGGGGAGCTGATCGTCGAACTCTGCTTCGCCTACATTCAGCCTCGTTTTTACTCGAAAAACTCGATTATGGTGACCAGATTTATTCCGCGGCCTCTTCCTGCCTACTCTCTCTAGCCTTATAACTCTATCCCATCACCAAAGGCTTTAGTTTGTGCCTTGGTGCTTTCGCCTCTTCCCCTGTTGAGAGCCCTATACAGAAAGCAACTGTTCCATCCTTGTCTGCATCGCGAGATGCCATTGCCTTCGTCTACTATGTACGCTTCACGTCTACACAATCCTTCCATTATTAGAATGGTCAGCGATATTAGAGACATTCTTTATTCACGTTCGCCGCCCTGTTTGCTACGTCCACTTTTCTCTTCGCCTACTTTCACTCTTGTCTTCCCTTCAGTTAACCACCTTTAATATGTTCATGTAGCATCTCACTTTTCACCTACCCCCCTGGGAAGTTCCAGCTGTTCGGTGTCGTTCGTTATACTCCATTGTCGAAAGCTCAACTGCCTTACGGTGGCTTCCGCTCTCTTCTTTCTTGATCACTTCCACTCTATTCTCATGCCACCGCTGGTACACAGATGGCTCTAAGTCTTCAGACTGGCCGGATCGCAAGCAGTGTTCCGGACAGCGTCGTACGAGGGCATTTACTATCTTCAGCTAGCCTTTTTATCTGCCTCGACTGTATCCATTCTTGCCCACAGCACTTATTCAGTATCAGCATCTATGACTGTGTCATCATTTGTAGTAGTCTCAGACTCCCTTAGTGCTCTACGGCTATACGAAAATTTTGAATACATTCTAATCCCTACTAGTTCTCCGTATCCAACTTTGGTACGCCGTATCTCTACAAACATAAAGATATTGTTTTTTGTTGGGTCCCTCGCAAATAGTCATTGTCGACGTACAGGGCAATGAACAGCACGACACGCTGCGCGGTCTGCAGTATATGACCTACCAATTCCTATCGAGGTGTTCCATTTCTGGACTATTTTGCTGCAATAGCTACCCAACCTTCGCACCGTTGGCAACAACGTTGGTAACTCTGCTCGGTCTTTAACAAATTCATTCTATTAAACCGGCATAGGTTACTGGCCGTCTTCTTGTCATCCGTAGCAGAGGTTAGGGAGACCACTCTCTTCCCCGCCCTTCGCAATTGGCCACACTCGTCTTACTCATGGGTTATTCATGGAGAGGCACCCTGTTCCTCTCTGTGAGACGACCAATATACGCTAAGTGTCAAGTTCCAGTACGATTAGCCACATTTTTTGACTGCCCTCTCTATCAACGAGCACGCAGGATTTTTCTACCTCCATCTCGTCTTCGTTTCCTACTCTCTCTTTACCTTACTTCTTGCTGATGGACCCTCCTTTTAATCTGACTCTCTCATGACTTCTTGACAACATGACACTGATTTACTCCCCACAAAACTCTGATGAAACTACTTTTCTCGCATCCCCTCAGGCCCTTTCTGGTTCAAGTCTCTTGCTGCCCTTTACACTTTTACCATCCACTGCCCCGCTGTTAATCGTAACCTGTTGCTCATCCATCCGCCTTTAGCCACCTGATGCCCTCGCTTCCTTCCTGCCTGCTGCGCTGTTATAGTCCTTGTGGCTTAGCGCATCTTTTTGATTTTAATAATAAAAATCATGAGGCAGTAGGTAAATGAAAGGGGTTAAAGGCAGCTGGGATTTGATGGGATAAAGGATAGAAAATGTTAAAAGCAGGTGGGGATTATAGTTTATGGAGTGGTTGGCTGCAATTATTAATAAATAATATATAGAGTGGTAAGGTCGTTAGGGAATTGGCGAGAGCATGCGATAGTTCCTTTGTATAAAGGCAAAGGGGACAAAAGAGAGTGCAAAAATTATAGGGGGATAAGTCTGTTGCGCAGAATACTCATTGTAAAAGTGAATGGTAGAGTTATTATTGAAAGAATTAAGATGTAAGATGGAGAATAGCGATAGCAGATGGAACAAGGAGGCTTTAGGAAAGGTAGGGGAGTTGATGGCCACGTGTTTACAGTGAAACATTATAAGTGAACAGTATTTAGATAAGGCTAAAGAGGGTTATTTTGGTATTTATGGATTTGGACAAAGGGTTTATGACAGGGGGATAGGGGGGGCAATGTAGGCAAGATGTTGCAGGTGTATGGCGTAGGAGGTAGGTTAACTTAAAGCTATGAAGCGTTTTTACGAGGATAGTGAGGCTCAAGTTAGAGTATGTAGGATTAGAGGGGGGAGATTATTTCCCTGTATAAGTAGGCCTTAGACAAGGGGGATGTGTGATGTCACCGTGGTTGTTTAATATATTTATAGATGGGGCTTGTAAGAGAAGTAAATGCAAGGTCTCTTGGCAAAGAGGCTGTGGGAGTTAAAAGATAAAGAATCCTGCATAAAGTGGGAGTTGTCACAGTTGACTCTTTGCTGATGACACTGTGCTCTTGGGAGATTCTGAAGAGAAGTTGCAGAGGTTGGTGGGTTGAATTTGGTGGGTATAGCAAAGGAAGACAATTAAAAGTTGAATAAAGGATAGAGTAGGTTTGTTGTGTGGATAAAAAGATTAGTTGATGAAAGATTGGATATCAGATTGGAGGGAGAGAGTATGGAGGAGGTGAATGTATTCAGATATTTGTTAGTGGACGTTGTAGTGGATGGGTCGCATGAAAGATAGGAGGTGAATCATAGAATGACGATGAGGGAAAAAGGTAGTGAGCAGTGCACTTAGGAGTCTGTCCACTCTGGAGGGACAAAGAACTTTGTCCTTGGAGGCAAAAAGAGGTGAATGTATGAGAGTATAGTTTTCCCAACACACTTATATGGGTGTGAAGCATGGGTGATGAATGTTTTGCAGCGAGGAGAAGGCTGAGGCAGTGGAAGAATGTCATGTTGGGGCAATGTGTGGTGTGAACATAATGCAGAGGAATTGTAGTTTGGAAGTTAGGAGGAGGTGCGGGATGCCAAAAACTGTTGTCCAGAGGGCTGAGGGAAAGGGTGTTTGAGGTGGTTTGGACATGTAGAGAGAATGGAGTGAAAACAGAATGACTTCAAGAGTTGTAATCAGTCTGTAGTGGAGGAAGGTGGGGTAGGGGCGCGGCCTAGGAAGGTTGTAGGGAGGGGGTGAAGGGGGTTTTTGTGTGCTAGGGGCTTGGAGTTCCTGCAGGCATGCATGAGCGTGTTTGATAGGACCGTGAACGGAGACATAATGGTTTTTAATACTTGACGGCTGTTGGAATGTGAGCAAAGTTAAACATTTATGAAAGGGATTCAGGGAAAACGGCATGAGCCGGGACTTGAGCCCCTGGAGTTAGGAAGTACAGTCCCTCCCTCTGAAGGAGGGGTGTTATGTTGCGTTTAAAAAAACTGTAATGTAAAGCCCTTGGGGCAGACAGTGATGGAGTGAATAGGGTTAAAGTTTTTCTTTTTTGGGCCACCCTCCCTTGGTGGGAAACCCCCAGGTGTTAATAAAAAAAATAAAAAATCATCAGAATATTAAAAGGGATTACCTGAAAAGTGTTTGGAGTGAAATATGTTAATAAAAAAGTTGTCATAAATCATTGTAAAGCTCTCAAGGAGAAAATTGTATTAATGTTGAGAAATTTATATTTCATAAAAAGATCACTCTTGTGTGCTCATGAGAGTTTAAACCCCGGAGTCCAAAAGGCCCCCGTTATCCCGGGTGTAAAGGGGTAAAATAAAAAGAAATAAAGTTTTGACTTTATTATCCCTTTACCAAATTTGAACAGCAATATGTACACTATATACAGTGAAGGTATTTGTGCACTCCCCGGTAACAAGGGAGAAATAGAAACCAAGAGAGCAAAAAAGTGCTTCAACCAGCTTAGAAAGGGAATGACGGGGCAGCAGGAGAGTGGTGCCCACATAACCTTGCGATTGTCAAAAACCTGTTCTTATTGGCTGGAACCTGGTCACAGTTAAAGACGGTGCCCCATCATCAAATCTCACAACCGGGTTTACTGATTGAGGGGAAGCCTGAAATGGGGGGTGTCTCACCCAAAAAAAAAAACTTTGTACTTTTGCATGCCACAAGAGATTATAAAAGTTAAAAATTCTATATATGAAAAATACTTTAAGGTAAGTCTTAATTGCTTACTGCGTAACCAAGATTCTGCCCCGTGAAATATTTACAAAAAAAGGAGATGAAATATTAGTGCACAACAGTAGTGAAATATTCAGTGAACTTGTAGTAAAAAAAAATTTATGAACCCCAAAAGTGTGAAGTTTTCATGAAAAACAGTAG
>NC_069448.1:38192305-38221582 GCF_026875155.1 Cherax quadricarinatus | reverse complement strand
CAAAATGATAATTTAAAATTGTAATGAAAATTTGTGTTTCATGGTGTGAAAGAAAATATAGTAGCAAGAGTCGTATAAAACATCTTGGACGCTAAAATTTATGGATATAATCTAGAAAATATGTTACACAATGAAAAGGGACTGACCACCTTCGATCAAGACAAAGGAACTGAGCACCTGTCAAGGTTGAGGGACGGAACACCTCAAAATTATCTCTCCACTTCTTCAACGGTCTCCAGCATTGAAATCATTTCTGTATTCGACTGAAGAAGCCTGCTGCTCAAATGAAACGTTTAAACAATAAAGATATCCAAGTACTGCTCGATTGCTAGCGCACCCAGCTCACACACTGAGGTCGGTGGTTCGATCCCCGATACGGGTAAAAACATTAGGACGTGTTTTCTTAAGGCACCTTTTGTCCCTGTTCACCTGTCAGTAAAATAGGTACCTGGGTGTTAGTCGACTGGTGTGGGTCGCATCCTGGAGACAAAATTGATCTAATTTGCCTGAAATGCTCTACATAGCAAGGGGCTTTCTATATAGTAGTATGTCATTGATGTCCCCCCAACAAACACAGAATACAACCTCGTTCATATTTGCTAATATACAGGGCCTTAAGCCATCCACCAACAGCAAAATACCTTTTATCAGTGGACTTCTAGTGGAGTCTAATGCAATGTTTGCAGCCTTCACAGAGACTCACACAAAAGATCACTTTGACAGTGAAATATGGATAAGTGGTTACAACCTTTTTAGATGCGACAGAAAAAACAGGCAACAAGGGGGGGTTGGCCTGTATGTCAAAGAGTCCCTTATCTGCACGGAGTTGCTGAACACCACAAATGAGGTAGTTGAAGTTCTATCAATAAAGATCGAGAACCAAAACCTAGTCATTGTGGTTGTATACAAGCCACCAGATGCAACCTCACAACAGTTCAAGGAACAGCTACGGAGGTAGCGCAGATGAAAGGTCACACACACATGAGCTACTAAGTCTCTGCGAAAACACACCTTAAGCCAGCAAATAGTGGAGCCAACAAGACTAGAAAACACACTTGACCTTATCTTCACAAATAATGAGGACCTGATAAGAGACATAAGAATATCAGAAACAACTAATTCCGATCACAATCTAATCGAAGTCCAGACGTACATGCATAGGGGTCCTGAACAGCAGAATGCATGTACCTGTGAAGGTGTCTTCACAAATACAATTTCAACAACAAGAACATCAACTGGGACCAGGTAAATCATGTCCTAAACGAAACATGTTGGGAAGATGTCTTAAATGACATGGATCCAAACCAGTGCCTTGAAAGGATCAACTTCCTGGTAGCCGAAGCATGTTCTAGGCATATTCCCCTAAGAAAGAAGAAGAGCAGGAGTAAACTGGAGAGAAAAAGACGCTCCCTCTACAGAAGACGACGAAGAGTCACTGAGCTCCTCAGGAGTGCTAGAATATCTGATACACGAAAGGAGGCGCTGACCAGGGAAGTGGAAACTATCGAACTTAAGCTAAATGACTCTTACAGGAACCAGGAGAGGCAGGAGGAGCTTAAAGCTATGCACTCAGCCCCGGGCCCAGACTCGTGGAACTCTGTTTTCATTAAGAACTGCAAGAAACCCCTCTCGCGTGCCCTAAGTACACTATGGAGGAGGAGCTTGGACATGGGTGAAATTCCACAGTCATTTAAAACAACGGATATAGCCCCACTCCATAAAGGTGGCAGCAAAGCATTAGCTAAGAACTATAGACCAATAGCTCTGACGTCCCCATCATAAAATCTTTGAAAGAGTGCTAAGAAGCAGGATTGCAAATCACCTGGATTCCCAAAATCTGCACAATCCAGGGCAACATGGGTTCGGGGCAGGTCGCCCCCTGCCTCTCACAACTACTGGATCACAAATGACATCGCCTTGATGCACTGGAAGAAAATCAGAATGCAGATGTAATATACACAGACTTTGCAAAAGCATTTGTCAAATGCGATCATGGCGTAATGGCCCATAAAATACGTGCTAAAGGAATAACTGGGAAGTGGGGAGAGGGAAATTCTTCAACTTCCTAACAAATCGAACACAAAGAGTAGTGGTCAACAGATTTTAAATCGGAGGCTGCCAGTGAAGAGCTCTGTTCCCAAGGCACAGTACTCGCCCCCATCTTATTCCTTATCCTCATATCAGACATAAACAGAGATATACACCACAGCACCGTATCATCCTTTGCGGATGATACAGGATCTGCATGAGGCTGTCATCTGCTGAGACGCGGTTAACCCCAAGAAGATAAAAACAAATTTTTCCAGTGGGCAAACGGTAAACAATATGATGTTCAATAGGACAAATTCCAACTACTCCGTTATGGAAAACTGGAGGAATAATAACTAGAACAAGTATACTACTGACTCCGGCCATACAATAGAGCGGAAAAATAATGTAAGGGACCTGGGAGTAGTAAGTCTGAGGATCTCACTTTAAAGGGATCACAACAGTGCCACGATGCACGTGCAAAGAAAATGATGGGATGGATAATGAGAACTTTCAAAACGAGAGATGCCAAGCCCATGATGATCCTTTTTAAAAACACTTGTTCTCTCTAGGCTGGAGTACTGCCGTACATTAACATCTCCATTCAAAGCAGGTGAAATCGCAGATCTAGAGAGTGTACAGAGATCCCTTTACTGCACGTATAAGTTCTGCAAGCACCTTAACTACTGGGAACGCTTGGAAGGACCTTGACTTGTACTCGTTGGGAAAGCAGGAGGGAGAGATATATCATAATCTAAAACTTGGAAAATCTTGGAAGGGAAAGGTCCCAAATCTGCACACAGAAATCACTCCCTACGAAAGTAAAAGACTGGGCGGCGATCAAAATGCCCCCAATAAAAAGTAGGGGCGCCATTGGTACACTAAGGGAAAACACCATAAGTGTCCGGGGCCCAAAACTGTTCAACAGCCTCCCATCAAGCATTAGGGGAATTGCAATAAACCCCTGGCTGCCGTCAAAAGAGAGCTGGGCAGATACCCAAAGTCAGTGCCGGGTCAGCCGGGGTGTGGCTCTACGTTGGGCAAGGGGCCAGCAGTAACAGCCTTTTGATAGGGCCTGTCCACGGGAGGCCTGGTCAGGGACCGGGCCGGGGGGGCGTTGTCCCCGGAAAACCTCCAGGAACCTCCGGTATTCAGTAGGACTGTATTCCTTTTTACTGTATTTTGTAGAAAAAAAATTTATTATTATTTATTTATCTTTTTGTAAATGAAAACTTGTGGATAAAAAAAATGAAAAAAAAAAGAAAACGAAGTAAAATTAGTCAATAAAATACAAAAAAACCCACACAACAGAAACAAAAACAACACAGCACAAACACTTCGTACATACATGAAGGGATACGGTTACCATGGGACTTTCCCGGGTGTAAGCTCTTACCGTTGGGCCCCTTACAACCCCATCTTGCAACTGGTAGGGGCAGAATTTTCCTGCAGGAAGAAGGAAAGCTTTCTTTAAAAACCAAGCACTTTCTCATATTAAAATTTACTATTATTATTATTATTATAGCCCAAAAGGGAACGCTAAAACTCGTGTTTGAAGTTCAAAGCAGGAAAAACTTTAAACCCATACTTTTAATTTTGGGTTTAAACCTTAGATTAAATAAATGACAAAACCTGACAGTCATTTTTTTTTCGCTGAGGCTGGCAACACGTACACTTATAAATAAAACTGGGGAAGGAGTGGCTTTTGTGACCTACTACTTTATCTAATAATAATTTTTGGGGAAAAATAAGTGCCAGGTATGAGAAACCTTATGGTCTTTATTAAAAAAAAGTAAGCAAAAACTCATATGAGTAGTTTAATTTTTTCCGGGGGAAAAAACACTTTAAACACTTAAAAACCACACGGAAAAAATTATGTACTTTGCAGAAAGCTAATCTTTCAAATTCCTTTTGGGGGATGCAATCCCATATATAACAACAAGAAGGATGCTAAAATTAATCACGTAAGAGAATTTTTCTACGAAGATAAACTGAAAGCTATGAACTTGGCCCGTGGCCGGGTAGCTAAAGCTCCGTTTCACACAGCGAGGGTAGAAACACTGGCGTTTTTCTTTACCCCGGTTGTCTATGTTCACTCTCGAAAAATGGGTACCGGGGAGTTAGTCACGGGTGTGGGTCGCATCCTGGACAAAACTGACCTAATTTGCCCGAAAGCTCTGACGCACAACAAGCGGTTTTCTATATAGTACATGTCATGATGTCAGCTAGGACGTATATTTTGTATTTGTAGTAAATATATTATTATTATTATATTTTATTATTATTAACACAGAAAGGTTGATGAATTTTAAATTAACATCTGGATGGCGAAAAGTCCTCTAAATATAGATACCAAATTGTTGCACATGTGTCTTATTTCAAAAATAGGTGCTCCTCTATTCTCATATTCTGCCTTTCTTACCATGAAAAAATGACACAGAAGCAAGCTCTGAATGGGCAAGTAAAAACTGAATTGTTTTAGAATTTCTGTCTGATTTTACGTCGCACTGTAAAAAATTCAAATTTAAAAAAAATAACACCTGATAAAAAATACCATGTCCAAAATCCCTTGCTTCAAATTTTTGTAAACTTTGTTCCCCTAAAATCTTTTTAAATTTTTTTAAGTTACTCGTCAATGCACATTTAAATTTAAACTTAAAAAATAAACTCCGCCTTTTAAAACCATCAAAAATTTAACTATTGAAAGGGGCTACTGCAATACAAAAACATTTCAAGGTGCTACATCAGACATAAAAAAAAGGTCTTTTTAAGGTTTAAAGGGCGATGCTGCACAAAAAAACCCTACAAGGATGAAGGTCTCTTAATCCATGGAAATGACGCTTTTCGAAGTGTACAAATTTTAAAACAGAAAAAAAAAGAAGATATAAATAGTGTTGAAAAATGTAACCAAAATAGACTCGTAGTAATGGATTAAAGTCCGGGAAATTTAGTTTTAGAAAGGAATTGAAAAGTGTGGTTTAAAAGGAGTTGTGATGATGAAACAAATCCCCTGGTAGCACACGAGGCAAGAATTTTGGGTACTTAAATATAGGTTGGATGGGTAGGTTTAGATTAGGCAAGATTCGTCAGGAAACGGCAAATTTTTTCCTGGAAAGTAGGTATGGGTGGGTGTGAACGGGATTCCCACAGGGGCCGAAGGCCTGCGGCAGATTCCTTCGTTTCTTTTTTCTTTGATCAAACCCTGATTCCCTCATTCCCCAGCAGAAAAAAAATTGAAGGGGAATACCAGATTTTATTGTGTTGTCGAGACATAACATAAGGCAATTTAAAAGACTTAAAAATTACCAACATAGCTGAAATCAGTTTTACAACAATCACCACGTAATAAAAGACCGCGGGCCCCTGTGGCTTTTACTGTTTCATATACTTTATTATACTATCTTTTTATCTTGCTTTCCTTTTCCCTACTGTCGGGCCCTCCTCTTTTTTATGTGCTTGCCTGAATCTTCTTTTTTCTGTCTTTCTTTTTGCCCTCTCCCTCTCTTTTCACGTGTTGCCCCTGCTCTTACACTTTTCCGCTCCTCCACGTTTGTATACCATTTTATGAGTTCTGCCACCTCGGCATAGTTTACTTATCAGCGGCGGGGCCCGAAAGAAAGGAGAGAGAGAAGAAGAGGAGAGAGGGAGAGAGAGAGAGAGAGAGGAGAGAGAAGAAGGGGAGAAGGAGAGAGAGAGAGGGAGAGAGAGAGAAGAGGGGAAAACCTTTTAACCAAACCCTTTGTCAAACCCTTCGTAAAAAAAAAGGGGGAACAGAGAGAAGGGGACGGAGGTAATATATATATATATATTTATTATAATAATATATATATATATAATATATATATATTATAATAATTATATATATATATATATATATATATATATCCTCAAAAGAAAAAAAAAAACTACCTAGGGAAAACTAAAGGTTCTCCCCGGAGCTTTTTTGAATTTTTTCTTCTCCTACCACCCCCTATATTTTTATTCTATGTAAATATATATATATTTTTTTTTTTTAATATATATAATTATATATAAAAATTTATATAAAAATATATTTATATATAATATTTTAAAATATATATATATAATTATATATATTAATATAATATATATATAATATATATATATTATATATATATATATATATATATATATAAAATATATTATATAATTTTTGGTGTTGGTGTGTTGTGTGTACTCACTTTTTTCTGGTTTGCGGGGTCGATTTCACAATTCATTTTATTGTGTGTAGGTGTGTGTGGTGTGTGTGTGTGTGTGTGTGTGTGTGTGGGTGTGTGTGTTGTGTGGTGTGTGTGTGTGTGTTTTTTTGGGGTGTGTGTGGTGGTATGTGCGTGTTTTTTGGTGTGTGTGTTGTGTGTTTTGTGTGGTGTGGTGTGTGTGTTGTGGTGTGTGTGGTGTGTGTTGTGGTGTGTGGTGTGTGTTTTTTTTGTTCAGCTAAATAAGACTTTTTTTCACAATGACAGAGGGCCTGGTCTCAGACCGGCCGGGGGGGGCTTGCCCCCCAAAAAAAACCCTCTCCAGGTATGGTATATACATTATGTAAATAACAAAAAGGCCAATACTGGCTGGAACATTACACAAAATCCCGCACAAAAGAAAAAAGAACTTACGGGGATGTTTGGGTTGGGACTTGGGTTTTTTACAATCCAAAAGTGGGGGGCCCCGAAACTCGTCTAAGCTTCTCTTTCCTTTGACGGATTATTTGTGTCATATATTAGATTTAAATAAAGATCCCAATAAAATTAAACAATGGTTTATCTCATAGCTTTGGGGCCCAATGGGGGGTCTAATTTTGTAGCGTACCTATTTTTTTTTTTTTTCGATTTTCTTCAGAACTTTTCTAGGGATGTGCAATTTTTTGGTGCTGCATAAACGAGGAAAAATTTTTTGTAAATATCACAGAGTTTTCTTCTCCGGGTTTTCTAAAGTTTTTTTTTCTTAATTTAGCCTTATATCTGATAAAGACCCCACTAGACCTGAGGTCAAGACCACACCAGACCAAGCCCTCAAACCAACCAGACCTGGCAAGATACACCAACCTGATCGTCAAGACCAAACAGACCTGGTAAGCTAAAACCAACCTAGCTTTAAAAAACCACACCAGACCTGTCGCCCAAAACAGACCTGGTAAAACTACACCAGACCTATCATAAAAACCCACACCAGACCGGTCAAGACTAAAAACCGGGTGTAAAAAACACACCAACCTAAACCCGTTCCCCAGCCCCCCTAACAAAAAAGCATTAAACATCTAAAATAATATTCCCAATGGGGAACAAGAAGGGGTGAGAAAAATTTCTTATGGTCAAAAACCCTTTAAAATGAAGGACACACTTATTTACTTTGTGGCAACGTTGGAGTTTTCCCAAAAAACATGATTACAATTTTAACCGGCTTCTTTGTTTCAAAAGGGGAGAAAATCACCACAATTTTCTAATTTAAAGTGAATTTTTTTACACACTCTGTGATAATATATATTTTTTAATAAACGGGTAAGCCACATTGGTTTTGTTCCAGAATCAATGAGATCATATATCTTTCAGTTATATACACAGTTACTTGGGCCCCTTTTTTTGGAAAAATATTCTTGACTGGTGGAACTAATGATGTTTAAAAAAGAAAGTGAGCAAACACTGGGGGCTATTTGGGGGACCCTTTAAAAAAATATTCTAATTAATAGTCCCAGTGTTTTAAACACGATCTTTTTAAACCAATATTTGGTATCTATTACCAAGGTTTTTACCATTTTGATATAAAACTTCAAAGACCATATTTTATTTATTAGGGTTTAAATAATAAATAACTAAACCCCCACGAAAGGGTCATTTTGGGGCAAAATTTCCAATGAAGACATTTTCCTGATTAATATTATCATGGGGGGGCGCTAAAAAACCCCCCAGGCGTGTATCCCCGAGGGATCATAAGGGGCCCGGAAAGGAAAGGAAGGATTCAGGGTTAATTCGAAATTGGAGCAAACAGACCCAACCCCCACCAGCTCAAGGAACTTCCCTTGAGGGTCCGATTAATAAAATATGCCTTTTTCCTCTTGAACCCCAAAAAATAACGAGAGCATAAACAAAAAATAATTTTTTATGGAATCCAACAAGGGAAACAGCTCATTTTTTAAATAAATTAACCCCCATATAGTAATGATGGATGCTTAGTTCGGTATTAATTATCGTACCTCTAAATTTAAAACAAAAAAAATATACTGGTCAGAATATAAGCCAAAAAAAAAAAAATACATGCATATTTTTTTCCCCTTTTCCTATGTAAAAATAAAATGGATGAATATATAGTTGTAAAAATTTTTTTTATTTTTGATAAAGTTCACTTTCCTCTATAAATGAACATCTTTCTCTGTATAAAAATGCACTGCTGTCTGGGACACACTTACATTATTCTGAATTATCTCTACCTTTTCCCCCTTTTTATTTTTTAAAAATTTTGTTAAAAATCTCAAACATCCCCACTCCCTTTATATATAACTAAAAGTAAAAAATACAAATGTACAAATTTTGTACGATACTGTGTTTTTCCTAAAAATGAGATCCCCCCTATTGAAGTGCAAATAAAAAAACCCCTTGTACTCATGCAGGGTTGAATGGTTTGGTACTGTCCTGTCATCATGTAGCCTATTTTACTATACAATACTCAAAATTCAGTCTTGCCTCCAAAGTGATATTGCGCTTCTTTACCTCCAAAAATAATTGTAAGAGTGCTAAATAATGCCCAATGCGTGGAACCATGCCCCTGTCTCCCAAGTCTAATTTCTCAAAATTTGTAATGTCTAATACCATAAAAAAATAATAATAATAATAATAATAAAAAAATGCAATAATTGGACTGGCAAGTGACTGTAAATCAATGGCAAACATTCGAAACCCCCAAACGAAGGTTTCTGGTTCGATTCACAATGGAAAATGTACGGGTAATTTTCCTTACACCGCTGCACCCTTATCTAATAATAAATAGGCACATATGTGTTAGTAAAAGGCTGTAATGTATCCAGGAACTCAACTTGCACACATAAGTACTGGGAATTTTTTTTTCTTCCCCCCCATTTGTAAATTTTTGTGATCACTCTTCTCTCTCTGTCTCCTGTATACACAAACTTACACGCGGGGGTCCCGGCTCGTAAAACTTACAAAGTCTAAATAAAATTGCCATTCACAGAAAGCAATGGCAGTCGATTTCCCAAAGGGAAAGGGCCGGTAGTGTCAAATTTCCCCTTTTTCAGGGGCCCTGAAAAATCATTTGGTACTAAAGTATCGGGGAAATGGAAGTAAAAAAGTATGGTTATACCGATATGTAGCAAGACAGTATCAGAAGCAGCTAAAAAAATTTCCTTTTTACGCATATAAAGTCACATGTTACATTATATAATGGTATAAACGTTTAAAATGTATGTTGTGTCCCATAGCAGGCAATGTGCTGTGCAATGCTGGGTTCATGCTACGCCGTCGTTTTTTTCAGCAAAATTGGAACATGGCAATGTTAACTACAATATTTTATATGATGGTTACTATTTGAAAAAAAAAGCTAAAAATCTCAAATGTCTGCCCATCCCTTTTTTATATTTACACTACTTCTATCACATTTTGCTGAGGGAAACAAGTGGCCAAGTAGGGTGGGAATGTGTCCCGTGGTGGGGGGGGGGGGGGCCCTGTAGCAGTAACTTAGGCCGCTGGAAGGATCAAACTGAATCCTAATAATGCAGGGTAAACCACTCTTATGAAACCCCATCGTGCTGATGGGGGTTCCTAAAATTATTGTGGTTACGTCTTGGGTCTTGCAAAAAATCATGTAGGTCATGGGGCTGCACCATGTGGGTTATCAATTTATATAATTTAAAGAATTTGTATTTAAAAAAAATTTAATGCCTTCTAACAAAAAAAAAAAACATTAAAGAAAGTAAGTTTTTTTTTTAGGGATACATAAATAGATCAAATAGCAAAACATTCGTGGGGAAGCGATAATCTCTAAGGACCTACAGCACCCTTGGGGTGAGAGGTAAAAAAGGCCCTTTTTTATGAAAGGGTGGGGGGAATTAAAAATTCCTTGGGGTCAAAAGCCCCTTTACCACATCAATGATAGGAAAGGAAATAATAAAAAAAAAAAAAAAACTAAGAATGAGCAGCCAAGCAGAGAGGCCCCGCAGCCCGCCACAACCTCCCTTTATGATTTGCTGTCACGTAGAGCTTTCCCTCAGCAAATAAAATTTGTTCACTCAGTTGTATGAAAAAACGAAACCACATATTTACCCGGTAAATAGGTATTAATTAAATTTGGGGACTTGGCATGACTGCGTCTTATCCTATAATTTTAATTCTTAATGAGGTGTTCAAGTAAAAACGAACCCCGGTGGGACTCGAACCCACAAACCTTGGGTTAGGGGCCAATGCCTTATCCATTGGGCACAGGGGCGGACAAGAGCAGTGTATAATTAAAAATATTTTACAACTTTCAATTATCTGTTCAATACTCGCAAGGGTGACGAAGTTTTATTAGTTAACGAACAAACTTTTTTTCTTTCTGTTGCAGTATACAAAACCAGTTTTTTGTAATAAAAATTGCTAACACAGAAGAAGTCACAAGCAACACAGGCACATATATACAAATTTTCAACAGTAATATATGTGTAAAATTTCCTAGGTAATAATTTATTTTCCCAAAGGGACCAAAAAGTTTAATTACCATTTTCAACATAATGTAAATTATCTGGTTAACCAAAAAATCATGATTGGAATCATATTCGGGTTTAAATATGTTCAGTAACAAGATATCACCATTTTTTTTTAGCACATTATAGCTACCTGATTGAATATTATTATTCTTACATTGTTTTTATAAAAATAATCTTGGCGTTAAATTTACTGGCTCTTTTATAATAAATTTCTACTGGTTGCATTAAGTTCATCAAAAAAAACAGACAGCATGATAAAATAAAGAACATTCATTTGATACACCTCATTGCATCGCTACTCGATTTTTTAAAGTACAATTAAAAAAAAGGTCTAACATCACTATACGTGGATCACCGATGTTAATATAAAACACTGGAAAAAGTCATATGTTTACTACGCTGTGCTGGATTAAATTTCAAAAATAAGTATATATTTGTGTTTTTAAAGAGAAGGATTGTGTTTGGATTTTTTAAAAACCCCAAAAGGATAACTACTCCCCCGGGATCAAGGGATTAGCCACCCAGGATAATACGTCCTGCATCATCAAGAGGGTTTTCCCCCCAGGATAACCCACGCCGTACATCCAAAAGGGTTGCCACCCAGGATAACCCCCTCCTGCATCATCAAGAGGGTTTTGCCACCCAGGTAAAAACCCCCGTCCGTAATCATCAAAAGGGTTTGCCACCCAGGGTAACCCCCGTCCGTACATCATCAAGAGGGGTTACCACCCAGGATAACTCCGTCCTACATCATCAAGAGGGGTTTGCCACCCAGGATAACCCACCCGTACATCATCAAGAGGGTTAGCCACCCAGGATAACCCAGTCCGTGATCCAAGAGGGGTTTGCCACCGGATAACCCCCGCCGTGCATCATCAAAAGGGGGTTTGCCACCCGGATAACCCAGTCAGGGGCGTCACCCAAGACTGTCGGTCTTTTTTCCCTTGGGTCCCTAATTTTTTTCCAGGATCGTTACAACAGTTCACTAAGATAAGAAAAATTTTTGTTTTTGGGTTTTTTAAACCCCCAGGGTTTTGCCACCAGGATAACCCAAGAAAGTCCCGTGCGTCATCGAGGGCTGTCTAACTTTTTTCCATTTGGGGGCCTTAATCTTGTCCCCCCGGATGCGACCACACCGTCGACTAAACCCCGGGTACCTATTTGCTGCTAGGGGAAAAAGGGCAAAAGGGGTAAGGAAACGTGTCGGAATTTCACCCGCCGGGGAATCGAACCGGGCCCTCCGTGTTGAAGCGGGAGCTTTTCCACCAGACCCCGGGCCACCCGGGTGATTTTTCTCTAATTAACAGGGGGATTAAGGTGAGAAACATGTCCAATGATTCACCCCTGCATACATAATTTTTTAAACAAAAGGGGTTTATCTAGTAAATTTTCGTAAAGTAAATATAACCCAGAAAATTTTTTTTTTTTTTTTTTTTTTTTTTATATTTTTTTGAAAAATACAAACAAGAAAGAAAAAAAGACAAAAACAGGTCTTACACAGAAAAATTTCATTAAAAACCACACAAACATAACTTGAATAACACAAAATCCCTCCTTCCCCCATACATAAAAACCCCTACACCTATGAAAACCCAATAAACGACTAATTCCAATTGCATTGTTATAGGTTAACAAAACACACCAAAATGCATATTTTGTCACTTTGTAAATTATAAAGAGGACACCTTATACGTTAAAAAAATTAAACGTAATGTTTGAAAATTAAGGAAAAAAAAATATGTTCATCAACACAGAAATATTAAAAAACAAGATCCAAACACGACCCCTCTACAAGTCAAAAACTCATATGAAAAACAACTAGAACAATGTCCCCTGCAAAATCAAACACATTTAGATATATCGTCACGCCATGAAAAACCAACATACCCCAAGTTCAACACATTCACCCTCTATACCAGGAGGCACCCCTTTTTCCCCCCTGACCCCATCAACATAACACATTGTACCACCCCCCCGCCCCCCCCCCAATTTCAAATTTAATAAAACCTCATTAAGGTCTCGATTCCCCAGAAAAATCCCGCTCCCCCCCCCTCCTCCCAAAAGTTCTCTATTAGGCACAACGTTTTTAAAACGTAAAGCCAATACCCCCTTTTCACCTCATTTACCTTTTTCCCCCCCTCATTCCCCACATAATTAGACAAATTCCCCTAATGTACCCCCAGCCCTAATAAACTATCATCCAACCCCCCCACAAACTCAATGCCGCAGAACAGAGAGGTATTGACCACTTTCTTATGCAACCCCCGCTCCCCAACCCCTGACGTCCCCAAACCCCCTCACAAAAATATACTAATGGAATGCAGAATCCCCCCGCCAATATTCCACAACCCCCCCCCCCAACCACCCGTCACTCGAAAACCACTCCCGATGGTAAAATCCCATCAAAAACCGATACATCACGTCACTCCACGGGGTTTTACCTTAACCTACCAAACCTTTCCATAACACCCCCAGTCAACATGGGGAAAATCCCCTCCACCGACCAAAACCCCTTTCCGCCGACACCTACACCCTATTATTTTTCCCTTACCCAGATCCCTTACCATCCCCACCCCTCAAAAGTTTCCCCACCCTCAACCCTCCCAGAAAAATGGTTTCAATTTTTTGTGTACCTTAACAACCCCCCCCCCCACTCCCCCTCCCTCATCACCCCCTTTTTTAAATGAAGATACATTTAACCCCCCTTTTTAAGTTCATTAAACCCAACCCCCCTGACGAAAGGGTAACATTACTACATCCCTTTAAGCCAGCACAACCGAACCCCCAAAAATTTAAAAAACCCCTCTAATATAGTTGAAATTTGCCGTCCCTTTAAAGGGAAACGGCACCCCACATCCAAAACCTTGCTATACAATAAAACTTTAAATTACAATGGCCGTGCACAAGGGCAAATGAAAAGGCCGAATGCCCCCAAATGACCCATATTTTTTTCTCCCAAACCCCTAAAACCAAATTTATTAACCGTGCAACCTCAAGATCAAGCAAATTTAGACCACAAATTTTAATGACATCACCCGCTTCTTTACGACTGCACACCCCACTCGACCCTCCCCCCCAATTCCCAAACCCCCCAAACCATGGACTTCTCCGAATTTACCCTCATACCAGTCGCACATGAAAACGTGTCGACCACTCCTCTAAGGCTTTAGGGACATCCCCTCTCTAACCAATAAGTGGTATCATCCCCCAAAACCCCTATGAGAACAGGCCAAACGCCCTCGTACCCCCCCCAACCCCTTCACTAACCCCCCATAGGCGCTCCACCTTTCTAAAAAAGGGGTCCTGTATGACCAAATAAAACCCGTAAAATGGGACACCCCGCTAAGACCTCTGCCCATTACAATCCCCCCCCCCTAATTTTCCTTAATCTGTACCCACCATTGCCCCTCTAAAACCCTCACCCATCCCACTTTTCTTCCCCCATCCCCTTTTTTCCTGGGGATCCTCAACCCCTCGTCCACCCTATCTAAGCTCCTTGCCATCTATGAAACCAAACCCCCCCCCCCTTCCCCCCCCTTTTTCTTCCACAAAACCCCTTAAAAGACCATGTCCCCCCCCCCAAGCCTACCTGGCAACCCAAAGGGGGTTTCCGATACAACCCCCCTAAACACTTTTTATCCATTTCCAAATTTTTTTTGCAATAACTTATAACCCCCGGTAACAACGATTTTGTTCTATAGTCCCTGACGAACCTTTTCCTTACCCTTCGGTACCAAAACAACTACAGTGTTCCCTTTTCTGTCCCCCAACCTTTCCCCTTTACCTTCACAAGTTCGTAACCTCAAAAAAAAAAACCTTTTATTAACTCCCAATGCTGTTGATAAAACTCCCCCGGGCAGCCATCGATTCCCGGTGCTTTGCCCTTTGCATGGCACTCAAAGCCTCCTATTTCCCCCTCATTTATTCCCCCCCAAAGCTTCCCATCCTGTGTCCAACCCTACATGGCACACTTCCACACCCCCTTCTAAATCCCCTAATCCTACCCTTCCCTCCCCCAATACTTTTCGTACCACTGACCGCAAACAACCCCCACCCCATCCGTGTGTGGATAACCTGACCCGCCCTATACCCCCCACCGACTCAAAAAACCCCCAAACAGGAATAGTTGTTGCCTGCCGACGTTGTTTTTGTCTGCGCAACACACACGAAAGGGCCCTATCACCCCAAAAACCCCCCCTCCTCCACCCCCCCATTACCTCAACCCCTTGGAAACCCCCCTCGCCGGGAATTTTTCGCAACCGCCTTTTAAGTATCAAATGTCGCCATCGGATAGACACCCTCTACTGTCCCTTTTACATAAAAACCCCTAAACCCGTCCCCCAAAAATTAATCAACCCAAATTTAAAAGAATTAATCCTTTTCCCCTCCCTCACTAATAATCCGAATCCGGGGCCCTTTGCCACACCCTCCCCACGTCACCAGTCCCCCACACCTTTACCTCCTAGTTAATCTCTCCCCAGCTCCGTAAAAACCCCCCAAAACCCCCCCTATCTTCCAAAGACTCGTATTTAAATTTCCAATATCCCCTAGAGATACAAGCTAGAGATCCCACTCTACTTCTGCACAACCCCCTATGACTGAAAAAGCATTCAAAGTCGGACAAAGTTGACAATACCCTTTTGAATAAACAACCTGTCTAACCTAGCCGCTAACCTCCCTCACGAAAGTATGCCCACCCCCCAGCCCCCCACCTACCACATCCTCAACTGAACTCCACCAAAAGATTGCGTAATCTGTCAACATATTTCCCCGCCCCCCGTGGTTCCAATCCGCCTCCTGATCACACAAATTTCCCGTCCCCCCCCCCTCGTGGCCACTTCAGTAAACCCGGAAAGCAAAAACTAGAAACTTTACACCAAAATCCCTCTTGACGTTCATATCTTTTCCTGGTGCATACACACTTACAAAGGGTTACCCTCTGCCCCATCCACCACCCCCACACGCAACACCCCCCCCCCCCCCCCCCCCCTTCCGTCTTTCAACACAAAGGGCTCGCCTCCTTTATAAAAACCCACACCACGTTTCAAACGTCCATGGGAGAGTCAACACCGTATACCCGTCCATCTCGAGCACTTTACCCTCCCTGAAATTATGCCCCCTGTAGAAAGACTACGTCCACTCGTTCGAGTAAGAGCTACGGGGCATTCCCCCTTCACACCGTACACAAATCCATTCACATTCACAGTCTGCACTTAAGGCCTTTTTAAAGCTTCCAAACCCTTTCTCCTCTCACCCTTCCCCCGGGCCTTTGCCCCAGGTCAACATGTGGTTTTCACCATCCACCCCCCCCCCCTCTTCGATGCCTCTTACCTGGCTGTCCCCGAATATACATCCTTCCTCCCAGAACCCCTTGCGCGGGCGTCAGGCATCATTGAGTCTGACGCAGCCGCCCTCTTCCCGTACACTCCCCTTTCCACCAAACTGTCTACCGAAGATTCCCCACAGTGAACATCAACCTCTTGTGCCTTCGCACGAGCTCGTGACTCCTCTCTCTGCCGCATTGTCCTCCCCTTTCCTTCCCGGCCTGTCCCGCCACACTCTCCCTTTTAACTCAGGGACCATTTCACGGGCCAAGCCATTTCCTCGCCCGAAGAAAAAGGAAATTTTTAAAACCTCGTCGAGCTCCTCCTCCAGCCTTGCCCTCCCCGCTGAATGAGCACTTCCCCCCCCTCACCGGGAAAGTGGCCATTATCGGCTCCCCAAAAACTCGTGCCCCGCCCCTCATGCACCACGAGAGACTCTTTTACAATTTTTACTCCACAAAGGCCATCACCCCGTTTCCTTTGGAATTTCCCCCTACGACAACCCACCTGTAACTGGTGCACCCCCTGTTTTTGCCGGCGCCCCCACTGCCTCCCCCCAAAAAATCCCGCCCAAAGGTCATACTCTCCACACAACCTGCGCCCACCTGCCCGCATACCCACTAAATTTGGGTCCTAAAAACTCCGGCATCACGACTATGCGGGATCGGGTCCTCAGTGTCATTTTGGGGAGAATGAAACCCCCCGGGCGTCCCACGTACGCACCTGCCGGGGGCCCACTTGCCTTTGGGTTCCAGTGCACTTTCCATAAGCTGCAAACACCTTCCGTAAGTCCTCCTTCAGCCTCGAAAGGGGGGCATGCGCAACTTCACCCGATAGTGGGGAGAAACGGTCATGAGTCGCACTTTGACAGCTGGAGTTACATCATACCACATGCTCAAATTTTGTCATAACGACTCGTACACAGCCGTCGAATTTAACTTGACAATAGGATAGGCCCCATTCAGGGGTCAAAACCCTAAAAACCCCCCATCTCCTGACTCCGTACGTTTTCTATGATTTCCCGGAATAACACCTGCGCCGAGAGGGGAAAACGCCCCACGAAACAGGCTCCACGCCGACAGTGTTCACCCTACTCGGATACCAGGGGCCATATTGTTCTATGATCCCCGTAAAAATTTAAAAAATGTGATTATTTCTACTGGGGGTTTTGGTTTTTAAAAGCTACGTTTTTTTTACTTTGGCACAAAATATAATATACATAAAATAATTATAAATTTTCCTGAATAATAATAAAAAAAATAAAAATAATAAAAAAATAATAAAAATAAAAATAATGAAATACCAAAAACATTTAACCAAATTGGTTGTTAATCTAACTTTGAAGTCTGTTCAAAATCTGAACTTGTTTTTGCTCTATTAAAAATTTTTTTTTTAAATTAGATCAGTATTTTGGCTATTTAAGGCTGAAGAATCACAGATATATGTGCCCAACAAATTGGTATTTAAATTTAACAAAGATTTTTAAGAGGGTGCATGCAATGACAAAAAAAAATCTTTCTTAACCGAAAATTCATTTTACATATGCAAAACAAAAAATAAAAAAATTACAAAAACATAAAACAATAACATAATTTTCGGGTTTTTTTTTGCTTGGTTCAGTATTGATCTTCCGCACCAGTATTCAACAGTGTCGACCATGCTAGGGTAGGGTAGGTGCCTGAGCCGAGCTTGCAGCTCAACAAGACTGCCATTCCCATTAGCCCCCTTGGGGTGGGAATGACAGACCAGAGAGGCCTAGCTTCTCCCTACAAGCTCCGTGAGGGCGGGAATGTGGATAGGCCGGGGGACATTTTGGTCCCGACGATGAGGAGGGTACTTGCACCTCCTCCCATGGCAGACATTAGTCTGAATACCCCCAGAAAGGGAGCCAAGGCCGGGCCACCACTTGGAAAAGGCCCGGGGTGGGGAGAGTACCGGTGAATCAAGAAGTGTCGACCATCAAAATGTTCACCGTGGGGTTCTATTTCAAATAAACTACGTTTTGAGCAAAACTAAGTTTGGTTTTGGAAGCAGCGTCCCCAAATACATTATGTAAAACATGTTATTACACGTAATTAAAACCCTTATTGGCCAGTGTTGTATTTTATTATTGTTCTTCGCTTGCTTACATGAGCTAGGTTTTCTACCCCATTTGAAAAATGATCCCTACACAGTAGAGCCCTGGAAAAATACTCTAAACCCTATAACAGACCCTTGCAGCAAACTGCGCATATTTACCAGGAGACATTCCTCTCTGTGTACTATATACCCTGGGCAGTAGCGTCAACGCATATTGAAATTAACCCTTGTTACTGAGGTAACTAACTGCCAAATCCATGGAGTGAAATAACCAAAAATCAGTAACAGTGGCCCAGATGCAGACGTCTGATGCGCTGACACCCCTCCACAAGACTAGGCTTGCCCAAGCAACCCCCTACAACTACATACAAAAACTCACAAAACCGCTGACTCTCTAAATATTTCTTAATTCAAGTTGTGAGTTTAGGATATTAATTGGGGCATCTGCAGAGGAAATACGGGAAAAAAAAATTATTCTTGCAAGGCATTAACCCCTGCAAAAACAACAGTCTAAATTGTGGAGAAAATTTAAAAAAAAAAAAAAAAACTCCAACCCTAATATGTATCCGCTCCCCCCCAAAAAAAAAAAAAAAAAAAAAAAAAAAAAAAAAAAAAAAAACCCGAAACCCCCTAACGTTTTTGGGAAAAAAAACCAAAATTTTAAGAATGTTACTATTTTGTTACCCAATTTAATTATTATTATTTTAAAAGCGAAAAAAATCCCAAAAAAAAAAGGGATGAGAAATCAAAATTCTACCAAGGATGGGGGGGGGTAACTCCATTTCCCTTTGGGAAATCAAGGCTCCCCATAAGCCTCAAGGAAACCCCTTTTTCCGTAGAGGGCCCCGGGAAAAAACTCCAGATATATAGGAGATTTTAAAAACATTGAAAAGTGAAAATTTTGTAAAGGGGGCCGCCCTAAAAACCAAAAAAGTAAAAAAAATTTAACAATAACTTTTAAATAAAATGGCAAAGTCACGGGGCGTTGAAAAAAAGTACAATGCTGGAAAAAGGGGTTTGCCCTTACTGGGCACCGGGACCTCCAGTAAGCACTCCCGTTTTACGCCGATGGTTATTTAGCAAATAGAACAGCACACAGAACCGCTTGAAAAGCTTGAAAAAACAAAAAGAAATACAAAAACCACCAACATTAGCTAAACAACCAGCCCCAATAAACCCCCGAGTTGCCCCAATTTTTAAACGGTAATTTTGGCGCACTTGAAAACACGGAGGGGAAAAGCAAATTTTTTTAAAAAAACAAAATTTTTTCCACGCAGAAACGGAAAGCCCTACCAGCAACAGGGATAAGAAGATTTTAAAACCGTACCCAAATTAAAAATTCCCAAATTGCTGCACGGATGTTTGGCGTTCAACTCTCATGGACGAGCCCAAAAGCAAAAACTGATAAGAAAACGCAGGAGGTTGTTTGAGTGGAAAGTGAAAACCCTTTGAGAGCTGTAGCTAGTTTAAAGTGAATAATAATAATAATAAAAATTTAATAAAATAATAAAAATAATAATAAAAATTTGGGACGGGGGGAAAAAAGGTGAGTAGCGAAAAAAAAAGGGATGTGTAGAGACAAATACCGTTATACGTATTTTTCATGTACATATGTATTATACGTTTGAAACCATGTATATTTTTTTTCGCACGCATACATATACCCCTTTAAAAATATTGTACACAATTATTATAAGCTTTTGTAACATTTATGTTCGGGAAAATTTAAGTACACCCCTATAGTTTTCCCCCTCCCCTTGTGGTATTTAACTTCCCAATAAATTCTCGATTACTACTTCTAAAATTATCTGAGAATTAAAAGACCAAATCATGCACATATATGCATTCCAGTAACTTCTCACCCCAAACTTCCATTTGAAAAACCCCCTAAGGAACTGTTTGTAGGTTTATACACGTGCCCTGTCACTGAAACTTAAATGCTTAAGAGTTTACGATGGAAAAACAAAGGCCCACAATACCGTGACTGGAACAATAAAACAGATAACCTGCACATAGGAGAAAGAAGCAAATGAAAGACTTTTTTTGGTCCCAAATTGGACCACTGACTACTACTTTCTACACTACCACATTACCTCAACCACTACTTTCACTTCCTCCCTTTTCCCCCTTCCCAAACATCATTAAAAAAAACCCGCGTCCCGGAAACACTTGTCCTGTTTTTCCCGACAAAACCTTTTTACCCCCACATTCATTTAATGACTAGCAAATTTGGGCCAAGTCCCGGGAACCCAAACGGCGTCCCTAAACTTTCCCTTTTTATTTTAAAAGGGGGGTTATTTGCATGTTTCCTTGGAGAATAAGCTTTCATTGTGAAAGTTTTGCCTTAGATTTTTTTTAAAATCACGCGAAAAATTTAAACCCCCAAAGAAATTGGGGGTTCAGTTTAAAAACTTGTTTTCTAAAAATGTGTTTTCTGCATGCACGTTAAAGTGTTTTGGGGCAGGCCCCCTAACCTTTCCCCCAAAGCCTGAAATAAAGAGTAATCAATACCACCCCCCTCCTCCCCCTTTCCCCCAGGGAGGAAGAGGGCAAACCCTTTATCTGGTGAAATGACTTCCCTTAAACCAAAGAAATTTTTAAACTAACCTTCCTTGGATAGACCCCCGATTATTTTTCATAACCCAACGGGGTTTGCTCTTCGCTAACCCCGTTAGGGTTTTCGAAAAAAATATCAAAAATAGGGACTAACTGTACATTTAAAAGGTTTTTGTCTATTTATACAGTAAATTTGGGATTCGAAAAAGTTTTTTGTAAAAATTTTTTCCTTTTAAAAATAAATTTTCAGTTTTAATAAACTTCAGGCTAAGAAAATAGACGAGAAGTGTATTTCTCTCAGTGTTTTTCCCCGGAATTTCCCCGGGGAGAGTTCCGGGGGTCAACGCCCCCGGGGGCCCGGGCCCAGACCAGGCCTCCTGGGGATCAAGCCTGAAACAACCAAAGGGTGTTGCTGGCGGCTGCAAAAGCCAAAACCCAACATACGAGCCACAGCCCGGCTGATCCGGAACTGACTTTAGGTCTTGTCCAGTGCCAGCTTGAAGACTGCCAGGGGTCGGGTTGGTAATCCCCCTTATGTGTGCTGGGAGGCAGTTGAACAGTCTCGGGCCCCTGACACTTATTGAATGGTCTCTTAACGTGCTAGTGACACCCCTTTTTTTCATTGGGGGATGGTGCATCGTCTGCCAAAGTCTTTTGCTTTCGTAGTGGGTGATTTTCGTGTGCAAGTTCGGTACTAGTCCCCTAGGTTTTTTCCGGTGTAATATAATTCAGTATCTCTCCCTCCTGCGTTCCAGGGAATACAGGTTTAGGAACCTCAAGCGCTCCCAATAATTGAGGTGTTTTATCTCCGTTATGCGCGCCGTGAAAGTTCTCTGAAACATTTTTCTAGGTGGGCAATTTCACCGCCTTGAAAGGTGCTGTTAGTGTGCAGCAATATTCCAGCCTAGATAGAACAAGTGACCTGAAGAGTGTCATAAATGGGCTTGGCCTCCCTAGTTTTGAAGGTTCTCATTATCCATCCTGTCATTTTCTAGCAGATGCGATTGATACAATGTTATGGTCCTGAAGGTGAGATCCTCCGACATGATCACTCCCCAGGTCTTGACGTTGGTGTTTCGCTCTTTTTTGTGGCCAAAAATTTTTTTTGTACTCTGATGAAGATTTAATTTCCTAAATGTTTACCATAATCTGAGTAATTGAAATTTCTCATCGTTGAACTTCATATTGTTTTCTGCAGCCCACTGAAAGATTTGGGTTGATGTCTGCCTGGAGCTTTGGGAGTGTCTGCAATGGAAGACACTGTCATGCAATTCGGGTGTCATCTGCAAAGGAAGACACGGGGCTGTGGCTGACATCCTTGTCTATGTCGGATATAAGGATGAGGAACAAAATGGGAGCGAGTACTGTGCCTTGTGGAACAGAGCTTTTCACCGTACTGCCTCGGACTTTACTCTGTGACGACTACTCTCTGTGTTCTGTTAGTGAGGAAATTATAGATCCATCGACCGACTTTTCCTGTTATTTCCCTTTTGCACGCATTTTGTGCGCTATTACGCCATGGTCACACTTGTCGAAGGCTTTGCAAAGTCTGTATATATTACATCTGCATTCTTTTTGTCTTCTAGTGCATTTAGGACCTTGTCGTAGTGGTCCAATAGTTGAGACAGACAGGAGCGACCTGTTCTAAACCCATGTTGCCCTGGGTGGGAACTGATGGGTTTCCCAGATGCGTGGTGATCTTGCTTCTTAGGGCCCTTTCAAAGATTTTTATGATATGGGGTGTTAGTGCTATTTGGGCTGTAGTTCTTTGCTGTTGCTTTACTCCCCCCCCTTTGTGGAGGGGGGCTATGTCTGTTGCACTGAAGTTCTATTTAACGGATAATAGTTTTACTGACCGAGGTGAACAGGTGACATTCTTTTAAAATGACCCTCGTTATCGACAGGTTTTAAACTCCTTTAAAACCCTACAACTGTATAAAAGTACACCCTTGCCAAGCACTTTTCACCAAACAAAAAGACTCAAGTCGACTCGCAGTTAAAAACAGCGAATCAGCATAAGAAATTCCCCCCACCGTCCCTGAGATAATAAAAAGATACCCCGGGTTTCGACACCCATGACGATCCAGGGAGGAGGTGACAGGGAAGGTAAACAAGTTTTTTTCTCTAACCTTGTAACATTCATATTGAATAGGTCACGTAAACATTTTATATTTTTTTCGCTTCAAAATAATTATCCAAATTTGAAGAGAAATAACTTTATTTACGTAATCTACGTACCATTTTATGTGCTACAGTACTGTAAATAAAAAAAAGGGTTTCCCAAATTTTAAACACGATGTTGTGTAGACATACATTATTCTATAATGTTGCCTATACAAATTACAGTTTTAACTTAGGGTAAGTCAGGTGATTTTTTCCACTGGGAACCACCAACTCAAAAATCGGGAACACTGACTAAAAGCCCATATTTCTGGGTTATAACCATACATATTAACGATTTAAAACATTCCCTTATAAAACATTTTTTTAGTAAGACTGCACCACCTGGTGGCTACCGTTGTAAATAACATTTTTAAAAGGGTTTTTGATAAACGGTGTTTACCTACAACACTCATCCCAGGATGGTATTTCTGCACGATTTAGCTGTGGAGTTCATTTTAAACCCTTCCCGGGGGAAATATTTACAAGGAAAATTGTAGACATACAAAAAATAATAACCCCAGTATTGCGTTCTTCAATCTATGGCGCTATGAAGGCTTTGGAACAAATTCAAATCGGTGTTCAGAACAGAATTAAATATAACAAAATTGAAACGATTTTCATAACCTAAATTATTAGGTTAACGACCAACGTCAAAACTCCCCCTTTGGGGCCCCAAGGGATAAGGCACGGGCCTCCTAACCAGGTTGGGGTTCGAGTCCCACCAGGGGTTCACTTTTACTTATCATAAAGAAAAGGGGAATAAGGGTTGGAATTAACTACAGAAGTCACACTGATCAAAAATAGTGACTATTTTGTCTACTTATACAATTCCGATAATTTAAACCTTTTTCTCTCTAAATTTTAAAAAAAAAAAAAAAAGAACACTGCAAAAAACCTAAAGGCCAATGGGGGGGAAAAAGGGTTCTATTACAACCCAATATTTTCACTCAAAAAAAAAAAAAGTATCTGTTTCAATAAAAAAAAAATTACATATATGTTTTTTTTTCAATGACACTACCCACTTAGACTGTTTTTTTCACGATCAGTAACCTTTTAAAGCAGCTACCCAATCATAAACATTTAACAGATGCGAGCAAAATTATATTACGAAACACCTTTTTTTCCCAGTAGGGGGTTTTTCCTGCCATACTTAAATATTACAAGAGATTTGTACTCGGGGTGATGAAATCTGCCCCTCCAGCTGGAACCTTTAAAGGGGTTTTCCCTTCCAACAGGGGTAAGTCATTTTTTCAAAAGAAAATTAAATTTTGGTACCATCTCTCTCTCCTCTTTTCTCTCTCTCTTTTTCTCTCCCTCTTCTTCTCTCTCTCTCTCCTCTCTCTCCTCTCACACACACACACACACACACACACACATTTTTTTAAAGGAAAAGATGGGACACCGCGAAGTACATAAAATAATAAATTTTTAATAACACAGGGGAAAACGGGAAATACAATATTTTTAACAACTTATTAATAACATAGGGGGAGGTACAAGGGATGGATGGGGAGCCAAAACGTATAAAAAACACAGTTTAAATAAAATAAAAAAGTTGTTTAATACAGTAAGCACATTAATAAATAAAAAATCTCTACGGAAACAACCTCATTGCAAAAAAAAACAAAAGAGTAAAAAACAGAAAAAGATGCAATATTCATAGTTGCAAGCACAATGCATCCCCAGACAATATTAAAAATTTACCAGAATCAGAGAACATCGCTATTACTTTCAATAAGTTCGCATAACACAAGAAAATATGCAGAAACGGGTTTTTCCTCCTATTCCCAACGCTGTGTGACCCCAAAGGGGTTTTTGCTTCCCCAAAATCTGAAAACATGCGGCCTAGAATTTTCCCACCCGCATGCCAATTTTTCTTTTTTAGGGTAATAAAAATCATTTTTTTCAGATTGTATTACTATGAATGTGTGCACAACTAAAAAGAAGAACTGAAAAAAAAAAATTATGGTAATTAATTTTTTATAAGTTGTATTCCTACTGTCTATTACAGCAACTATACAAGCAACTGTAAAATGAAATGCTAAAATTTTCCTTTATTTCTGAAAAAATGTTCAGTTGGGTCATAAAAACTCACTTTGACCCCAGTAAAAAAAAAAATTTTCCGCCCAAAACCCCTCACAGGATATTGCAAGGAACAAAAAACTAGCCTCTTAGAGGGACAGCTTAAAGCTGGGGTCCAGCACAAATCACGGTGGTTGCTGCCACATCCTGCCACAGGGGCGGCACCATTGACCTGGGCCGATTTAACAAAGCTCCCCCCTGTGTTTTCCCATCTCTACATATAACAATAATTTTAATACGGCGCTTATCTAATGCTTTTTAATATAAAAGTCTAATTTGATTTCAAGTAAAGAAAACTTCCTTTAATTTTTCCATTTTCACCCGAGCCCAATCAAAATTTTTCACTATTGCGAGATAAGTTGTTGTATAAAACAATTTTAATACTCTCTTACTCAGACTTCTAAAAATGAATCAAGCGACAAAACTGCGATTTTTTTCGCAATGTTGCTTCACCCTTCAGATGTATATAATAAGGAACCTTATATATAATGTGTCACAACATCGTAGCTAATACAATTATCAACTAACCCAAAAACTGAAGATGAAAACTAACATCTGAGTGTCTCGTGGAGCATTATCAGGTGGGCAAGTGAGAAGAAACCCTCACTCCTTACTCGCCAATCTTGATATCCTTTATTGTTACCTTAAAGTGCGCGCACTTGAGTATGTGTGCATGCGTGTGTACGTGGACCTGTGTGTGTGTTTTTGGGCACGTGCATGTATGTGTACACGAGTGGAGTACGCACTCACTGTGGGTGCGTCTGTATAACTAACCCAAGTAGGATGGACAAAACAAGAGGGTTTCAGCTTTGGCGTACACGACAGCAACCCCCGTCGCCGTCGCCGCCACCACCACCACCGCCGCCGCATAATTATTACTTGACAATTCCCCACACAGTCTAATAAAAAAGCGTGGTTGCCACTGTGGCCCTAATGGATAAGGCACTGGCCTCCTAAGCCGGGGATTGGGGGTTAGAATCCCACCAGGGCTCATTTTCATGTTAGAAAAAGTGAGAGCAACGGCCCACTAGAATCCAGCAAATAGGTAACCTAGGCAGACTTGACCAGGATATATTATTTTGAACACACTGCCGTGTCTCACCAGGTAGGGCGACTAAGAGGAAAAAAATCACAATCACCATCATTCACTACCTAGCTGTCTTTCTAAAAGTGTATAAACATCTGCTTAAATTAGATCCACGAACCTGCAGCATCTCAACCCATCTTTCAAACAAGATCCCTATTATTATTATGCCTGAAGCAAAGAAGTTTGAAGGTAGCTACTGAACAGAAAACAACAGGCCACTTGAATGAATAATGAATAATGAATATTTATATAATAATATATATATATATATTATATATATAAAATATATATATATTATTATATAAAATATATATATACACACATTTAAGCTAGACACGTAACAGTTTTAAATATATATATCTTCCTTGGATAAATCTGTAAGGATAATCCAGCAACACTTCTCCAGCCTGGAATAAGAGTGGCAGCTTCGTTTGAGAAAACTCAATGGAACTCAATTTGTCAGGATCAGCGATACTTTCAGGGTATTGGAACCCCTCCAGAAGTTTTCCCTTTACCCCCCATGAGGGGGCTATTGTCAGTCAGGAAGTATCACCTTCACCTGCTTATTGTGTACGCCTAGCCACACTTGGACCAGTACCTGGGCACAATGTCAAGCCAAATACTTCGTAAATGAGGGAAGTTGAGTAGGGCCCACTGGAAACAAGCAAATACTTAATGAATGTGAGAAGCTGAGTAGGCCTATCGGAATCACAAGGTCGACCCACCCATAAGAAAAGTGTGCCTCAACTCCGTATAATTTACGACAAAGGGAACTTTAGGTTGTCTCTTTGTGATTGATTGTATCTGCACTGACTGAGGTCCTTAATATTAAAAAAAAAAAAAAAACTTCGTTACTAAGCCCAAGTTGTGGATAAAGTCATTAAGTCTGAATCGACTGATATCTTTTAATTTTTTTTTTTTTTTTTTTTTTATCACACCGGCCGATTCCCACCAAGGCAGGGTGGCCCGAAAAAGAAAAACTTTCACCATCATTCACTCCATCACTGTCTTGCCAGAAGGGTGCTTTACACTACAGTTTTTAAACTGCAACTTAACACCCCTCCTTCAGAGTGCAGGCACTGTACTTCCCATCTCCAGGACTCAAGTCCGGCCTGCCGGTTTCCCTGAATCCCTTCATAAATGTTACTTTGCTCAACCCCAACACACGTCAAGTATTAAAAACCATTTGTCTCCATTCACTCCTATCAAAACACGCTCAAGCATGCCTTGCTGGAAGTCCAAGCCCCCCCGCACACAAAAACCTCCTTTACCCCCCCCCTCCAACCCTTCCTTGGCCGACCCCTACCCCCCCTTCCTTCCACACAGACTGATACCCTTGAATCATTCTGTTTCGCTCCATTCTCTCTACAGTCCGAACCACCTCAACAACCCTTCCTCAGCCCTCTGGACAACAGTTTTGGTAATCCCAACCTCCTCCTAACTTCCAAACTACGAATTCTCTGCATTTTTATTCACACCACACATTGCCCTCAGACATGACATCTCCACGCCTCCCAGCCTTTTCCTCGCTGCAACATTCATCACCCACCCCTTCCACCCATATAAGAGCGTTGGTAAAACTATACTCTCATACATTCCCCTCTTTGCCTCCAAGGACAAAGTTCTTTGTCTCCACAGACTCCTAAGTGCCCCACCCCACTCTTTTTCCCTCATCAATTCTATGATTCACCTCATCTTTCATAGACCCATCCGCTGACACGTCCACTCCCAAATATTGAATACGTTCACCTCCTCCATACTCTCTCCCTCCAATCTGATATTCAATCTTTCATCACCTAATCTTTTTGTTATCCTCATAACCTTCCCTTTTTCCCTGTAATCACCTTTAATTTTCTTCTTTTGCACACCCTACCAAATTCATCCACCAATCTCTGCAACTTCCTTCAGAATCTCCCAAGAGCACAGTGTCATCACAAAGAGCAGCTGTGACAACCCCACTTTGTGTGTGATTCTTTATCTTTTAACTCCACGCCTCTTGCCAAGACCCTCGCATTTACTTCCTTACAACCCCATCTATAAATATATTAAACAACCACGGTGACATCACACATCCTTGCCCTAAGGCCTACTTTTACTGGAAAAAATTTCCCTCTTTCCTACATACTCTAACTTGAGCCTCACTACCTCGTAAAAACTCTTCCTGCTTTCAGTAACCTACCTCCACACCATACACTTGCAACAATCTGCCCCATTTGCCCCCCTATCCACCCTGTCATTAAAGCCTTTTCCAAATCCATAAATGCCACAAAGACCTCTTTAGCCTTATCTAAATACTGGGTTCACTTATATGTTTCACTGTAAACACCTGGTCCACACACCCCCTACCTTTCCTAAAGCCTCCTTGTTCATCGCTATCCTATTCTCCGTCTTTCTCTTAATTCTTTCAATTATAACTCTAACCATACACTTTACCAGGTACACTCAACAGACTTATCCCCCTATAATTTTTTCACTCTCTTTTATCCCCTTTGCCTTTATACAAAGGAACTATGCATGCTCTCTGCCAATCCCCAGGTACCTTACCCTCTTCCATACATTTATTAAACAATTGCAACCAACCACTCCAAAACTAATCCCCACCTGCTTTTAACATTTCTATCTTTATCCCATCAATCCCGGCTGCCTTACCCCCTTTCATTTTACCTACGCCTCACGAACTTCCCCACACTCACAACTGGCTCTTCCTCACTCCTCAAGATGTTATTCCTCCTTGCCCTATACACGAAATCACAGCTTCCCTATCTTCATCAACATTTAACAATTCCTCAAAATATTCCTTCCATCTTCCCAATACCTCTAACTCTCCATTTAATAACTCTCCTCTCCTATTTTTAACTGACAAATCCATTTGTTCTCTAGGCTTTTTTTAACTTGTTAAATCTCATCCAAAACTTTTTCTTATTTTTAACAAAATTTGTTGATAACATCTCACCCACTCTCTCATTTGCTCTCTTTTTACATTGCTTCCCCCACTCTCTTAACCTCTCTCTTTTCTCCATATACTCTTCCCTCCTTGCATCACTCTACTTTGTAAAAACTTCTCATATGCTAACTTTTTCTCCCTTACTACTCTCTTTACATCATCAAATTCCACCAACGGGTCCTCTTCCCTCCTGCACCCACTTTCCTGTAACCACAAACTTCTGCTGAAGACTCTAACACTACATTTTTAAACAAACCCACCCCTACCTCTTCGACCCCTTTCCTTGCTTCATTAGCCCAAACCCCCA
>NC_069448.1:38159607-38191805 GCF_026875155.1 Cherax quadricarinatus | reverse complement strand
TTATCTTAAGAAATGATAGAGATCTTTTCCCAATGGTAATGACACTCCAAAAGTATGAAATTTGTATTGAAAACTTACAGAATTTGCACCCGCGAAGTTAGTGTCTTGCAATATATACGGCATCGGCGATTCCGCCGAATTTGGGTTCCTTATTGTTCAGCCAATACCACTGGTTCCAGTTGACCAAACTCATAGCTATTTTCTTATGAACTCTAATTCTTTTTTAATCAGTTGAGTACAAGAAACTGCCCATTTACTGATTTCAACACCTTTTAAAGTGGGCTAGAACATTGGCAATTTGGTGCCAATTTCTTTGCAAATTTAAAAAAGATGCCAAATATTAAAAATAGGATTCCAGAATAAACAAATGCAGACATTTCTGGCAACTAAATAACATCCTCTGTTCATTAGTCACGTCTCCAGGCCCCCTGTTATACTACTCTGCTTTCCTTATTTTATTTTTTATTCACTACAAAAAATAGAAAATACTGTTATGGATGCAGACTAACTGCATTATTGTTAAAAGATATAAATGAATATCAGAAGCAACTGGGAAGAATATATAGACATCCCTCAGTATGACGTGTATTGGCGGTGGTGTGTTTTGCTTACTCTTGACAATCATTGGTAAAAAGACGAACATTTCTGCTCAATTTGAGCTCAATTTCAAGGTCGTTAATTCATCGTGAAACTAACAAAATCATCTTTTATTTCTGTAATATGAGTTTTCCATTCTATCAAAATGAAACCAGAAAAAAACGAGAAATACAACCATAAATACTAAGGAGAAAATACACCTCAACGTTGGCTTTTTAATCCAGAAAGCACAGAGTTGGTAGTTTTTTCTCTCATATGCACTTCGTGCTGCAGGATTTTGTTTTATACAGTCGCACACTCGACCACCCAAGACCCATCACTCGCAAGTGGGCCCTACCGCACTTTCTCCTGCACGATTTGAAGCCGCTAGAATATCAGTATATATACGTCTGTAAAACACTGGCACGTAATACGTGTAATATGACTGTAAACAGTCAAATCCGAGGGCTTAATGAAGGTCCTAGAACCTGTATAACAAGTGTCCCATTTCCAAAGATTGTCATATCACCATACCGTTTACAAACGCAGATAATCAGATAACCTTTGAATACCAATCCGAAAATATTTGGAATTAGTTGTTATTCCTGTTTCCTTTACCCTGAACTCTCCATATATTTCTAATAAACCAGGCAAAAAAAGTAAAGTGGTTTATACATTCCATCATTCAGGTAGGAATGCATCCCTCATTTGAGTACGATGGAGCGACATTAAGTGGTTTCTTTCAAACATTTTCATTTACAAACATTATACTAACTCAGTTGGATTCTATTCTAGAGCTAGAATTATGGATGGATTAAGGTTCCCAGTATTAATCTTTGAATACTGATATTAATCTCTCTCTAAATTTGTCTTTAACGGATTCATAATAAAAATTCTTTTGTCTAGAATTTGGATAATGGAATGATCATGATGTTAAGTTTCTTAGAAGAGTATAAGAGTAAACAGAAAGTTGCTAGTTTGTAGCATGTGTAAGTCAGTGGAAACCTTCAAAATCCGAACTTATCCGTTTCCAGAAGCTAAGTTTCTAAATTTGAAATGTCTGAAATTTCAAGCAATATTTTCCCATAAGAAATAATGAAAGATACAATTAATCCCGTGTTCCAAGAATCCCAAAAGTATTCACACAAAAAAATACATTTTATAGTGGATGGGGGGGGGAGATTAAATACAGTTTTACATACAACAAGATACTATATTTTTTAATATGTATAAGGCAATACAAATAAATAACATTGTTTACTTACCTTATTGAAGATTGTGAGGCACTGGAAATAGGGGAGGAGAGAGAGGGAGTTGTGGTTAGTGTTTGGAAGGAGAAACCCCTCCATGGAGGAACTTAAGGTACACCCTCTCTGGGTTACTTCCCTTCACTGTCCATTTAATGAGCCATTACAGGAGATAGTACCAACTTGAGAAGTACACTGGACCCCTGTTCGTCACAAAATAACTGCCACGAGTCCCTCTGTTTACTGTTCCTGGCGCCTCTTAACATTTCCCTAAAATGGGACATGTTCTTTCACTGAACTTGTTGCAAAGATGCTTGGTTCGCTTGCTCTTTTTGCTGCAGGGTGGTAACTTCTGCACAATAAAGCGCAAGACATTTGGACATCATTCACTTGGCACAAATCTCCTTAATCTTGAAGAAGCACCTTTCAATCCCACTCCCTCTTGCCTCCTCCTCTGAAAGCAAAGTTCCTCAAGCTGTGGTCTGAAACTGCATCCTGAATAAGCTCTTGCAGCCTTCAGTGCTAGCTCTTCCTTGTGGTCCCTCCACAACTCTTCCACATCCTCACCACTCAGCACCTCCAACCCCAGGGTGTTTCCCAATGTGCCACAATAGAGTCCATAACAGGCAGAGGGTCAGCTGGGTCAGGGTCGCCTCAAAAAAAACCCTTCACAATCCCTCTTTGGGGGGGGTTACACCATCCTGGCCACAATTGTCCTCTCCAAGCGAGTTCAAAGTCCTGGAAGTCACTCCCTCCCAAGCCTTAACTAATAAGGCTTTATGAGTTGTAGATGTTGAAGTAGATTCCTCCCAGAACTCTCTAAGGCAGCTTAGTTGTCTGTGGCCACTTCAAAGCAATTTTTCAAACACAGACTTTTGCGTAGGAGTTTTTGTGAAGTTAGAAATTACCTGCAGGTCCATGGGCGGAGGAGAGAGTGGTGGTTAGGAGGGCAAGAACTTCACTTTTATAAAACTGAATTCCTAACAATAAGGTTCAAATAACGTTTTGGAGGAGAGCAGGAGCATTGTCCATTAACAGAGGCACTTAAGGTGGCAATTCTTTTCCTGGAGGTATTATTTTCTCACACTCGAGGCCAACACTTCACTGACCCACGTCTTTGGAAAATTTGCCTTGTGACCCATGCCTTTATGATTAGCTTTCCACAAGACACATAACTTTGTACTGTAAAGACATTTTTTCCCTTAAACACACTTGGGATTTTTCTGAAATGAAAACACACATAAAGGACTTCACTTTAAAATCACCACTAGCAATAGCACAGAACAAAGGTAAAGCCTAGTTTTTCATAGCTTTGAGTCCTGGACAGTGCCTTTTCCTCCTGTGTGATGAAGGTCATTTTTGGCATTTTCAATCCAAAACCAAGCCTGTTTCGTTTCGTCTCAATTAAACAACTTGTTCAGGTTTGAATATCCTTCACTGTCTATGTACCCCTTAAAACTCCTGTCTATCAACAATTCTCACCTCCCGTTTGTCGAAAACTGCTGCCTCACCCATGATCTTACAACATTAGGGAGTTAAGTGCCATCTATGCTTCTTAAATCTGGTCAAACAAGCCTCTGCTGGCCTAAAATTCACTATCAGAGCAACTGGTTAGAGGAGTTTTCTTACCAGATCGGCATGCAACTTTTCCTGCATTTTCCGCAAATAATCGTCTCTCTCGAAACCCTATCACCCTGCAAACTCTTTATCCTTGATCCCACCAGCAACAACTTCTCAACCTCTTCAACATTTGTGGTCTTTTTGTTGTGGGGGGGGGGGTACATATTAAACACCTTCGCAACATTAAGCTTATCCTTTGATTATGTTATTTATTGCCAGATAGAACCGATGGATCAATCATGTTTTTTTTTTCCATACATCCTGGCAAGCTCAACAAGTCTCACGACCACTCCTCATACTTCTGTATTATTTCCTTCATCACATCTATGTGTTTCTCTATGGTGTTTCCACTTTCTTTAAACCATCAGGGGTACCACGATTAGCAAGTCTCTTTGGGCCCATGGCAGCTAATTTCACAGTCCCACAAGCACTAAAACACAACGAAATAGAATCGTAAAATGTGTGAATGAGAGCGCAAAGGATAGTGTTCACTTCCAGCTAAACAAATCAAGACTTGCTCATGGGCGCCTGCGCGGGGGACGCGACAGAGCGGCCAGCGAGGACAGGTCCTGTACCCTGGCAGTCCTGAAATTCGGGGCGCGTCCGATAATTGGGACAAACAGTTTTTCCGGAGAAAAATGTCTTATGATTTTCGAAATGTTCGATATTTAATTACTTTTCGATTTTTGAGGTTCCACTGTATATTTCCTGGGAGACATTTAATAATTATCAAGATTACCAATCCTTATTACACGTATAATTTTATTCTGGCAACACGGTTATTTTATGAAACATTGTTGAAGGTTGTTTTAATGATTATTTATATTTTGTTCCTTTGCTGTTAGTTTTTTCTATCCTGTTCCGCAGCTTGCACATTCTCTTAGTCTCTTCACTGCTATTTTTCTTCCTTGTACATCCTCCACAGGCCCTTGAACTTCCCAAGATATAAAGTGTCAACTGTCAGAGCATATTCTATGTTGCACTTGAATGACGTTAAAAATTTTAATTTGGATTGGTTTTTATTAGCATCACCCTGTCCATCAGACAGATTTCTGTTATCTGTTTTATTTATATTACAGTACAGTGGAGACCATGAACTTAAGAGTGTCCCAACTTATGAGTTTTTTGAATACAACCCACACTACCTGATAGCAACCCACTGACGATAAACCACACACTGACACTACATATCAAGCCCACATGATAACTATGACACTGACACTACCATACAACCCACGATGAATAACCACACCACTGACACTTCCATCAACCCAGACGATGATAAACCACCCCTGACACAACCATACATCCCACGATGATAACCACTCACTGACACTACCATAACAACCCGACGATTATCACCACACACTGACAACTACCACACAACCCACGATGATTAACCCACTAGCCAATGACACTGCGACCAATACAAACCCACGATGATAACCAAGCACACTGACAGCTTCCATACAACGCCCACGATATAACCACACACTGTTACCTACACAACAACCCCACGACGATAACCACACAATGGACACTACCATACATAGGACAACCCACGATAGATAACAAACACACTGACACATGGGTTTCATAACACCCCAACGATGAAACCACGGACACTGACACCTACCATACAGATCCAACCCAATGATATAACCACACCTGGGATTGTTGAGGTCTCATATGGGAAAACTAATTCATATGTCACCACACTTGTGCTGGCAAGTTGGTCTCAAGCAGCCACGCCTTTTCAGCTTAAGGGCCCCCACCCCCCTTTCCCAAAAGCCCCCCCCTCCTTTTTCGTCACTGGCATCAGATCTCGGTGTCAGGTCGTAACACGGGAGCACACCCCATGTGTGAGGTGCTTGGACCATCAAATAATGCCCAAGGAAAGCAATCGATAGACTTCTAGCAGAGCTAGCTGCTGGTGTGCAAGGCTCGTTGAGCAGAGAGACTTCGAGCAGAGCTGCGACTGCTGTGTGGCAGAGCTCTGGGCAGATATTCGGAGAGCTGACTACTGGTGCAGAGCTCGAGAGAGGCGCTGAAGTCTACTGGAGGAGACAATTGGGCAGGAGTACTGGTTTGGAGCAGTACTCATGCTGTGTAGGTTTTAGGAGACCTTGTGGCTTAAGTTCCAGTATTGAAGCTGTTCTCTGAACTATATTGAAGTTATATTCAAATTTCGTCAATTTGAATGGAGTGTTCCCTGTCTCACTGCTTAATGTACCACCGCATTTATCTACAACCCCAAAAATGTACTCCTGTTTCCTAAATATATATTGTACTAGACAAAATAATAAAACGTGATTTGAGTAGAATAGTAATATTCACTGAGTAGTCCCGTCTTATTGGATATTTTCTATTTCTTAGATTTTAATAGGAGTTATATGTGAGTGAAGATGGGGCAGCATATGGTAGTGAGTAAGTGGATAGAGTTAAATGAGGAGTGTCGTGAGGTACCATCTGACCATGTCAAACCTACCTACCTGCCATCCTGTACCCACTCACATACCGTCTGGACTCCTACTTGACTGCCTCATCCCCTGCCCTCCATAACCCCTTACTCCCAATTCACCCGTTCATATCCAAACCTACCACCCGTTGGCAAGTAACAACACTACAACACAACCCACGATGAATAACAACACCTGACACTACAACAACCACGGATGATAACCACACACTGCCACAAACCATACCCAATCCACGATGATAACCACACACTGACACTGCCAAACAACCCACGAATGATAACCACACGTCTGACGACACCAATAAACAACCCACGATTGATAACACACACTGACACAACCAGAACAAACCCACGATGATAACCAAACACTGACACTACCAATACAAGCCCACGATGATAACACCCACTGACACTACCATACAACCCACTATGATAACCATACACGACACAATACCATACAACCCACGTTGATAACCCACACACGACACTAACCATACAACCCACGAATATAACCACACACTACATACAAACACAACCCACGAATGATAACACACGACACTGGCACTACCACACAACCCACATGAGATTATCAACACAACTGACACTACCATACAACCAATGATAGAGAAGGAGGCGATCATAACCACACACCTGACACTACCACTCAACCCACGATAATAACCACACACTGACACTACCATACAACCCAGATGATAACACACAACACCTGACACTACACTCAAACCCACGATAATAACCAACACAAGACACTCCATACAACCCACGATATTAACCCACACACTGACACACCACTCAACCCCCGATGATAACCACACACTGGGACACTACCACACAACCTCACGATAATGAACCACACACTGACACTAGATACCGCTACCAACCCACGATGATAACCACACACTGCGACACTACCACCAATCCCACGATTGGATTAACCACACAACCCACGATGATAACGACACCCTGACACTAAACCACGCACACCCCATTGATAACCACACAACCCACATTATAACCGCACACTGACTAACTACCACACCAGACACCACGATGATAACCGACACACTGACAGTACCACACAACTCCATGTAAACCACACACTGACACATAAAACCCACGGTGGTAACAACACACTGACACTAACCAAACAGCCCATAGTAATTAACCACACACTGATACTACACACAACACGAAGGTAACCACACACTGGCACTACTACACAACCCACAGTGGTAACCACATACTGCACACTGCCATGCAACTACTCACGGTATAACGACACACTGACAATACACACAACCTACGGTGGTAACCACACACTGGACACCATCAACACAACCCACGGTAGTAATCCACACACTGACAACTACAACACAACCACTGTGGTAATCACACACTGACCACTACCACACAACCCAATCAGTATTAACCACACACTGACACTACCACGCAACCCACGAAGTAACCACAACACTGACACTAATACACAAACAACTGTGGTAACCACAATACTGACACCTACCATACAACACATGGTTGTGACCACACACTGAGACACTTCCACACAACTCCGCCGATGGGTAACCTCACACTGCCCACTACAACACAACGTACAACCCACGGTTGGCAACCACATACTGGCGCTACCAACACAACCCACGGTGGTAACCACACACTAACACTAAAATACAAGCCACGGTAGTAACCACACACTAACACTAAAATACAACCCACGGTAGTAACCACACACTGACACTACTACACAACTCACTGTAGTAAACCACTATGCACTAGAAACTACACAACCCACGGTGGTAACCACACATTTTACACTACCACACAACCCACACGGTAGTAACCACACACTGACAGTGCTACACAACCCACGTTGGTAACTACACACTGACCCTACCATACAACCCACTGTAGTAACCACACACTGACACTACCATACAACCCACTGTGGTAACCACACACTGACACTACCATACACACCACTGTGGTAACCACACACTGACACTACCGTACAACCCACTCTGGTAACCAACAACACTGACACAACCATAACAACCTACTGTTGTAACCACACCCTGACACTACTATAACAACCCACAGTGTGTAACCACACACTTACACATTACTAACCACCCACGTTGGTAACCACACAGACCAACTACTACAACCCATTGGAGGCTAACTACACACTGAAAACTACCATACAACCCACTGTGGTTACCACACAGACTGATATCTTACCATAAATCCCTGATTGGTAACCACACACTGACACTAACCATACAAACCCACGTTGGTAACCACACAATGCACACTACACATCCCACTGTGGAAACCACACACTGACACTACCAAACAAACCACGGTAGTAACCACATAATAAACACTAAACACTACCACACAACCCAATCGGTGGCAACCACACACCTGGCCGCTACCACACAATAACACTGTGGAACACTCACACTGGAACTACCATACAAAACCCACGGCAGTAAACCATACACTGACACTACCGACCCAAGCCCAGGTAGTAACCATGCAGTGACAGTACCACAACAACCCAAGGCGGTAACCACACACTGACGCTACCCAACAGCAAACCCACGGTGTCACCACACACTGACGCTACCACACAACCCCATGTTGATAACCACACACTGACGATACCATGCCAACCCATGGAGGTAACACTCTCTGGGACACTCCACAACAACCCATGGTGGTAACCACACACTGACACTACCACACAACCCACGGTGGTAACCACACAATGACACTACCACACATCCACTGTGGTAACCACACACTGACACTACCACACAAAACCACGAGGTAAACCACACACGGACAGTACCACACAACCCACGGTGGTAACCACAAATAACACTACACACAACTACACGGGTGAGGCAACCACACACTGGCGCTACACGACAACACACTGTGGTAACCACACACTGGAACTAACCATACACCCACGCATGATAACCATACACTGACACTACCAACCAACCCACGGTAGTAACCACGCAGTGACAGTACCACACAACCCACGGTGGTAACCACACACTGACGCTACCACACAACCCATTGTGATAACCACACACTGACGCTACCACGCAACCCATGGGGGTAACCACATTCTGACACACCACACAAACCCATGGGTAATTCCACACACTGACATTAACCACACAACCCATGAGTGTAAACCACACTCTGACACCTACCCACAACACAACCCACGGTGGTAACCACACACTGACAGTACCACACAACCCACGGTGGTAACCACACACTGACACTACCACACAACCCACGGTGGTAACCACACACTGACACTACCACACAACCCACGTGGTAACCACACACAGACACTACCCATACAACCACGTGGAGTAACAACACACGACACTAACCGACACAACTCCACGGTGGTAAACCACGACACAGACAGCAGTTGATACCCTAACAACCCAGGTGGTAACCACACACGTGAACACAGTACCACACAACCCACGGTGTAACCACCACACTGCAAGTACCACACAACCCACGGTGGTAACCGCACTCCTGTCACTACACACCAAATAACCCACGGGGTAACCACATCACTGGACACTACACACAACGCAACGGGGGGTAATCACAACTGCGACACTGACCACACTAGCCATGGGTAACCACACTCTGACACTACCCCACAGAACCCATCCGGTAGTAACCGACACACTGACACTACACACAACCATGGGTAACCCACACACGGACACTTTCCACATAAACCCATTGTGATAACCACACACTACACTAACCCACACAACCCATGGTGGTAACCACACACTGACAGTACCACACTACCCACGGTGGTAACCACACACTGACACTACCATGCAACCCATGGTGGTAACCACACTGACACTACCACACAACCTATGGTGGTAACCACACACTGACAGTACCACACAACCCCCGTAGGAAACACACAACTGCACTAAATACCACACAACCCATGGTGATAACCACACTCTGACACTACCACAAAACCCATTGTGATAACCACACACTGACACTACCACACAACCCATGGTGGTAACCACACACTGACAGTACCACACAACCCACGGTGGTAACCACACACTGACAGTACCACACAACCCACGGTGGTAACCACACACTGACAGTACCACACACCCACGGTGGAACCACCACACCGACAGTACCACACAGCCCACGGTGGTAACCACACTCTGACACTGCGACCACACAACCCACGGGTGGTAATCACACACTGACACTAACCACACAACCATTGGGATAAACCACACTCTGACACTACCACAGACCCAGGTGGTAACCACACAATTGACACAACCACACAACCCATGGTGTGTAATAACCACACACTGACACTACCACACAACCCCGGTGATAACCACACACGTGAGCACTAACCACACAACCCACGGTGGTAATCACACACGACACTATACCACCATCCCATTTGTGAAACCACACACTTGACACTACCACACAACCCATGGTGGTAACCACACAACACACTAGACAGTAACACACAACCCATGTGGTAACCACACACTGACAGTACCACACAACCCACTGTTGGAAACCCAATCACACTGACACTACCGACACAACCCATGGTGGTAACCACACAATGACAGTGACCACACAGAACCCAAGATGGTAACCACGCCCTGACCTACCTCACAAACATGGGTATCTCGATTTCATAAGTACAGTCCGAACAAACATAAACACTCCCCCCCGTATTTAACATTGGTTTGCTTGTAGGATAACAATATAGAAATAGCGCTTAATTTGCAATGATCTAATGTAATCTAAGCATAAATTACCCGATAATGTAGCGGAAAGGAGTGTCGTTTTTTTGGAGACTGGCCTGTTTGGTCCTATAAATAATCTTGCCTGGCTCCCCAGTGATAGATTGTCATGCTGCTTTGTCACCAACACAACACATTTTAATGAATTAAATTTAAAATAATCAATATTTTCTAATTTGCGAGTGCAAAATCATCCTTTCCCTTCCTCCGTTCCGCTACTTCCCCTATTGCCTGCACTTTCTCCCTCTCTCGTCTCTGTTCCTCTATAATTATATTTTATATATATTTATACCTTTGATATTACTCTCTCTCCCTCGCGTTTCCTTTATTCTCTTCCTTCACTCATCAACTCTCACCTATCTCTTCAACACATTACTGGGCCTCTTTCTGTTACTGAAACTGAAATACGCAGACAATTTTTTATCAGTTTATAGTGTTTTTTTTTTCTGTCCATTGTTATTTTTGATGTATAAACATAAATTCCTTCTGTAAGTCTGTGTACATAGCGAAGGTTTGAGATAAGATTTGCCAGGAAACAGGAATAAGGTGTATTCTTAACGGGATGCCGGTGGATGGCGGGACTTATTCCATATATGACCCGCCGCTGGAAGTTTTTGGTCATCAGACCGAGGCCTTCCACTGGCTTAACTTACCTTACCAACCGGCCCACGCCCTTTAAAAATTCTGGCTATGATTAAAACCATTTCAAATGGCATGAAAAAACATTATCTAGAGACGGCGAGCTGGATGCTTAGTTGAAGGTGAGTCAGGGATGTGTGTTAGTAATTCTTAGTTGACAAACAGGTAGTTGATGGGTATACAGCACCATACCAGGTGGAGGTACTAACGCTCCTGTTATAACCACTGAATAGTTGAATGGGTATAACAGCAACCTCCAGGGAGGTACAACGCTCCTGTTATACCACGTGATAGTTTTATGGTATAGAGATAGCAGCAAACCATCCAGGAGGAGTACTGCAATATACGCCCGTTATAAGACCACGAAAGTTTGATGAGATATACAGCAACCAACCAGGGAGGTACTACACTTCTGTTATATCCACAAGAGAGATTGTGTGGTATACAACACCCAACAAGGGAGTACTGTGACGTGCTTCCACCCACTCCACTGTGACCAGAGTAGGTGAAAACAATCCTCCCATGGCAATCGTTCGGTCCCAAATAGAAATTACATCCCCTCAATTCCAAATTGCAATTCATTGTATTAATACAGTATCTGTAAAGGATCACAGGAACTGCAGGCATTTCTGCCGGGTGACCTTGATGAAATTTAATATACATATAGATCATTCCCAATTTGTGGTTTCCTGTGATAACTTTAGAAAGCCTCTTTTCTTCATGGTCGGCTTCATATATTCTACACTTGTGTATCCTACTTAAAAAAATAAATGTTATTACTATGCGAGTCAGGTTTTTAGTTTGTAATGGGAGGAAGTTTTCCCGTGGTAAAATAACTTATGCCATCTTTTCTGAGCAGGCTTTAATCCTTAAATGCTGTAAGGTGCATATTTGCCAAACTTAACCAATAGTTTTAATAAACTTCGATTTAGGTTAGGTTTTGTGCGATAAACTTGAGACTGCAGTCTTCTGGCTGGCTTCAGTTTTTTTGCACTGATGTGTTTTTCTCCTCAAAAGTAAGCCCATGTTATAGGTAGTATGTACGTGGCTCCCCTAACCGCTTCATGTGTTTTATAGTGTGACAAGTTAATGGTCCAAGAACGGACCGATAACGTTGTACATAGATTTTTTTCCTAGTGCGGGTTAATTGAGCGTATTGTGTTATTTGAATTTTCGTTCAATAACCTGGAGAATTCTCCTCTTTATAATTTCTAACTTTAAATGTTGTGTATCATCCTTAGATGTTTTTAATTGCATTAGCAGATTGATGATGCTCACATCTGTAATTATTCCTCTGGTATACCTAAGCAGAACAGTCTGGGGCTTTGGGTTTTGGGGATACACTTTTCGTGTCGAAAAGTTGACGAGAAAATACATGTAGTTCCTGGTAATCTAACTTTTTTTCCAATTGTTGGTGAGCACCTGAACTGAGACCGGGGCCTGAGGGGGCGACGCATCACCGGAACCAGTAACACATAACCCAGGTAAAAAGTGAAGTTGTCATATTATGTGATATGTCCGACTAGGTATAAGCATCACTCTGATCGACATTACCTCAGGACAACCAGTAACAATTATAAGTTTCAGCTGATCAACATTAGCCAAGACACTCATGACAATTAATAAAGCTTCAACTACTGATCAACATTACCAGGACACTCAGTAACAATTAACAGTTTTCACTCTGATCAACATTACCAAGACACTCAGTAACAATTATATGCTTCCGCCTGGATCCAACATAACCGGAGGACACTCAGTAACAATTATAGCTTCACCTGGATCATCATAACCAAGAACACTCAGTAACAATTATAAGCTTCACCTGATAAACAAACCGAGGACAGCTCATAACAATTATAAGCATCACCTATCAACATTTACAAGGACACACAGTAAACCATTTATAAGCTTCACCTGATCAACATTATAACCAGGACCACTCAGTGACAATTATAAGTTTCACCCTGATTCAACATTACCAGGACAACTGCGCGGTAACAGGTAAGAGCTTTCAACCTGATCAACATTACCAGGACAATCGAGTGACATTTATAAAGTTTCACCTGATCAACATTACCAGGACAAACTCAGTCTAACATTATAAGCCTTCACCTGATCAACATTACAAGTGACAACACTCAGAACAATTATAAGCTCCACCTGATCAGCATTACAGTACACTCAGTAACCATTATAAGCTTCACTTGATCAACATTCACCCAGAACACTCATAACAATTATAAACTTCACGCTATCAACATTACCAGGACACACAGTTAACCATTATCAGCTTCACACTGATCAACATTACCAGAACACTCAGTCTAACAATTAGCAAGTCTTCACCTGATCAACTTTACCAGAACACTCAGTAACCAATAAATATGCTTCACCCTGATTCAGCATTACCAGACACTCAGTAACGAATTATAAGTTTCCCTGATCTTCATTACCAGGACACTCAGTAACAATTATAAGCTTCACCTGATCAACATTACAAGGACACTCAGTAACAATTATAAGCTTCACCTGATCAACATTACCAGGACACTCAGTAACAATTATAAGCTTCACCTGATCAACATTACAAGGACACTCAGTAACAATTATAAGCTTCACCTGATCAACATAACCAGGAACTCAGATAACAATATAAGCTCAACCAGATCAACATTATCAGGACACAATCAGTAACAATTATAAGCTTCATCACCTGATCAACATTAACCAGGAGACTCAGTAACAATTGTAAGCTTCACCTGATCAACATTACAAGGACATTCAGTAACAATTATAAGCTTCACCTGATCAACATTTCCAGACACTCATAACAATTATAAGCTCACCTTGATCAACATTACAAAGGACACTCAGTATCATATTAATATAATGCTTCACCTGATCAACATATCAAGGACAACTCAAGTAAACAATTAAACAGCTTAAACCTGAATATCACAGGACAACTCATAACAATTATAAAGCGTCACCTGATCAACATTACAGGACACTCAGTAACAATATAAAGCTTCACCGATCAACATTACCAGTGACACTCAGTAACAATTATTAAAGCTTCACCTGATCAAATTACCAGGATCACACTCAGTAACTATAAGCTTCACCTGAAGCACATTACCAGGACACTCAGTAACAATTATAAACTTCACCTGATCAACATTACCAGGACACTCAGTAACAATTATAAACTTCACCTGATCAACATTACCAGGACACTCCAGTAACAATTATAAAACTTCCACCTGAACAACATTACCAAAGACCACTTCAGTAACAAACATGACTAACAGGACACGGGAACCATCAGAATCAGAGTAAAGTGCAGATAATACCCATAGTCCATCCAACCGTTAGTGTTATTGTCACAAATTTGTTGCCCCCTAAAATTGCTAATACGTCCAACTACATTTGATTGTTCATTGTTTTAATTTCAACGGACCATTCCTACTCATAGTTCTTAATTGTCTGTTTAATATCTACAATTCTCTCTCTTCTTTACAACTTAACCACATCACGTATTTCCATCTTATTTTCTTATAAACTAACCATAACTTTGTCTTCCAGTAAATTCTACGTCACTTTTAAAAAAGTACTCAATTGCCCAAATTTAATCTAAATCCCTTTTATTGCCCAATTTTTTTCTCTTAAACTATATTGATCAAACTTATTGTAAACTTACTTTTATTGACCATTATTATTCCATAACCTTATTTAAAACTAGTATCTTTCTACTACAACTTTTATATTATACTTGTCTTAAACCATCTACTCACATATTATACACCAAATCATTGACATTTTATTTTTATCATTTTTTTATTATTCTATTGCTTACTTAATTTTGTGTATTTTGTCCCGTCAATTTAAATCTAATGTATACTCTAATTCTGTAAACACTTATATAAGACCTTAAGAGCAATACAATTGAGAGTTGTTCCTTTATTATATTATTAGATTAATCACAGTTTACCTCTATAGCCTTCATTCTATAGCTCAAACATAGTCAATACCAAATTCCACTATACTAGACCATAGTGCAATTACTAGTGAGAAGACTGGTGCTATGTTATGTAATTTGTATTTTTTAAATTATTAGACTAAACTAAACCTAGTTTGTACTATAGCCTGTTCTAGCTCACTACTCATAGTCATACCAAATTCACTATATAGACCTAAAGAGCAATTACTAGTGAGAGACGAGTGAGGCTAATTATTTAATTGTATTTTTATAATATTATAGATTAAACCTATTGTACTATAGCTCAATTCTAGCTCAAAAACATAGACTTCCACAAAAGTCATTATTAGACCTTATAGCCAATATACAAGTGAGAGTTCTTGTTCTAGTGTTTTTAATTTGTGTATTTTTTATATTACTAGTTATACCTAGTTGACATTAGTTCATTCCATCACAACACATAGACAACATCAACTTCTCACTATGTGTAGAAGTGACTATACCCTACATAACCAAAAATCTCTACTATATACCTTGACCAAACTCCTACCACTTACAGATATCAGTACTGAGAACTCAACACACAACACAGGATATAAATAACCATAATTTAAACCTAGAAGATGATTGATCCACGTTGACCCTGATCCTAAACCTCCATAATCTGACACCACAATCAAAACTATTGAAAAGTAACTGCCTTTAATTACACATCATCACAAGCCACCACTATCCTAAACAATGGCCTAAAGTCTATCAGTACTTAACTACAACTTCAGGGTCCTTAAGCAAACACATCATGATACCTCCTAGCACTCCTGAATCCCTAAGAACACCCATCGCCATGCATTATCTTACTGAGACCTGGCTTAAGCAGGACAACAATAGATATCTTAACCCTCTACCAGGAATTTATCTTAAGAAATGATAGAGATCTTTTCCCAATGGTAATGACACTCCAAAAGTATGAAATTTGTATTGAAAACTTACAGAATTTGCACCCGCGAAGTTAGTGTCTTGCAATATATACGGCATCGGCGATTCCGCCGAATTTGGGTTCCTTATTGTTCAGCCAATACCACTGGTTCCAGTTGACCAAACTCATAGCTATTTTCTTATGAACTCTAATTCTTTTTTAATCAGTTGAGTACAAGAAACTGCCCATTTACTGATTTCAACACCTTTTAAAGTGGGCTAGAACATTGGCAATTTGGTGCCAATTTCTTTGCAAATTTAAAAAAGATGCCAAATATTAAAAATAGGATTCCAGAATAAACAAATGCAGACATTTCTGGCAACTAAATAACATCCTCTGTTCATTAGTCACGTCTCCAGGCCCCCTGTTATACTACTCTGCTTTCCTTATTTTATTTTTTATTCACTACAAAAAATAGAAAATACTGTTATGGATGCAGACTAACTGCATTATTGTTAAAAGATATAAATGAATATCAGAAGCAACTGGGAAGAATATATAGACATCCCTCAGTATGACGTGTATTGGCGGTGGTGTGTTTTGCTTACTCTTGACAATCATTGGTAAAAAGACGAACATTTCTGCTCAATTTGAGCTCAATTTCAAGGTCGTTAATTCATCGTGAAACTAACAAAATCATCTTTTATTTCTGTAATATGAGTTTTCCATTCTATCAAAATGAAACCAGAAAAAAACGAGAAATACAACCATAAATACTAAGGAGAAAATACACCTCAACGTTGGCTTTTTAATCCAGAAAGCACAGAGTTGGTAGTTTTTTCTCTCATATGCACTTCGTGCTGCAGGATTTTGTTTTATACAGTCGCACACTCGACCACCCAAGACCCATCACTCGCAAGTGGGCCCTACCGCACTTTCTCCTGCACGATTTGAAGCCGCTAGAATATCAGTATATATACGTCTGTAAAACACTGGCACGTAATACGTGTAATATGACTGTAAACAGTCAAATCCGAGGGCTTAATGAAGGTCCTAGAACCTGTATAACAAGTGTCCCATTTCCAAAGATTGTCATATCACCATACCGTTTACAAACGCAGATAATCAGATAACCTTTGAATACCAATCCGAAAATATTTGGAATTAGTTGTTATTCCTGTTTCCTTTACCCTGAACTCTCCATATATTTCTAATAAACCAGGCAAAAAAAGTAAAGTGGTTTATACATTCCATCATTCAGGTAGGAATGCATCCCTCATTTGAGTACGATGGAGCGACATTAAGTGGTTTCTTTCAAACATTTTCATTTACAAACATTATACTAACTCAGTTGGATTCTATTCTAGAGCTAGAATTATGGATGGATTAAGGTTCCCAGTATTAATCTTTGAATACTGATATTAATCTCTCTCTAAATTTGTCTTTAACGGATTCATAATAAAAATTCTTTTGTCTAGAATTTGGATAATGGAATGATCATGATGTTAAGTTTCTTAGAAGAGTATAAGAGTAAACAGAAAGTTGCTAGTTTGTAGCATGTGTAAGTCAGTGGAAACCTTCAAAATCCGAACTTATCCGTTTCCAGAAGCTAAGTTTCTAAATTTGAAATGTCTGAAATTTCAAGCAATATTTTCCCATAAGAAATAATGAAAGATACAATTAATCCCGTGTTCCAAGAATCCCAAAAGTATTCACACAAAAAAATACATTTTATAGTGGATGGGGGGGGGAGATTAAATACAGTTTTACATACAACAAGATACTATATTTTTTAATATGTATAAGGCAATACAAATAAATAACATTGTTTACTTACCTTATTGAAGATTGTGAGGCACTGGAAATAGGGGAGGAGAGAGAGGGAGTTGTGGTTAGTGTTTGGAAGGAGAAACCCCTCCATGGAGGAACTTAAGGTACACCCTCTCTGGGTTACTTCCCTTCACTGTCCATTTAATGAGCCATTACAGGAGATAGTACCAACTTGAGAAGTACACTGGACCCCTGTTCGTCACAAAATAACTGCCACGAGTCCCTCTGTTTACTGTTCCTGGCGCCTCTTAACATTTCCCTAAAATGGGACATGTTCTTTCACTGAACTTGTTGCAAAGATGCTTGGTTCGCTTGCTCTTTTTGCTGCAGGGTGGTAACTTCTGCACAATAAAGCGCAAGACATTTGGACATCATTCACTTGGCACAAATCTCCTTAATCTTGAAGAAGCACCTTTCAATCCCACTCCCTCTTGCCTCCTCCTCTGAAAGCAAAGTTCCTCAAGCTGTGGTCTGAAACTGCATCCTGAATAAGCTCTTGCAGCCTTCAGTGCTAGCTCTTCCTTGTGGTCCCTCCACAACTCTTCCACATCCTCACCACTCAGCACCTCCAACCCCAGGGTGTTTCCCAATGTGCCACAATAGAGTCCATAACAGGCAGAGGGTCAGCTGGGTCAGGGTCGCCTCAAAAAAAACCCTTCACAATCCCTCTTTGGGGGGGGTTACACCATCCTGGCCACAATTGTCCTCTCCAAGCGAGTTCAAATGATGCAATCATAAAAATCTAGATCTGCTTTAACACAGCATTGGGAAAATAAGGAAATCCACTAGGAATTTTTATTGACCTAAGAAAAGCTTTTGACACAGTAGACCACGACATCCTACTCCACAAACTTGACCATTAGGGTATAAGAGGCCATGCGCTTGCTTATTTCAAATCTTACCTTACAATGGGTATCAGTATGTCACCATTAAAGACACAGCATCAACAACACGGCCACTTGAAAACTGGAATTCCGCAGGGAAGTGTCCTTGGTCCCCTGCTCTTCCTCATATACATCAATGATCTTCCCAAACGTATCCCAACACCTGAAACCCATTCTCTTTGCTGATGACACACTTATGTCATCCCTCACCCTAAATCTTGCCACCCTCACACCATCGTTAACAAGGAGCTGATCAAAATATCGACTTGGATGACAGCCAAAAAACTTACGCTTAACACTGACAAAACCTACTATATTATGTTTGGAAACAGAGCAGGAGATGCACAAATTAACATTAAAGATTGACAACACTCTAATTACCAGAAATAATTTGGGGCAATTTCCTAGGCTTATACCTTGACAACAACCTAAAATTTCAGCACCCATATCCAGCATATAACCAAAAAAGTATCCAAAACGGTTGGATCCTCTCCAAATACGATACTACGTGCCGCAAAATGCCCTTCTCACACTATACCACTCACTTTTTTTATCCATACCTCACCTATGCTATTTGTGCTTGGGGATCAACTGCAGCAACACACCTAAAGCCAATAATAACCCCAACAAAAACTGCAGTAAGAATAATCACTAAATCCCATCCCTGGCAACACACCCCCCACTCTTCATAGACCTAAACTTACTCCCAGTTCAGTACTTTCCACACTTACTACTGGCAATCTACATCTACAGGGCCTTAAACTCTAATATCAACCTTGACCTAAAACGCTTTCTTGATAGTTTTGACAGAACCCACAGGCATAACACCAGACACAAACATCTCTACGACATTCCCCGTGTCCGACTAAACCCTTTACAAAATTCAAAGTCTGTCAAAACCCTAAAACTGGAATACCCTACCTGAGAACTCTTAGACTGCAGACACATTCATCACCTTCAAAACTACCATTTTGAAAAATCTTATCCCCCCTGATACACCCCGTCAACTAACTACCACGAAACCACCTGGTGGTTCACACTTAAAACTCACTCACTTTATTTGACCAAAACAGAAAATATTAATCTCAATCTTAAATAATGAATCCTGTGATACTCCAATACTGAAACTATGTACGGTGCCAAAACAAAAGCATTCACATTGCTAAACTCACAAACTAGTATTTAGTCACTTAGCCATAATACCAACTTACCTCATAATTTGTAATATTTTACAATTAAGAATAAAACCAAGTCTGCCCGAAATGCCTAGCCATGCTAAGCGTTCTAGTGGTACACTCTGTAATCACAATTTTACTACATGTAAACCACACAATAACCAAATTTCTGTAAACTCAGCATTGTAATCCTTATAGAGAATAAACTTTGAATTTGAATTTGAATTTGAATTATAAGCTTCACCTGATCAACATTACAAGGACACTCAGTGACAATTATAAGTTTCACCTGATCAACATTACAAGGACACTCAGTAACAATTATAAGCTTCACCTGATCAACATTACAAGGACACTCAGTAACAATTATAAGCTTCATCTGATCAACATTACCAGGACACTCAGTAACATTTATAGCTTCACCTGATCAAACTGTACAAGGGCACTCAGTGGACAGTCTGACTTTCACATATCATGCTCTGGAAAACTAATTGAAGTATGCAATTTTAAATTTTATCCTGGCTCAGCGGTGACACACGAGTGTATTATGACGATGTTTGCAGAAGGAAAACCAGAGATGAAATGAAGCGAAGAAAAAAATTGTGTGAGTGTGTGTGTGTGTGTGTGTGGGGTGTGGGTGTATGTGTGTGTGTATGTATGTACTCACCTAATTGTACTCACTATTGTGGTTTGCGGGTTCGAGGACTCAGCTCCTGGCCGCTTCGTCATGATCGTATGGATCCTCTTTCTCTGCTTCTGAGGCTTTGTCATACCTCTTCTTAAAACTATGTATGGTTCCTGCCTCCAATACTTTACTGCTAGGCTATTCCATTGCTGACAACTTCTATGACTGAAGAAATATCCTAACGTTCCCTGTGACTCGTCTGAGTCTTCAGCTTCCAGTGTGACTGGTCCCTGTGTCCCTCTCTGGCTCCTATCTCTGTTCATTGTCTATTCCCGCGTATCATGTATGTCGTTATATGTTCTCCTGAACCTTCTGTCCTCCAGTGTCGTCAGTCGATTTCCTTAACCTTTTCTCGTACGACATTCCCTTGAAGTTGGGATAGCTTGTTGCCCCAACCTGTGTATTCTTCTAAACTTTTGCGTGTTGATCACCCCAGGGGTGTGGGTTCGCCAGATGGTGCTGATACTCCAGTATGGGGCTAACATACACAGCTGTACTCAGTGTCTGATCGATTCCTTATTGAGGTATCGGAACTGCTATTTCAGGTTTGGCTCAGGCGCACGTATGCTGCAGCGTTATTTGGGTGAGTGTGTGACTCCGGTTGATGTATCGGTGTTATGGTCACCCAAGGGGTTTTCTCCTGAGTGAGGTCTGTAGTTCTTTGTCACACCTAGCTATATTCTGTCTTCGGTTTCCCCCCCCCCCCTTTGCCTCCAATCTTCATGATTTGCACATTTGTTGGCTGGATTGATTCTGAGGAGCCAGTTATGACCACATGTCCAGCCTCTCAGGTCTCTTTGCAGTCCTGCCTCATTCCTCGTCCGATTTAATATCTTCTCATCAACTTCACGGTCATCTGCGAACAGGGGACACTTCAGAGTCTTCCTTCACATATGTCGTTCACATATATCAAAAATAAGCATGGTCCTAGAAACTGACCCCTGTGGGTCCCGCTCGTAACAGACGCCACTGTGATACTCTTCACGTACCAATGACTCGTTGTGCTCTGTCAGGTATTCTTATCCATTGCAGGTGCCATTGTCCTTTTATGTGTGCCTGATCCTCAGCTTTGACACTTATCTCTTGTGGGCGAACTCTGTGTCAGGCCTTCTGCAGTCTAGGAAAAAACGCAATCTACCCACCTCCTCTTCTCTGTGTTTACTTTGTTACTTGCTCAATAAACTCCAGGAGGTTGGTGATACCAAGATTTGCCTTCCATGAACCTTGTGTGTTCATTGATAATCTTGTTCCTTTCCAGGTGTTCGACACTCTCTCTACTCCTCTGATAGACTACTCTCTCAAGGACTTTGCACACATTATCATGTCAGAGACACAGGTCTGTAAGTTTTAGTGCCTCGTTTTGTTTCCTTTCTTTAAATATGGGACATACATTACGCTGTTTCCATTTCTCGGTAGTTGCCGCAGTTTCAAGGGGATGTGTTGAAGATTGTGGTTAGAGGCACACACAGCATCTTGCGCCTTCTCTGAATGAAAACCATGGGGAGATGTTGTCCGGTCCTATCGCCTTTGAGTGGCTAGGGTCATCTTAGAAAGAGCTTCTTCACTCCTCCTATGCAGGTGGTTACGCGTAGTTGGTCATCGCAACAATTTGTTTGGGTTTGGTAATATATTCCTCTTGATGTTCCCTTCTGTGCTGTCTTTCCCAAGCCTTTCGCGACTCGGGTGTTCTCTTACTCTGTCAGAATCCTTCCTTAAAATCTGTTCAGCTCCTTCAGTCGCAGATACCTCCTGAACATTTCTTGTGGAGTTCTCCAACCTTTGGTCTCTGGCTCCGATTAATCTGGATTTCGACGCTGGGTCTTTGGGTGTAGATGATTGTTGTCTTCTCTGATGTGGTATACAACAGTTTGGGGTCAGTCTTTGATTCTCGCGCGTGTATATGTCTTTTTCATATGTCGTGGTGCGTTCGGTCGCTCCGTTGTACCTGGTGGCGTACTCATTTCGCCTGGGCTCTGCGACTGATATGTGTTGTGTGTGTGTGTGCATGTGTGTGTGTGTGTGTGTGTATGTTGTGTGTGTGTGGGTCTTTGTGGTGGTGTGTATGTACTCAACCTAGGTGTTACTTAACTGTTGAGGTTGCAGGTCGAGTCAAGCTCCTGGCTCCCCGCATCTCATGGTCGCTCTAGGTCACTCTTATGAACCATGAGCTGTATATACCTCTGCGTAAAGTATGTATGGATCCTGCCTCCATACTACTTCCCAAACTATTCCATTCCTGTCTACTACTGTGGCTGATAGAAAATACTTCCTAACATCCTGTGAGTATCTGTGGTCTTCAGCATCAACTGTGTCACCTTGTTGCTGTGTCTGTCTCTGGAACCATTGTTTTGTCCACCTTGTCAATTCCTCTCAGTATTTTGTAATGTCGTTATCATGTCCCCCCTTATCTCTTGTCTCCAGTGTCGTCAGGTTGATTCCTTATCCTCTCCTGTAGCTTACTCTTGCTCTGGAAATAGTTGTATATTGCAAACTTTGCAGTTTCTCTAGTTTCTTTTATTGCTTGGCTATGTGTGGGTTCCAAACTGGTGCGCATACTCCATTATGGCCTGACAGTACACGGTGTACAGGGTCTGAACGATCTTCTTAAGATGTCGGAATGCTGTTCTGTGGTTTGCCAGGCGACCCATATGCTGCAGCGTTATTTTGTTGATGGCGCTTCAGGAGGTGTGCTGGGTGTTATACTTCACCCAAGATCTTTTTCTGAGTTGATTGTCGTCTCTGGCCCTAGACTGTACTCCGTCTGCGTCTTCTTTGCCCATCCCCCAATCTTCATGACTTTGCACTTGGTGGGATTGAACTCCGGAAGCCCCAATTGCTGGACCAGGTTGAAGCTTGTCCAGTATCCCTTTGTAGTTCTGCCTGGTCTTCCGATCAAATGATCTTCTCATCAATTCACCGGTCATCTGCAAACATGGGAAACTCATAGTTATTCTTCCGTCATGGTCGTTCACAAATACCAGAAACAGCACCTGGTACTAGGACTGACCTGTTGGGATCCAGCTGGTCTCAGGTGCCCACTCTCTGACACCTCGCCAGTCACCATTACTCGCTGCTGTCTTCCTGACACAAGTATCCCTGATCCATTGTTTAGTGCCTCCTGTTATCCCTGCTTGGTCCTCCAGTTTTTCACGAATCTCTTGTGTGGTACTGTGTCAAACGTCCTTCGTGCCGTCCAAGAAAATGCAATACACCCACTATCTTCTCTTTATTGTCTTACTGCTGTCACCTTGTCATAGAACTCAGTAAGGTTGTGCGACACGGATTTCCCGTCATGAAACATGTTGGCTGCGTTGATGAGATCCTTCCTTTCTAGTGTTCACCACTCTTTTCCTGACATCTTCTCCATGACTTTGATATATTAATGTCCCCCCAGTGGTCCACTGGTCTGTAGTTTAGTGCTTCAGGTCGTCGCCTTTTTTAAAGATTGGGACTACATTTGTGTCTTCCATGCGTAGGCAAATCTCCCGTGTTCTTCGATAGATGTTTGAATTTGTTGTTAGGGGTACACATAGCGCCTCTGATCCCTCTCTAATGACCAGGAGAGATGTTATCTGGCCCCTTGCTTTGAGGTATCTAGCTCACCAGAAGCCCTCTTCACTTCTTCCTCGGGTTGTGTGTACTGTGTCAGCACTTGGTGGTGTTACCCACACCTCTCCGTTCTTTCTGTGCCTTCTGTTCTCTGTGAACACTTCTTGAATCTCTTGTTGAGTTCTCACATATTCACTGTCATTTCTTGTTGTCTCTATACTCCTTCCTTGACTGATTACATGGTCCTTGATGGTTGTTTTCTTATGAATGTGCGTATATTACTGCTTCGGGTGTCAGATTTGGCTTTTGTGCTAATGTCGCTTTCATATTGACGTTGGATCTCTCCTTCTCATCTGTGCATATTCGTTTTGGCTCTACGACTGTTTCATGATTTCTCCTGGTCCTTTGCCTTCTCTATTTTTCCATTCCTAGCACACTTGGTTTTTGCCCTCTCTTGCATCTTTGGGTGAACCATGTGCTCCATCCTGGCTTTTTCATTATTCCTGTTACCTTGGTACAAACTCTCCTCAGTCTCCTTGCAATTCCTTGCTACTTATTCCATCATTTCTCATTAAATGGTTCCCTGCCAGTTTCTGTCATGAACTCTCTTCAGGAAGTTCCTCATTCTGTGTCGTCCCCCTTTCCTGTAGTTTGGTTTATTTGTTCTGGCCTTCTGCTTCCCCTCCATTGTAGCTTACTGTGTATCTTGAGCTCAAAACCTCACATGTTCGGTGGCCCAAGGGGTCTTTCATATGTGATTGTCCTCATATTGCATACTCTCGCAAGCGTGAATACTAAGTCAGTTTGCTGGTTGTCAGTCTGTTCGTCGAGCTCTCTGCGGGTCTTGTCTTGTAGGTCACTTTTAGATCATGTTGATACATGGAAGGTTCTCCAAGTACCACCTTCCTTCATACAACTTAGCCGATGTATCTTGCCCCATGTGGCTCCAAGTTCTCCTTCGATTCCTTGTGGTTTAAGTTGCCACATGGCAGGAGCATTTGGCACTGCATGCATGAGCTAAAAAAGAGGGGGGCCATGCAGCAGCAAACCCCCCGCACCCATGTGTCAACCATCGTCTATGCTCTCGTCATACTCTTGCCTTGGCCGCCTGCTGTTGTCTGTGGTGGGGTATTCATCACTGCTAATTATCACTTGGGACTCAGTGTGATGCGTTTCCCGCTTTGCATATCACTTGCTTTCCGCTGGTCTCCTCTCTCCTGCTCATAAAATTACCATCGCGTGTTTGATAGCAATGCCAGCACTCGCCTCAATCCCCCCCCTGTTCCTTTGTCTTTCTCAGGATCTGGTTTCCCGTTGGAAGATGGTATTGTTTTCATACCTGTTAAGCTTGGTTCTGTGAATCGCTCTGGATGTCTGGTGATGCCTCTTTGACTTCTTTCGTGCCACATCTCACTTGTTTGTTATTCCATATGGTTGTGTTACATTACTTCATGTTTCCTTTCAACTCCTGTGGCTTGGGGGCCTGTGGGGTGGGAGACTGGTAGCTTTACTGTGGGACTTATTTTGGTTGAGTGGTGGGATAGTTTTGCTGATGCGGTGTTTTCTTTTGTCGTTGTTGTGTTTGCTTCCGTTTAGGTATTTTGTGGTTATTGGTTATTTGGTTTGTTTTAGTTTCTGGTTGTTTCTGGTTTTCGTGGGGGGTTGGGTGTGAAGTGTGGGTATGGATTTGTATTGTGTTGGGATGGTGTGATAGGTTGTGGGGTTCTGAGGTTAGTTTGTGTGTGTGCTTGACCTTGCTGCTTGTTTGCTTGACTGGCATTGCTGTTCCATCCTTGTCTCCTTTCCTAGCTCCTTTCGGTTTTTGTCTCTCCTAGCTGCTGGTCTCTGTGTTCTGTCTCTGTCTAGGAATCCTTTTGTACTCTTCCGAGCTTTTCAACCATGGTTCTCTTGGAGGGGATCCTGTCCGCACTGTTCTGTCCTGTGAATCCAGCTGATGGTCGGTTTCTCCCCTTTCAAGTACCCCCTTTTTATGAACACTATTTACATATCTCGTCATGTCTTCTCCCCTATTTCCTGTGATTATTTTTCTCTCAATCTTCTTTGTTTCTTCTGCCGTTTTCTCTGTGTGGGGCTTTTCTCTCTCTTCTGAAGCCCATGGATAAACATGTTTTTGCCCTTTCCTCTCATTGCCTTCCCTCTGTGAACTCTGGTTCCATGTCTGTATGTGGCCATTTTCTCCTGATTTTTCCGTGGGCTTTGGTAGTGTGTTGATGCTAAGCATTCGACCTATTTCCTCTCATCTGCACCCATCTGCTCTTCCCTTCCACTCCCTGGCCTCTTCTTTGCAGGCTGATATGTCCTTAGCTTAATTCATATCTCCTTCCTGCCTGTTCATCCTTCTCAGCTTCGTATGATGTGTATTCTCTTGTCACTACCCCTGAGACTTGCTTCTGCCTGTTTACTCAAATTCTAGACTTCATGGATACTGCAGTTTCGACTTGTGCCTCCAATTTTATCGTCTCCGCCAACCTCTTTTCCCATTTCTCAGAGAGTCTTTCTCCTATTTTTCAGGAAGCTCTCCTAATTTTCTCTCCCATTCATGCTCTATCCTTTTCCACTGCCTCGCATCCATTCTCCTACCAGTACCATTGTCATCTGATCTGTTCCTGTGAGTCCCACAATTTTTTTTTATAGTGAAAGACGAAGAGGAAAGAGAAAAAGAAAACAAGGGGGAGAGAGTGAGAGAGAGGGAGAGAAAAGAGTGAGAAGGGGAGGGATAAGAAGGAGGAGAAGGGGAAAAAAAAGGGAAAAGGGGGGAGAATGTGGAGTGAGAGAGGAAATGGTATCGAGAGAGGGAGAGGGGGAGTGACAAGGGAGGAGAGAGAGAGAGTAAAGAGAGAAAGAGAGAGAGTAAGAGATGGAAGGAGAGAGAGGGTGAGAGTGGAGGAAGACGGAAGAGAAAGAGGAAGAGTGAGAGGATAGAGAGAGAGGAAGAGAGAGGAAAGAGTGAGCGGAAGAGGAGAGGAAGAGAGAGAGAATTGAGAGAAAGGTGAAGGAGAGAAGGAAGTAGGATGACGAGAGAGAGAGAGTGTGAGAGAAAGAGAGAGGAGAGAGGAGGAGGAGAGGGAGATGAGAAGGGAGGAAAAAGGAAAGGGTTAGAGGGTCACTTCACAAGGAGGTGTGAATCTGTATATGTGTGTGTGTGTGTGTGTTATGTGTGTGTGTTGTACTCACCTGTTGTACTACCTAGTTGAGGTTGCGGGGTCGAGTCCGAGGCTCCTGCCCCGCTCTTCAATGATCGCTATAGGTCACCTTCCTGATCGTGGCTTTATCTTACCTCTGCTAAAGGCTATAATAGTATGGATCCTCCTCCACTACATTGTTCCCAAAACTATTCATCTTACAGACTACTCTGTGGCTGAAGAAATACTTCTAACATCCCTGTGATTTCATCTGTTTCTTCATTCCAAATGTGGTCCCTTGTTACTGTGTCCAATCTTCTGAAAATCCTGTCTATGTCACCTTGTCAATTCTTCTCAGTATTTTGTTGTCGTTCTATGTCCCTATCTCTCTGTCTCTGTGTCGCAGGTTGATTTCCCTTAACCGTCCTGTAGGACATACCTCTTAGCTCTGGGATAGTCTTGGTGTGTTGTGTGTGTGGTGTGTGTGTGTGTGTGTGTGTGCATGTGTATGTGTGTGTGATGTGTTGTGTGTGTGTGCATGCTACAGCTATTCAAGTGCTAACAGAAGATCCTGTACTCACTCGTGTGTGTGTGCATTGTGTGGTATGTGTGTGTGTGTGTGCTACAGCTATTAGGATGCCTAAACAGCAGATCCTGTACTCACTAGTGTGTGTGTGTGTGTGTGTGTGTATGTGTGTGTGGGTACAGATTATTCAAGTGCCTAAATCAGCTAGATCCTGTATCACCTAGTGTGTGTGTGCGTGTGTGTGTGTGTGTGAGTGCATGTGGGTGTGTGTGTGTGTGTGTGTGTTGTGTGTGCTACAAGTATTAAGTGCCTAAGCAGAAGATTCTGTACTCATAGGTGTGTGACCATTAAGGTTTGTGTTTATGTGGGTGTGTTGTGTGTGTGGTGCATGCATGTGTGTATGTGTGTGTGTGTGTGTGTGTGTGCATGATACAGCTATCAAGTGCTAACGCAGCAAGAGCCGGTTCTCACCTAGTGTGTGTGTGTGTGCATATGTTTATGTAAACAGTCCTTATTTCACGGAATGTACTACATTGTGTTGCTATGTACCCGTTCTCTGGTCTCACAGGTACTGTCTTATGCATTTAAAATATTACATTCAAAAATAAATTCTCTAGGCTTCGCCTGTATCCGCTCCTCTTAAATTCTATTAAATGCCTGTAAATGCTGCTTATTCTAATTCTGATAGCTCGAGGAAGTGTGACCCTCAATTCAGTAGAGACAGGTTTTATTGACCCCCATGAAACTCAAACTAGGTGTTATTACTTTGCGGCGGGCAGTGGAGATACGCTTTTGGGGTCCGCGTCCTGTCCTTAGAAGTTGAAGATGGCTTGATGCTTCTCCGGTAATTTTTCATAAATTCCTGAATGCACTATAGTTCTCTAGCTCATCTAATTTTTCACTCACTGTATTAGGTACATCTTTACTATATTTTCTTTATTCGTCGCCCTGGTCTTGGAGTCTCACTTATTCGCCATACCACACACTGCGTGTAAATGTTAAGAACATGTGCAACATCTGAGATCTTCATTGTAAGACGTTTCGCCCAGCTCAGTGCGCTTTATCAATACGATTAGGACATAATAGAGACAGTGAAAACTCAAATTATACTAAAGATGAGGTAATCGTCACCTCGGCTTGGAGTTAGTGTTCACAGGAATCGTGGTGGAGGGAGAATTGGAGCAAAGGCATGAAGCGACTGGATTTATATAGTCGTCAGTGGAAGGGACGGGCAGCAGACGAGGGCGTCACTGGTAGGCGGGATTCCAGTGGAAGTAGGTCCTCCCAAAGGATGGGGGTTAGTTGCAAGCTCAGCCGAGAAGAAGGTCTTGTAGATGTCCTCTTGAACCAAGATTCCATGATGTTGAGTGTTGACAAGTTGTGCAAGAAAAGGTTGTAAAAATAACGACAATATGGAGAAAGTTAAGACCTCATGTGCAACTATTGGATATCTTCATTGTAGACGTTTCGCCATCCAGTGTGGCTTTATCAATCAGTTTTTGTAAATAGGAATCTGTATTGTTAACGGCACTGTGATGGCGAATCTGATCTACCCTATGAAGATATCCAGATGTTTTGCACATGGTGTCTTAACTTTTATATTGTCGGTATTTTTTTATACTTTCTTGCTCACATACTTGTCTGACATGAACATCATGGAAATCTTGGTTAGAGGACTCTACTAAGACTTCTTCAGGGTGCTGCAATAACCATCTCTCTTTGGGAGAAGACCTACTTCCAGCTGGGGAATCCGCCCTACCTCAGTGACTGCCCTCGTCTGACTGCCGTCCCTTCCACTGAGACTATATAAACCGGCAGTCTTCTTTTGCTTTGCCTTCCAGATTTCCTCCACACGATGCTGGTGAACACTAATCAAGGCCCGAGGGTATGATTACTCATCTTTCTGTATATAGTTTACTTGTCTTTAAAGTTTAACCAGTTTCCTATTTTTCCAACGAATTAAAAAACGACAATTGTGTTGCTATGTAAAACCCGGATCTTTTTTGGTTTCCCACCTGTGGTTTATCAATTTTAAATTAGTCAAAAATTTTTTAAAAAAAGGCCCTGTATGGCGAACTCTAAATTTAAAATGCCAGGTTAAATGTGCTTATTTTTAATTTCTATACTTTTTTGAAAGTGACCCCAATTCCGTAGAGGACTTTCTAAGACCCCATCGAATAAACTTTGGGAAATATTACTTGGGCGCCATGTGAGTCGTTTTGGCCGTCCCCTTCCCTGGTTTAGAAGTTGGAATTCTTGATGCTTTTCGGAATATTTCACTTTTTTAAATTCCTTGTTTCTATTTTGTCCTAGCCTATCTAAATTTTTCACTCACTGTATTACATCTTACATTTCTTAACTTGGTCTTTGGGCGATTTTTTCCCTTTTCCAAACCCCACTGCGTTATTATGGCAAAAACTATTTAGGCCTGACACAAACCATTCACCTTCCTTCCAACGACCCCACTAAACACTTAGTCACTATTTCCTTTGTTTTTTTTTCTTCTGTGATCACTTATATTTCCTTTTTCGGGGCTTAAGTGATTATATGCACTCTTATGTGTGCAACCCCGCCCATATCCCACCTCAATTCCTTATGGCCCCAGCAGAAATTACACCAAAACACGAGCTCAAACCGCGTGACTCGTCCACGAGTGTGGGGTGTGTATGTGTGGTGTGGTGTTGTGTGTGTGTGTATGGCATCTGTTGTTGTGTGTGTGTGCACGTGTGTGTTGTGTTTTTATTTGCCTAGTTAGTTACATATTGTCTAGTGCAGGTGTGTGTGTGTATGTGTGTATATGTGTGTGTTGTTTTGTATGGGGGGAGATGTGAGGGGGAGATACTGCTTAAAACATACAGTAATTCAGGGTTATAAAAAACGGAACTTTTCTACTAGGGTCTAAAGCTTCTATGAGTGTTACCCTTGTGTGTGTGTGCGTGTGTGTGAGGAGGGATGGTAGGGGGGGTTAGGTGGTGTGGTAGAAAGATCCGTTATACCTCTCTGTCATGTAGGCTCAAATTTAGTCTCGCTATCTTCCTAGTAATGCTACTCTCTCCACTTATTGCCTTTCTGGATTTAAGTATCAATTATTGCTGGTATTATCCTATTTTTTGTTCACATTGAGAGAGGATTCCTAGCTTCCTAAGTATTCTTACTGTTAAAATAACTACCGGTAGAAAACACTGTCTTACCCTACGTTACCCCTCGCTGTCTGCTGTCCTCCTACACTCCCTCAAAACTATCTTCACTTTAACTATGCTATTTCTACACTAATTCTGGTAATAGCTTGCAGAATGATGACCAGTATCTAACAGTGATGCAAGGCCAGAAGCCAGGGCCTGCAACATGCAAACCACAATAGGTGAGCGAATACTTGCGCTGCAGGGTGCGGTGACAAGTTGCCAGATGCTGATGAGTAGTCGTCGTACTTAGGCCCTTTATCACTATTTTGGAGATCCTTCACCCGTGATGTTTATAACCATATATGCTATACATCCCCCGTTCATCACTCCGATTTCACTTTTCACTTATGATAGGGATACACTTCACATTAATACACTTCACTTTATATGTATAATGGCACACAACTTGTTGTGACGTCTCTGTGGGAGTGTTGTGGTGATTCCCGTTTTTATTACCTTTTCCTTGCATGTGTGGGTGTTATTGTTGTGTATATCTGTGTTGTTTCGTTTTGGGATAGAATTTTGTGGCAAACTGCCCTTTTACTCCAAGTTGTTCAGGGTTTATAAAAGGCCCCCCAAATTTTTTTCTATAAGGGTCTAAGGTTCTATGAGTGTCTACCTTGTGTGTGTTGTGGTTGTGGTTTAAGGGGGGTGGCCCATTGGGTTAGCCCGGGGGGTTGGTGGTGTTTGGGTTAAAGATCCTTATTTTCCCCCTTGTATGTAGGCTCAAATTTGTCTCCCCTACTTTCCTAGTAAAAGCTACCCCTCCCACTTATTCCATTTCTGGATTTAAAAATTTCATTATTGCTGGATTATCCTTTTTTTTTTTATTGAAGAGGATTCCTAGCTTCCAAATTTTTAGCT
>NC_069448.1:38140590-38159107 GCF_026875155.1 Cherax quadricarinatus | reverse complement strand
TTCATTTTTTAACCTACCTCCTTCACCATACACCGAAACATCTGCCACTTTGGGGCCCCCCCTATCCACCCTGTCATACCCTTTTTCCCAAATCCATAAATCCCACAAAGACCTCTTAGAGCCTTATCTAAATACTGTTCACTTATATTTTCACTGTAAACACCTGGCCCCACACACGCCCAAAACCTTTCCTAAAGCCTCCTTTTTCATCTGCTATCCTATTCTCAGTCTTACTTTAATTCTTTCAATAATAACTCTAACCATACACTTTACCAGGTATACTCAACAGACTTACCCCCCTATAATTTTTGCACTCTCTTTTGTCCCCTTTGCCTTTATACAAAGGAACTATGCATTCTCTCTGCCAATCCCTAGGTACCTTACCCTCTTCCATACTTTTATTAAATAATTGCACCAACCACTCCAAAACAAATATCCCCACCTGCTTTTAACATTTCTATCTTTATCCCATCAATCCCAGCTGCCTTACCCCCTTTCATTTATACCTACTGCCTCACGAATTTCCCCCCACACTCAAAAACTGGCTCTTCCTCACTCCTACAGATGTTATTCCTCCTTGCCCTATACACGAAATCACAGCTTCCCTATCTTCATCAACATTTAACAATTCCTCAAATATTCCCTCCATCTTCCCAATACCTCTAACTCTCCATTTAATAACTTCCTCTCCTATTTTTAACTGACAAATCCATTTGTTCTCTAGTTTCCTTAACTTGTTAATCTCACTCCAAAACTTTTTCTTATTTTCAACAAAATTTGTGATAACATCTCACCCACTCTCTCATTTGCTCTCTTTTTACATTGCTTCACCACTCTCTTAACCTCTCTCTTTTTTTTCCATATACTCTTCCCTCCTTGCATCACTTCTGCTTTGTAAAAACTTCTCATATGCTAACTTTTTCTCCCTTATACTCTCTTTACATCATCATTCCACCAATCGCTCCTCTTCCCTCCCGCACCCACTTTCCTGTAACCACAAACTTCTGCTGAACACTCTAACACTACATTTTTAAACCTACCCCATACCTCTTCGACCCCATTGCCTATGCTCTCATTAGCCCAAACTATCCTCCATAGCTGTTTATATCTTTCCCTAACTGCCTCCCTTTTAGTTTTTAAACCTTCACCTCTCTCTTCCCTGATGCTTCTATTCCCTTGTATCCCCTCTACCTTTTACTTTCAGTGTAGCTAACAACTAGAAGTGATCTGATATATCTGTGGCCCCTCTATAAACATGTACACCTGAAGTCTACTCAACAGTCTTTTATCTACCAATACATAATCCAACAAACTACTGTTATTTGCCCTACATCATATCTTGTATACCCTTTTTTATCCTCTTTTTCTTAAAATATGTATTACCTATAACTAAACCCCTTTCTATACAAAGTTCAATCAAAGGGCTCCCATTATCATTTACACCTGGCACCCCAAACTTACCTACCACAAACCCCCTCTAAAAGTTTCTCCTACTTTAGCATTCAGGTCCCCTACCACAATTACTCTCTCACTTGGTTCAAAGGCTCCTATACATTCACTTAAAATCCCCCAAAATTTCTCTCCCCCTGCATTCCTCTCTTCTCCAGGTGCATACACGCTTATTATGACCCATTCTCGCTCCAACTTTTACTTTAATCCACATAATTCTTGCATTTACACATTCATATTCTCTTTTCCTTTCCTTAAATGATCATTCAACATTACTGCTACCCCTTCCTTTCCAACTCTCTCGATACCCCAGATTTTAATCCCTTTTTTTTCCCCCCACGAAACCCCCCTTTCCCCCCCCTTCAGCTTTGTTTCGCTTGGGGCCGGGAAAACCCCAACTTCTTTTCATTCAAAACATCAGCAATCACTGTTTCTTGTCATCTGCACTACATCCACGCACATTCAAGCATCCCGTTTTAAAAGTTTTCTTTCTTTTTTTATAAATGTCTACGGAAAAGGGTTACTAGCCCATTCCCCCGGCATTTTAGTCGCCTCATACGACACGCAGGGCTTACGGAAGAAAGATTTTTTCCCCATTCCCCATGGACAAAAAGAAAAATAAAAAGAACAAAGCTAGTAGAAAAAGGAAAAAACCTAGATTATTTTAATATTATGCATGTGCATTCTGTGAAGTGTGACCAAAGGAAGTTGGAGTAGCAGATACCCTTACTCGCGTGTTTATAGACAGAAAAAACACCAGCAACCCTACCATCTGCAAACAGTTACAGGTTTCTGTTTACAGTCATCTGGAGGGGGGTATACTTCCCTGGGGGGTTTGCTGTGTACCAACCTATACCTACTACGTGAAAGAAATTAGACCACCATTGAGTGTTTGGACGCATAGCAGTTTTGTTTACTTTTAAAATTTTGGGATAAATCGAACATTTCTGCAAATTTGAGTAAATTTAAAGATACTTTTCATTGAAAACCATAAAAATATCTCAATTTCTGTAAAAATGTTTTTCCATTCTAAAAAGACCGGGAAAAAACAGAATACAACAATAAATACCATACGAAATACAGTGCAAAGTCGCTTTTTTAACCCAAAAACACGATCAAAGTTTTTTCCATTACGCACGTGGTTGCGGGTTTTTTTTATACTGTAAATACTGCCCCACTAACCCATTTTTTCATATGGAAGGGGATTCCCCTTTCCAACAGTAAACTAATCCAATATCTCTCCTCCTCCAGTTTTCCCAACACTAAGAAAATCTCCAATAAAGGGAAGTGTTATGCTTTTTAATGTTTCATTCACATTTCCCATTGCATTATTTAGTACACATCTTTTTTTCAGAAAAAAAAATTTTTTTTTTATATTTCTGGGTGCCAGGAACAAATCATTGTATTTACATTATTTTTTGGGGAATGGGGAAAATTTGATTCGAAAATTTCCCCTATTTCAATAATCATCGCAATTCCAGGAACGGATTTAAAGACGAAAAACGAGGGACCACTGTAAATGATTGATTTACTGACAAATTTAACTGACTTACTAACTTCCTTATGACTAAGTGACTTACTGACTTGACTGATTCAGTACATCCATACAACATCGAAACCTCTCCCATCCCCTCAGTCCAGTAGGGCCACACAAAACTCTTCATCCCACATCACCACAAACACCATACCAAATTTAAGGTAAGAAATGCTTTTATTTCGTTACAGTTGTAATCTTCAGCAGAAAAGCAGAAATACTCCAGAAAAACACTTTTGCTTTTCACTTTTATTTTTGTAAGATTTTGGTCTAAAAAAAAAGTTTTTTGGGCTCTTGAGGCCAGGAATGTCACCCATTTTTCCCAAAGTTCTTATTTTGCCAAAACCCCGGTTGTAACACCACAGCTTTTTAAAGACGTAAACTTTTAAAAAAGGTTTTAAAACCCGACGGGTTGTTGGGTAACACAATGCAACATTTGGGAAAATCTTTTTTCGAAACGTTTCGCCTACCAGTAGGCTTCTTAAATCGAGTACAGAAAAGTTGATGAAGAGACGTAAGAAAATGAAAACACCCCACCCCCCTTGAAGTTTTGAGGGGGTCAGTCTCTCATCTGGAGGAGAGTTTTTCCATAGCTGAAACACCCAAGGGGGAGAGATAAAGGCCACAGTAGGGCCCTCCTTATAAATTTCCTTTTGTTTTCAGATAGGAAACGATACACTTCTCCAGACTGGGGGACACCAAATCAAAACTTAAAGGGTGAGGACTGATTACCCCTTTTCACTCTTTTCTATCAATTTTTTCTGTCCCGACTAAAGAACCACTGTTAGGCGAAACGTTTCGAAATAAAGACCCAAACTGTTGCAATGTCTTACCTAACAACCTGTCAGATTTAATCCCTTTTTAAATCCCTCTGTCAGACACTGCAACACTAAAATCTTGGTACAAACGAAACAACTTGGAAAATTTCTACTAGTGAGAATGGCGCGTTTCGGCCGACTTGGACCTTTAAAAAAAGTCACACTAACCAGAAGTGGAGCGGGACGGCATAATAGGCAGGAAGAGGTGGAGGAAGGTAGTAGTATACAAGAATGGTATATAATGCCGAAAAAGATAAAATTTAAAACTGGTCCCCCCGGGCATCTCATCGTAGATTTTTTTTCGCCATCCAGCCAGCCACTGGATGGCGAAACGTCCTCAACAAAAAACCCCAGACGCCGCAGGTTTTAATTTTCATCAGTAGTAGTAAAGAGGTAGTAGTAGGGTAGTGGTAGAAGGGGGGAATAAGGAGAGGCCAGTAAAATACAAAGGGGGGGAGCACTGCAAGGGAGCTAGGTGCCCACAGGGGAGAGCAAGCGCCAGAGGTCTGAAAGGGGAAGTGGTAAATAAATGAAGAAGGAACAGAAACTCGAGACAGAAGAGAGAAAGACATCCAAGGAGAAAAAGGAAAGAGGAAAGGGGGAAAAGAGGGAAAAGAAAAAAAAGAAAAAAAAAAGAGGAGTCATTTTAATCAGGGGTTTGTTCTGAAGTTTGGAGCATTTTACAATGTAGTGGGGAGGAAAGGGCATCACAGAGACAGCCAGGGCTAAGTTTTCTACAAGGAAATTTGGTATTAGAGAGGATTTCAACTAGATGGCGACTTTTTGATTTTGGAAGTGGGGAAGAGTTTTAGCCCACCCTTCACTCTCAAGACTTCATTGAACGGGTTTCCTCTCCCCCCAACCTGAAAAGATGCTTAGTCTTGACGTTGAGCCCCTCTCCCCAAACCCCTCTTGATGTCCTTCTTTTCCTTAGAGAGAAGGCCCAGGGGGGTTTCTAATCCCCCCTAACCTACTGATGTCTTTTTGATTTTATCTGCCTCTGTGTGGACTCAAATTTCCCTTTTTCCCTTCCAATAAAAATATTGTTCTAAACCTTCGGTGTCGCTGGGGGCTCTCCTCTCTCTCCTGTCCTTGAAAACTTTCAGGGAAATTTTGAGACTTTTCTTCCTACCCTTGATGGCAACCTTCATCAGGCTCCGCTTTTGGATAAATTTTTGCTTGGGCCCCTCATGACTCCACTCTTCCCCCCTTTTCTTGAAGTCTTAATAATCTTCCCCCTTTCATTAAGTTTAAACTGAATGGGAATCTAATTCCTTCTTTTTTCCTGATGTCCATGCCCCCCGCTCAGAACAGGTTTTTCCTTTTTTTCCTTTTACCCAAAAACCTATGCACAGGGGGCATGTACATTCACTATTTTTCCTATCAGTTCCCCTGCCAAGAAAGTGTTCTTATCTCCCTCTTTCCCGTGCGCCCCATTGTGATCCTCATTTCCCTTTCCCAGCAAAAATTTCCACTCTTCAAATTTCTTTTTCCCCCCGTTTTGGTCCCTTTTCCCATTTATAGACTCTGCCCTCCTCAGGAAAACAATTTCTTCTCCCCCAAACTTTTCTACTCCTGGGAACTCTTCTATCCCTGCCTTCCCTAATTTCCGTTTTATAATCTCAACAATTCCTCCGCCCTTAGACACAAGCTTACCTTCCGCCAAACAAAACACTTTTTCGCCTAATCTCGTTCATACCTCCCCTCCCTCACAGTTTTCCCTGGTGTTACTCTATTTCTTGCTCCTCCTGTTTCTTTCAATACTTTGGAGAAACTGGCGATCTTTTTTGACAGACTTAGGGAGAAAAAAAGTGTTGGGCTTGCCGACCTAACAATGCTTTTTTGTCACGTCAGAGATATAGCCACCCTATTGACGGGTCTTTGCAAAAACTGTCTTCCCATTTCCAACTCGAACTGTCCCCATCTATTGAATCCCTTAATACACAATTTTCCTTGTAGAATTTTAGCCCTGGCTTCGTCTCTGTGTTTTGCCTTCCTTTTCCCCTAATTGTAAAATGCTCCAAACTTCGAACACCCGTGATTTAAACCCCTGACTCCAAATTTTTTTTCTTTTTCTTTTTCTTCTTCCCCCTTTTCCCCCCTTTTCCTCTTTCCCTTTTTCCCCTTTGGGGTTGTTTTCCTCTTCGTCTGTTTTTTCTGTTCCTTTTCATTTATTTCACCACTTCCCCTTTCACGACCTCTGTCGCTTGCTCCCCTTGTGGGCACCTAGCTCCTGCAGTGCTCCCCTTCCTTTGTATTTGACGGCCCTTTTCCCTCCTTTTTTCCCCATTTCACCACCCACAACTACACTTTACTACTACTGTACTGATGAAATTAAACACATTGGGGTGTCTGGGTGTTTTTTTTTGTGGACGTTTCACCATCCACCAGCCACTGGATGGCAAAACGTCTACATAGAGATCCCATGGTGCGCTTTGTGTCTTAATTTTCTTGTGGTATTAATACCTTCTTGTACTACTACTTTTACTACCTCCACCTCTTCCCTATAATAGCCGTCCCTGCTCCACTTTCGGGTTAGTGAAATTTTGTAAAGGGGCCAATCAGACCGAAACGTCGTCGTAACTTCTCTCTTTTATGTGCAGGTTATTTGTGTATCATCCAGTGGGGGTTTTGGGCCTTTTTTTTGTATTTATTTGAAATGGCTGGGTTTTTGGGGGGGCATGACCTCCCAACGACCCCATTCTTACCTCTACTAATGGCCTTTATCTCTCCCTTGTGGTATATAAGGCTCCCTCCTGTCACTTCAAAATCCATATTGTTTCGACTATGGAACGATACTCTCTCCAGCTGAGGGACTGACCACCTCAAAACTTCAAGGGTGATGGATGATTACATGTTTCACGTCTCTTCTATCAACTTTTTTGTACTCAACGAAGAAGTCACTGGTAGGCAAATGTTTTGAAATAAAGATCTTAAATGTTGCAATGTGTCTTACCTAACAACCTTCGGGGATTTAATCCATTTAATATCTACTCTGTCAGACACCGCACCTAGGTTCTTTGGACCTGGAGAGAGTTTAAGGGTCAAGCCCCCCTGGCCCGGTTTTGCCAGCTTCAATGGATCACCTGATCAACCCGGCTGTTAGTGGCTGCATGCAATCCAAAGTACGGCCCCAGCCCCGGGTGGGCACATATGCTTTAGGTGCTTTTCAGTCCTGCTTGAAGACGCCAGGGGGGCATTGGGAATCCCTCTTATGTTGCTGGGAGCAGTTTAACATCCCCGGGCCCCTAACACTTTTTGATTTTCTTAAACAGCTAGTGACACCCCTGCTTTTCATTGGGGGATGTTTTTATCGTCTGCCGATCTTTTTTTTCGTTGTGATATTTTCGTGTGCAAGTTCGTACTAGTCCTTCTTTATTTTCCAGGTGTAATTTAACATGATCCCCCCCCACCTGCATTCCAGGGGTACAGGGCAGGAACTTCAAGCGCTCCCATAATTGATGTTTTTACTCCCCTTATGCGCACCCTGAAAGGGCCTATATTTTCTAGGTCATCAATTTTACCCGCCTTGAAAGGGCTGTTAGTGTGCAGCAAAATTCCAGTCTAACAAAAAAAGGACCTGAAAGGGGGTCATCCCCTGGGTTTGGCATTCCCCGTTTTGAAGGTTTTCCCTTTTACATCCTGTAATTTTTTTGCAGATGCGATTGATACAATGTTATTGTCCTTGAAGGTGGAAACCTCCAACAGATCCTCCCAGGTCCCCTTTTATTTGGTTTTTTTCTTATTTTGTGGGTGAATTTGTTTTGTACTTTGATGAATTTTAATTTTCCCCATGTTTTCCTTGTGAGTAATTGAAATTTTCATCGTTGCTTTTTTTTTTTCCCGCAGCCCTTTAAAGATTTGGGGATGTCCCCGGAGCCTTCAGGTCTGAAGGAAAACACTGTCATGCAGATTTGGGGGGGCATCTGCAAAGGAAGACAGGTGGTGGGTGACATCCCTTTTTATGCAGATATGGGATGAAAAAAGATGGGAGCGAGTACTGTGCCTTGTGGAACAGAGCGTTCACTGAGCTGTCTAGATTTTTCGTTGACTACTACCTTTTGTTCTGTTTTTGAGGAAATTTAGATCATCTACCCAAATCTTTCCCGTTATTCCTTTAGCAGCATTTTTGGGCTATTTTGCCCTGGTCACACTTGTTGAAGGCTTTGCAAATCTGTATATATTACATCTGCATTCTTTTGTCTTCTAGTGCATCTAGGGGCCTTCCAAGTGATCCAGTATTGGGAAGATAGGAGCGACCTGCTCTAAACCCATTTGCCCTAGTTTTGTAATTTAAGGGATCTAATGGTGACAACTTGCTTCAGGACCCTTTTAAAAATTTTTTTGATATGGGATGTTAGTGCATCGGGCTGTAGTTCTTTGCTATTTCTTTTTGCCCCTTTTTGGGGTGGGGTTATGTTGTTTATTTTAGAAAGGGGACAAACCCAGGTCCATGTTCCCTCTCCATAGGAGGAAAAAACACGGATAGGGGGTTCTTGCAGTTCTTTATGACACGGAGTTCCCTGAGTCTGACCCCGCAGTAAAAGATGGGAATGTATTTTTTTCTGTTTGAAATCATTTTGGTCAGGAAAAAACCAATAGGGTTGTTTTTACCAAATTCTGTGGCTCTCTCAGAACAGAATAAAAAAAACCTTTTACAACTTCTACTAGTAGAATGGGTGAAATTTTTAGAGGGACGTGCCTCCCAAGGACCAATTTTACCTCTATAGTGGACTTCATCTCTCCTCCGGGGTATAAAGGGTCCTCCCGTCACTTCAACTCCATATTGTTTCAGACTTGGACGTACTCTTTTCCAACTGAGGACGACCACCTTTAAAACTTCAAGGGGGTTTTGGGCTGATTACATCATTTCAGTCTCTTCTATCAATTTCTGTACCGATAAGAAGCCATTGTAGGAAAACTTTTTTAAATAAAAATTTTAACTGTTCATTGTGTCTTTCCTAACAACTGTCCAATTTTAAAAATTTTAATATTTTTATTGTCACACTCCCTTGGTGGGTGGGTACAAGAAAAAATTTTTAAACTTTTATATAAATTATTTTAAAAAGGGGCCCCCCCCAACGAAACCCTTCTACGTCCCAAGGGCCTTTTTTTCCCCCTTTTTTCCCCCCTGTGGAAAAAACCCTCCGGGGGCCTTCAACCTCCAATGTCCCCCCAGACTAAAAGGCCCCCCCTCCTTTTCCCGACCCCGGGAAAATTAACAAAAATAAAATTTCAAAAGGGGGTGTTTGGAAAAAAAAATCCCTCCCCCGGCTTCTTCCCAACCTAAAATCAAAAGGGAAGAAACCTTGTGAAGAAAAGTTTGAAATAAAATAACTTCAATGGTCTTTTTCAAAAACCCAAAATTAACCTTCCGTGGGAAGAAAAAAATCAAAAATGTTTCCAAAAGGGTTTAAAAAGTTTTTTCGCGCCCAAATGAGAAATTTAAAACTTTTATTTTATAAAAAAAAAACAGTAGCAGGGAACGCTTCCCAAACGACAATTGAAAAGGGGGAAGTTTGCGGTTTTTTTTGCCTGCAATAGTGGAAAAAACCGCAAAGGTTGGGAGAGTTTAAAATTGGCTCAAGGGATCCAGGGGGGCTCCAGTTCGGCCACCGCGTACAAAATTTAAGTAAAAAAACAAAAAACCCGAAATTTTAAATTTAAAGCGGGCCCGTTTCTGGAAAAAATGCCAAGGGCCCCCTCAAGGAAAGGCATCCCCAACAAACCTTAAAGGGTTTCTTTTTATTTTGAAAGAGGGGGGGTTTAAAGTTAAAAATTTATTTTGGGACACCGAAAACCCCAAGGTTTTAGGAAAAAAATTTTAAATTTTTTTGTGGAGGGAAAAAGGCATTTTAAGGGAATTTTCAAAGGGGTTTCCCTTTTTTGGAAAAAAACCAATGAAAAAAAAATTAGACCTTTGGTTGGGTTTAAAAGGGAAAACGCTGGCAGAGGGCTTTCAAGCTTTATTAAAATGAAGGTCCCAAAATTTTGGCCCAAAAAGACATTTAATTAAAAAAAAAAGCCTGAAAAGTGTTTGAAATGAAAAAATTTGCCAAAAGGTTTTTGGGGAATTTAAAAACCCAAGTGGCAATAAGGTTGGGAGGGGTGTGAGCTTTCCGTTGGGGAAAAACGGGCGAAAAAAGGGATTTTAATTTTCCCCAAAGGGGTAATAAAACTTTGGGAATGGGGGAACCTTTTTAAAAGTGGGGAATTGGGGGAGGGGGAAAAAAGCTTTTGGGAAGAAAAAAAGCAAAGGCCCAACCTAAATTTCAAAAAGGGGGAAAAGGAAAAAGAATAACCTTAAAGAAAGGAAAAATTTTTGAAAAGGTTGAATGCCCTTTTTGGAAAAAAAATTCAAAGTTTAAGCCTTTATTTAAAAGACACTTTGTCCCCTTAAAAATCTCAGAGGTCAGGCCCCAAAAGAATTTTCAAAGAATTTGTGTTCGGGGGGAGGGGGAAAAAAAGAAAAGGGGGGGTCCCCAAAAAGGGGTTTTTCCCAAAAAGGGGTTTTAAAAAACCAACATTTTTCCCCCATTAAAATTCCCAACTTAAAAAAAAGTAAGTGCATTTTTTGGCAAGCCCCTTTTTGGGGACTAAAATTCATTTTTTTGGGAAAAAATTTTTTTTTATTTTTTTGGGTTTTTGGGCCTTAATTTTTTTTCCTTACAGGGGGGAAAATTAAATTACCAAGGAACTTTCCAAAGCCGTTTAAAAAAGTTTTCTTGGGGGCCCCAAAATATTATTAAAAAGTGGGAAAAGGATCCAACTTTTTCCCTAAATTTTTTTTTACCAAAATTTTTGGAATGATTAAAAAACCCGAACCGTTTTTTTGGAGACGGGCCCAATGTGTAGCCCAAGGGTTTTAAGTTTGAGCCTCCCTGAAAAAAGATAACCAAAATTGATTAACAATTTTGGTGGTTTTTGGAAAAAAACCATGGGCCCCCAAAATTTTAGTGAATGTGGAAAAAGGGGGAAGAAATGGGGAAATTTAAAAGATTTTTAGGGTTTGGGGCAACCCTGGAACCTTTCCAGGGGAAAATTGGCCTACTTCAAAGTTAGGAAATGTGGCAAGGGGTTGAATGCAAAAAACCTTTTGATGAAAATCACCCCACACAGCTTTGCAAGCCGGCTGGGACTTTTCCCAAAACAAGTTGTGGCCCCTTTTAGACATTCTAAAGAACGGGAGGTACAGGCCAGACAAATTTTTTGTGCGAAAGAGGGCCAGTGACTTAACTGGTCCTAGTGGATTAAAAGAAAAGGGAAGTAACCCCGAAAAGGCTTTAAACCCCAGTCTAATGGAAGGGGTTCCCCTTCTAAAATAAAAATTCTTCCCCCCTCCCACCCATCAAAATCAAATCTTCAAAAAAAGTAAGGTCTTTAATTGTGCAGCCTTTTTCAGTTTGTGTGTATTAAAAAAAACTTTTTGGTAAAAAAATTTTTTTTCAAATTTTGGGGCTTGCAAAGATTAATTTTTTTTCCATTATTTCTTAGGGGAAAAATTTTGCTACGAAATTTTCGCAAAACAAACCCCTTGCACGGATTTAAAATGTTTCCCGGGGGGCCACTTTAAATATATATATATATATATAAAATATAATATAAAAATATATATAAAAATATATATATATATATATAAATTTTAATTATATACAGTGTACCTCGACTAACGCTAAAAATCCTTCCTGAGAGCTCATCTTTAGACAAAATTATCGTTAGTCAAGTTAATTTTCCCCATAAGAAATATGGGGTTTAGGACACCCCAAAGTATGAAAAAAAAATTGTTTTTACCACATGAAATATTAATTTAAATTTTTAAAATTTAAAAAAAAGAAGAAACATGCACAGTTTCAGACACTTACCTTTATTGAAGATCTGGTGATGATTGTTGGGATGGGAGGAGGGGAAAGTGTTGATGGTCTTAGTGTTTAGAAGGGGAATCCCCTTCCATTAGGACTTGAGGTGGCAAGTCCTTTTCCGGGGTTACTTCCCTTCCCTTTAAATCTCTCAACCCACCTTTTGCTGGCCTTAAATCCACTCACATCACCACTAGTTGTTGGCATTTTTTCATTAAATCGTCATGCAACCTTCCTAGCCTTTTCACAATATGACGCTTGAGAGATGCTATCTCCTACTATCTGTTTTTCTTTTATCTACACCAATAACAGTCTCTCAACATCTTCAAGTACTTGCGATCTCAGTTTCGAAAACATAATTGCACCTTTGGCAAGAACAGATTCCTTGATTGCCATTTTCTTGGCCTACAATAGGTTACGATGGTTGATTGGGTTTTGTGTACAACCGGCCAGCTCGAGAAAATGCACTCCCTTTCATACTTAGCCAATGATCTCTTTCTTCATATCCATAGTAATTCTCAACCTTTTTGCTGTAGGGTTTGGCATAGAAGAATTTCTTGAGGGCCCATGTTGACTTATTTTGCAGGTGCAATCACTAAAAAAGGCTGATAACATGTAATGTTCCGATTGTATGCTTGGAAGCGACCAGGGTGGCTGGCTGGCTTGTAAACACTGGCCAGAAAGTGGACGCGTCTGACGAGAACAAATTAGTGTTGGTCGAGTTTTTTAGCGCTAGTGGAGGCAAAAATTTTGCGTTAAAATGTATCGCTAGTCGGATTATGGTTAATCGATGCCATCGTTTGGTCGAGGGTCCACTGTGTATATATATACATACATATATATACATACATATATATACATATATATACATATATACATACATCTATATACATACCATACATACATATAAAAACATTTACATAACATATATATATATATATAAATATATATATATATATATATATATAGATATATATACCATATACATATATATATATATATATAATATAATATTTACAGTGGACCCCCGAATAGTGAACTTAATCAGTTTTTGCAAAGAGGGTGGTGTTAGCGAATGTCGCTATGCGAATTAATTTTTCCCCTTAAGAAATTAATGGAAATAAAATTAATCCGTGCTGCAAGACACCAAAAGTATGAAAAAAAATTTTTTTTTACCACAAAAAAATTTTATTTTTAGTACACACAAACTGAAAAGCATGCACAATTACATGACACTTCACTTTTATTGAAGATTGGTGATGATTGATGATGGGAGGAGGGGAGAGAGAGTGTTAGTGTTTAGAAGGGGAATCCCACTTCCATTAGGACTTGAGGTAGCAAGTCCTTTTCTGGGTTACTTCCCTTCTTCTTTTTAATTGCCACTAGGACCAGCCTTAAGAGTCACTGGAACTTCTTCTCGCACAACATATCTGTCCCATAGTGGCCTGTACCTATCGTTCCTTTATGATTTGTCTAAAGTGGGTTCACAAACGTGTCATTGAAACAGTCACCAGCACGGCTTGCAATAGCTGTGTGAGGGTTGATTTTTCATCAAAAAAGGTTTGCACTGTCAAGCCATTTTGCACAACCATTTCCTTAATCTTTGAAGTAGGCAATTCCTTCAATTTCTCTCTTCCCCTCCTTTGAACCAGTTTCCCCAGGTCTGGCCTCTTGCTCTTGATAGTTGATCTTGATCTATCAGCTCATCAGTGGTTAGTAACTTTTCTTTCATTGTCCTCTCCACCAACTCTTCCACATCATCCACACTAACCTCCAACCCCAAAGGGACTTCCCCAATTCCACAATTGAATTCCTCAAACTGGTATACTACTCCTCTCAGGGTTAGCCTCAAACCCTTCAAAAATCCCTTTTGTCTACACATTTGGCCACGTTTCTTCCAAGCAGAGTTCAGGTTCTCTTAGTCCTCCCTCCCAAGCCTTACCATATAAGGTTTACACAACTGAGGGATATTAAAGTGATCTTCCAAAACTCTTTTAGAGTCAATCCAGTGTCTGTGTTCACTTCAAAGCACTTTTGAAAACAGACTTTTGTGACAGTTTCTTGAAGTGGAAATGACCTGCTGGTCCATGGGCTGCAGGAGGAGGAGTGGTATTAGGACGGCAAAAACTTCACCTTAATGAAGTCATGTCCCCATAAAGTCGCTCTGCCACGTCTGTAGGATGACCAGGGGCATTGTTCTAACACCAGGATGGCAACTTAAGGTCTGATTTCTTTTCAGTTAGGTAATCTTTCACCTGGGGGGGCAAAATGCATGGTTGTAACAGTTATAGAAAAAATCCTAGTGAACATGCTTACTGTTTGCCCTCCACAGCACACACCAAATTATCCTTGAGGACATTCTTTTGCTGAACGCTCTGGGAGTTTAGAGTGTGATAACACCTAATAAAGGGCTTACTTTGCAATCACCTCTAGCATTGGCACACATCATCAAAGTAAGCCTGGTTTTCATAGGCTGTCCTGGAGTGCCTTTTCCTCCTGAGTAATGTAGGTCCTGCTTGGCATTTTCTTCAGAACAGGCATGTTTCTCACAATTAAAACACTTGTTCAGGTTCCAGTCCTTCAGTTTCTATGTTACTCCTTGAATTCATGCAATATTTTTTCGGCCGCTTTGTGTAGTCCGGAAAACTGGCAGCTCACATGCGTATCACACTATGGATGCCACTACGCTTCTTAAAATCTCTCAAACCAACCTTTGCTGGCCTTAAATTCACTCACATTCTCACTAGTTGCAGCATTTTTTTAATTAAATCGTCCATGCAACTTCTAAAAGCCTTTTTCACATTGATCGCTTGAGAGACGCTATCTCTGCTAGCTGTTTTTTCATTTATCACACCAATAAGAGTCTCTCAACATTTCCATCACTTGCGATCATTTGTTTCGAAAGCACAGTTTAAAAACTATTGGCAACTACAGCTTCCTTTGATTGCCGTTTTCTTGCCCACAATAGAAGCGATGGGTTGATTTTGGTTTCTTGTACAACTGACAAGGGTCGGTGATAACGTACTCCACTTCATACGTATCAATGATCTTTTCTAATTTCAATTTGTATTCTTACCCTTTGAGGTGTGGGTTGGCACTAGAAGCTTTCTTGGGGCCCATGGTCACTTATTTTCCACAAACAGCACGAAAACACTGTAATAATAGGAAATATTCCGAGTGTTATTGCTTGAATGTTACAGCGAGAGGTGGCTGGTAAACAATGGACGGGACGGCACATATAGGCTGCTGAGGGCGCACATAGATCAACGCGTTCGGACGAAGGTCGCTGAGCGGGTTTTTGTCACTATGCGGGGCAAAATTTTAGCGAACAAAGGTTCGCTATGCGGATTGTTCGCTATGCAAGGCTTGTTCGCTATGCGGGAGGTCAACTGAATATATATTATATATATATATATATTATATATATATATATATATATATATATATATATAATATATATACTATATATATATATTTATATATTTATAGACCATACCTGGGTCAACTGTCAGTGGCACACATGGAGACTGTCAGTGGCACACTTAGGAGACTGTTCAGTGACACACCTGGGAGATTGTTCGGTTTCATACATGGAGATTGTCAGTGGCTACACCAGTGTGTATATGTCAGTATGTGGTTTGATTAAATGCTTTGTTTTTTGTGTTTGGATAAATTTCTGCAAATAAAAAAGCCACTGAGCCTTATCTTTATTCCTGCTACTAAGTACCACTCAGATTAACTCAAATACAATTGGTTGTAAATTGTTGGCTAGACGTACTGTAAGGAACTTGTAATCCCATTCATTAACACGGGACAACTTTTATGGCCAAACATGATATGTATTGCAGGGGATGGGGTACATCTCTGAGGGCAGGGGTTTGGTAGTACTTACGAACTCATTTGAAGTGGGACATTGTGACATGTCTAGGATTTTGAACTGATTAGGAGATAGAGATATGGGTGTGTGTGTGGGAAACAGTCAGGTTGCAACACTAGGGTTGAAACTAGTTAATGTAATAAAAGACCTTAATCAGAAAGTTAAATATATAAGGGGACAGTGGATCAAATTCCATCAAACAAAGGGGAGAGAGACAAGCAGAGATGTAAGGAAATAAGATAGATGAGCTAAGATTAATTGCAAGTGCTGGAACATGGATATTATTGTTATAAAGAGACCTGGTTCAATCTGAAAGAGAGATAACCTTCTGAATGGTGCATTACAATTCTGAATTATTCCACACTGATTGGGCCAACAGGAAAGGGTAGTTGAGGTAGCGATGTAATGTCAGAGCACAATCTGTTAAAGTGTTGTTGCCATGAATGTGTTTGGTTACAAGCTTCTCAAGAGCCATGAAAAACTAATCGTGGGTGTGATTTTACAGACCTCCATCTCTTGATAAGGAGTGCAGTAAACATCTATGAGACGAAACTGGTAAGGCCTCTACATATGAAAATGTTGTGCTATGACTGGAGCAATTTGACAGGGAATATAGAGTCAAGTAACTTTATTGATACGATTCAAGATTGTTTTTTAAAACAGTTTGTGACAGATCCACTAGATTAGAGGAAATAACCTGCTGAATTGGTTCTTACCAGCAGGGCCCCTCTTCAAGGGGGTGTCCTTGGCTAGTGAAGAGGCTCTTGGTCTGAGGAAAATTTTAGACCTGTCGGTCTCCTTCCTCAGCCCAAAAACCTAATTACCCCCCCAATTCCCCCCTTCCCTATCCCATCCTCGCCATCCTCCCATTTTTCCTTTCCTCTTCCCCCCTCTCCACCCCTCCCTTTTGCCCTTCCTCTTTTTAACCTTTGGGACTTTTCCCACAGGTGTGTTAGTTCCTAGGTAGGGGAAAGGGTACCGGGGTCCATCTCATTCCATTGAGGTTCTTGGCAGTGGCGTAGTTTGCCGTGGAATCTGCATCGCCTGGGGATGTCCTGATCTCTCCCCGGTATTCCCGGTGGGTGGCTTTGGGTGCCTTTCGGGCGACGGGTGTATCTCTGGAAGCCACCTTTTGGATTCCGGGGGTGGTGGCCGAAGGAGGTATGCTTTGTGGTGGATATCCGGCCGCCCTCTCTTTTGTCCACCGAGGTAGCTCAGCAGATGTGGGGTTTGGGCTATCCCAGATTGTGGTTTCCCTGGAAACCTCACATTACCTCTCTGAAGGCAACTTTCACAGCCGGCTGAACCTTCTTAACCCTTAAACTGTCCAAACGTAGATCTACGTTTTTTCAACATTTGAAGGTATGTAAAAAAAAGTAGATCTTTTTTTTTACATTTGAAAAAGTGTAAAAGGACTTTGATCTACGTTTTTTTTTTTTTTGTTATATTTGAAAATATGTAAAAAAACATAGATCTACTTTTGGAGCACTACGCATGTGAATGTAGATCTGCTTGGACAGTTTAAGGGTTAAAACCCTTGCTCATCTTTCGTCGAACTCTCCTTCGCCTACATTCAGCCCTCATTTTATCAAAACTCGATTATGGTGACCAGATCTATTCAGCGGCCTCTCCTGCTGCTCTCTCTAGCCTTAATTCTATCCATTATCAGGGATTACATTTATGCCTTGGTGGTTTTGCTCTTCCCTTGTTGAGAGCCTCTATGCAGAAGCGAATGTTCCATCCTTGTCCGATCGCCGTGATGCCCATTGCTTTCGCTACTATGTATGCTCACATGATCGCAATCCTTCCATTTATAGAATAGTTACTGATATTAATAGGCATTATTTATTTGTTTGCCGCCCCTGTTTGCTCCGTCCCTTTTCTCTTCGCCTACATTCGCTCTTGTCTTCCCTTCAATTGCCTCCTTTCTATGTTCATGTAGCATCTCACTTTTCCCTACCCCCCTGGGAAGTTCCAGCTGTTTGAGTCTGTTCTTTCTCACTCCCTTGCTCAAAAGCCCAACTGCCTACGGTAGCTTCCCACTCTCTTTTTCTTGACCACTTCCACTCTCATTCTCATGCCATCGCAGTTTACACAGATGGCTCTAAACCTTCTGACGGTGTCCGATTCGCAGCAGTGTTTCCGGACAGCATCGTGTGACGGTATTTAATGTCTTCAGCTAGCATTTTTACTGCTGAATTGTATGCCATTCTTGCAGCACTTATCCTTATTGCATCTTTGCCTGTGTCATCATTTGCAGTTGTTTCAGACTCCCTTAGTGCTTTACAGGCTATGCAAAAATTTGATACACCTCTCCCCCTAGTTCTCCGTATCCAACTTTGGTTACGCTGTATCTCTACCAAACATACAGATATATTGTTTTTTGTTGGGTCCCTGGTCATGTTGACATACAGGGCAATGAACAGGCAGACACTGCTGTGCAGTCAACAGTACATGACCTTCCAGTTTCATGTAGAGGTGTTCCATTCACAGACTATTTTGCTATTATAGCTACCCACCTTCACACCCGTTGGCAACAACGTTAGTCTGCTCTGCTCAGTAACAAACTTTGTTCTTAAACCGAGTTTAAGTGACCCCCCGTTATTAAAGATACCTCCCTGCCCCAAATTAGAATGTTTATTAAATGGTTTGTAGGGGGATGTTTTTGGGGGTTGAAAAGGCCAAGTATCTTCACCCCAATTTTAATTCCTTTATGGGGAAAAAATTTCCTCCAAGTACTTTTCCCTGCATCTTCTTAAAATTCCTTCTCCGGGGGCCACTTTTTACTGGCCTCTTCTTGACTTTTGAAAAACTACTTCTTCCGCCTTGATACCACCCATTCTTCTCAAAGGTTTTGGGGGGCCCCGCTCTTTTCGGAAATTGTCCGGTTTTCCGTTTTCTTCACCCTTCTGTTAACCCCCGCCCCTTTCAACGCTGCAAATTTACCCCCGTTTCCGGCTTCTTTATTTTTTTCATCCCCCCA
>NC_069448.1:38120105-38140090 GCF_026875155.1 Cherax quadricarinatus | reverse complement strand
CCTTTTTTGTCGTTATCATGTCTCCCTGACCCTCCTGTCCTCCAGTGTCGTCAGGCCGATTTCCCCCAACCTTTCTTCGTAGGACAATACCCTTAGCTCTGGGACTAGTCTTGTTGCAAACCTTTGCACTTTCTCTAATTTCTTGATGTGCTTGACAAGGTGTGGATTTCAAACTGGTGCTGAATACTCCAGTATGGGCCTGATATAAATAGTATACAGAGTCTTGAACGATTCCTTACTGAGGTATCGGAATGATATCCGTAGGTTTGCCAGACGCCAGTATGCTGCAGCAGTTATCTGATTGATGTGCGCCTCAGGAGATATGCTCGGTGTTATACTTACCTCAGATCTTTTTCCTTGAGTGAGGTTTGCAGTCTTTGGCCATCTAGACTATATTGTGTCTGGGGTCTTCTTTGCCTTTCCCCAATCTTCATGACTTTACATTTGGCAGGGTTAAACTCAAGGAGCCAGCTGCTGGACCAGGCTTGTAGCCTGTCCAGGTCTCTTTGTAGTCCTGCCTGATCCTCGTCCGATTTGATTCTTCTCATTAACTTCACATCATCTGCAAACAAGGACACTTCTGAGTCTATCCCTTCCGTTATGTCATTCACATATACCAAAATCAGCACAGGTCCTAGGACTGACCCCTGTGGAACCCCCGCTTGTCACAGGCGCCCACTCTGACACATCGTCACGTACCATGACTCGTTGTTGCCTCCCTGTCAGCTATTCTTGATCCATTGCAGTGCCTTTCTTGTTATGTATGCCTGATCCTCTAGCTTTTGCAGTAACCTCTTGTGAGGAACTGTGTCGAAGGCCTTCTTGCAGTTACTTCTGTCACCTTGTCATAAAATTCCAGTAGGTTTGTGACACAAGATTTTCCTTCCCTGAAACCGTGCTGGTTGTCAATTATACACTTGTTTCTTTCCATGTGCTCCACCACTCTCCTCCTGATGATCTTCTCCATGACTTTACATACTATACACTTTAGTGATACAGGTCTGTAGTTTAGTGCCTCATGTCTGTCTCCCTTTTTAAAAATTGGGACTACATTTGCCATCTTCCATACCCAGTTTCAATGGATGTGTTGAAGATCTTTGTTAATGGCACACCCAGCATCTCTGCTCCATCTCTAATGATCCTCGGAGAGATGTTGTCTGGTCCCACCGCCTTTGAGGTGTCAAGTTCACATGGCAGCTTCTTCACCTCCTCCTTGGTTATGTGTACCTCATCCAGCACTTGTTGGTGTACACCCCTGTTTTGATTTCCTGGAGTCCTACTGGTTTCCACTGTAAATACTTCTTTAAATCTCGTGTTGAGCTCCTAACATACCTCTCGGTCGTTTCTTGTGAATTCCCCATCACCCTTCCTCAGTCTGATTACCTGGTCCTTGACTGTTGTTTTCCTCCTGATGTGGCTATACAATAGCATCGGGTCAGACTTCACTTTTCATGCTATGTCATTTTCACATTGTCGCTGAGCCTCCCTTCTTATCTGTGCATATTCGTTTCTGGCTCTTCGGCTAATCTCTTTATTTTCATGAGTTCTCTGTCTTCTGTACATTTTCCATTCTCTAGTACACCTAGTTTTTGCCTCTCTACACCTTTGGGTGAACCAAGGACTCGTTCTGTTCTTCCCATTATTTCTGTTTCCCTTGAGAACCAAAGCTCTTCTCTGCTCCTTGCATTTTTGTTGCCACATAGTCCATCATTTCTTGTACTGGTTTTTCTGTCAATTCCCTCTCCCACTGAATGTCTTGCAGGAAGTTCCTCATGCCTGAGTAGTTCCCTCTTTTGTAGTTTGGTTTTTCCATCCTATTCCTGTACTCTCTATACTTGAAGTTTCAACTATGTAGTCGAAGCACAGAACCACATGATCATTTAGCTCCTAGGGGCCTTTCATACATGATATCCTCGACGTCCGAACTACTCAAGGTGAATACAAGTCCAGTCTTGCTGGATCATCCTCACCTCTCTCTCTGGTAGTGTCTCTAACTGTTGGTGCATGAGGTTTTCCAGCACCACATCCATCATCTTGGCTCTCCATGTTTCGGGCCCCCCATGGGCTCCTAATTTTCCCAGTCAATCTCCTTGTGATTGAAATCACCCATAACTAGCAACTTTGCTCCCCTCATGTGTGCTCTTCTGGCCCACTCGGTAGTGTGTCGACCATTGCTCTGTTGCTCTCATTGTATTCTTCTCTTGGCCTCCTGCAGTTCTGTTGTGGGTTGTACATTACTGCAAATTTTACCTTATGTCCCCCAGACTGGATTGTTCCTACTAGTAGTCCCTTTCGCCCGTGTCCCTCCATTCCTTCAATTTTCTCAAAAACCCCACTGGTTTTTAATGAGTAGCGCAACTCCTCCCCCTCTCCTCCTGTCTTTCCTGAGGACTTGATATCCAGGTGGAAAGACTCCATCTGTTATTATTTGGTGAGTTTTGTTTCTGCGAGTTTCTATTATGTCTGCGGATGTCTCCTTTATTCTTTTATGCCCCTCCTCACACTTTTTTGTTATTCCATCTGCATTTGTATACCACACCTTCAACTTCTTTTCTAAGACTGCGGTCTGGGGGTCATTTTGGGGGTTGGGGAAGTGGAGCCCCTGAAAGGAATATGGGTGGTTGCTGTTGGGGGGAGTTTGTAATGCGGGGGGTGGGGCACTGGATAGACATGGGTATTTTGGTTTAAAAATTTTTTGGGTTGCACGGGGGTTGACCGGGTTGGGTGGTTTTTATGGGAAAAGTTGTGGGGGAGGCGTTTTTGATCTTCTTGCGGGGGTCTGAGATCCCCTGTCTTCTCCCCCCACCCCCTCTTTTTCCTCCTTTCGCCTTTGAAACCACTCTCCAGTTTCTTTTCTTTCTTGTGTTCTTTTCGCGGTTGAATAACCTTCCTGTAGCCGCAGCCCCTTTAAATTTTCTGCTTTCCCTGCAGGATCCTGGTCCGAGTCGATTCTGTTTTGAAAGTCACTTTCACTGGCCGGGTCTTTTTGCAAACCCTCTTTTCCTAAAAATTTTTCCAGCTGGGTCAGTCTCTCTCCTTTTCTTTTTATGATCTTTAAATTTGCTTTATTCCCCTTGTTTTCTTGCTTCATATGTTTCCCCTTCAACTTCCGGAGCCCATACACAAAGACTGGACCTCCCCTTTTTCCCTTCCCCCCGCGTATTTTTGTATCCACTCATTCAATTTAATTTCCCCTAAATTGAAGCTTTCCTTTTATTTGTTCCACTTCTATTGTACTTGGGCTCAGGGGGCCTGTCTTTTTTCCCTTCTCGGTTTTCCCTGGGCTCGGGCGTGGTCTGTGGGGGCCTCCACATTAGCTTAGCTTTTTTCTTTTACTAAAAACCCCTCTGCTGAGCATCTACATGCAGTTTTGCTCCTTCCTTACTGTCCCCTTATTAGGGACTGAGGTAGCGTCCAAAATTTCTTTCCCCAAAATTTTTCTTTAGTTCTTAGGCTGTTTCGTTTTTCAGTTCCTCTTCTAACCCTTTGAATCCTAGTCTCGCTGCTAGTTGCACTCCCATTTCTTGCTTTCCATATCTATCCTCTCTTCCAGTGATGCAAATTTCTTCTAGTTTTTTTTCCCATTCATTTACCTTTTTTGAACTCGCTGCCCAATCTTTCCCTTTTAGATTCATCCTCCGTCCCCTTTGGTTTTTTCCCTTCCTCTCTGGGAACTCATTTTTTTATTTTTATTGCCTGGGAAAGGAAAACTTTGTAAATTTTTGTGTTTGGTTGTAGTGTGTTTGTCAGAGGGGGGGAAAAAGTAAAGGGGGACAGTGGGGTATGGGAGAGGGGTAGGGAAGGGGGTTTAGGGGGGAATTGGGGAGTAAAGGAGGGGGAAAAAAGGGGTAGAGGGAGAGGGGGAAAGGGGAAAAGGGGGGGGAGGAGGGGGGTGAATGGAGAGGGGGGGGTAGGGGGAAAGGGGTGAGAGGTTGGGGGGGGGGGGTGGGGGAGTGAGTCTGTATGTGTTTTTTTGGGAAAAAAATTTGGGGGGGTGTCAGAGGAAAAAGAACGTAATCCCCAAACAAAAGTTTTTTCAGGTGATTTCCCCCAAAAAGGGGAGGGGTAGAGGTGTAAAATGTTAATTTAAAAGTCTTACCTGAACCAAAGGGAAAATCCCTTAATTGACTTTAAGGGTTTTTACATTTAAAAATTTAAAGGTTTGAGATCTGGCGGAAGCGAAAATGGGTTTTAAAGAATTTTGGGCTCAATGTGGGTGTGGTTTTTCCAAGAACACAATTAAGAATTTGGGTATGGTTAAAAATGGGGGTTACGCTGTGTATATGGAATATGCGCGAGGGTTTTAAAAAGGGGGCCTCGCCATTCTGGTAAAGGAAAATACCCCTTTGTAGACGCCATAGTGAAAGGGGGAGGGGAGGTGATTGGGTGGGGGTTTATGGGGAGAGTACATATAATTTTTTAGGGGTAAATTTTGGGGCCCGGCCCGGGGGGAGTACACTTAAAATCATTTTTTACAAGATTTTATATATTATTCGATTTACCAAATGTCGATATAGGGGGGGAACCCGGAATTGTGTAATACGACGAAAAGACGTGGAGCCTCGAGGAGGGGTTGTTGCTTGGGATGCTTGGGATGTTGTTGCGGGATGTGTGTGGGGGGGGGTGGCAATGTGGAGCATACTTTCATTAGACAGATTATGCGGCGAGATTGGATAGAATGTACGTGTCTAGTGGGGTTTACAGTGCGGAGGGGAGTGTGATAAATGTTTTTTTTTTTCGATCATAGAGGAGTTGTACTGGATGTAGATACTGGGGGTGTGCCTAGATGGGGTCCGCATTTTGGAAATTAAATGTTAAAGTTATTGAAGAGAGAGGAAAGTCGTTTGCCTTTTGGGCATATGTGGGAATGCCTTGTGGTTGAAGCACCTGAGATGTGGCTTTGTTAATTGGTGGGAAACGAAGCCAAAAAGCGAATTAAGGAATATTTATATTAGTCAGGGGGTGAGATTTTAATCAGTTACAGTATGGTTGCCAACGATATTTTGAGGGGCAGTTCGCGACTGCTATGTACAAGCGAAAGCTAATTATCCTGTTACAGAAATTCAACGAATTAAGGAGCAACTACGAAATTTACAAAACGAAAGGATTGATGGGGAAAGGCTTAAGGGTGGAATCGAAGAGGTTTTGTGGGGGGATCGGCCGTTTGGCGTGTGTGTTGGGGATCAACACAGACGTGGGCAAAGCAAGGGATTTAAAGGGGGTTGGAATGTCCAGGTAGGTATGCAGGGGTATGAGTGAATAGGTGTTGACAACGACGGGGGGGTATGAGGGGGTATTTGATGTTTGGGGGTTAAAATTGAAAACGAAAAGTGGGGAAAAATAAGTGAAATTGCTTTGCAGTAAAATCGGTTGGGTTTTTGTGGGGGTTGTGAGCTGGAGGGGGTTTGATCTTTTATGTTGGGAGGGCCGAAAAAGGGAGTGTGAACTTGGGGGGTTTTATCTGGGGCGAAATTTGGGTTTAAGGCGCCGGGAATTTGATGGGTTGCCCACGACTTTTATCTTAAAAATTTGGGAACTTTTTTTGGGGGTTTTTGGTACGTTTTTCAAAAACCATGAAGCGGGAGGGGGTTTTGGGGGAAACAAAAAAGGTTTGGTTTGTGGTCCCCTAGTTCTAAAGGCGAGCCATTAAGGGTTTAAAAAGGATTATGGGCAATCTCTTATTATTTTGGGGACTAAAAAAATTTTTGGAAGGATCCCTTGGCCAACAGAAAAAAAAAAATTTCCGGGCCCAAAGTAAATTGACAAGGGACAATATGGGGTCCCGGGCAGGTTATGTATGAAGGCCCCGGTTTAAAATTGGGAAGTTTTATTGAAGAAAAGTAAGATTGGGGGGGGGGTTTTTGGTTTAAAAAATTGGGGGCGGGGCCAAAAGATATGTGGAACGGGAGACGTTAGGGGAAGAAAATGGATGGCGGGGTTTGGGGGGGAAATTATATAAAGGGCCCCAAATTTAAGGGTATCAGGAGGCATCTTTGCGTGTGAGGTGAATGGGGGTTTGGGAGATGGGATTCAGATGGGAAGGGGTTTGCGCCCAAGATTGCCCCCTTCCCCAAAAATTTTTTTTTGCTTGTTTTAAAGGGACCCCTTTTTATAGGGGGGAAAAGGGTTTTTTTATTGGAAGAAAGGGATGGGTTAATGAAAGGGGAGGGGGGAGGGGGTATTGTTGGATTTGTCAAACACAAAACGATTTTGGGAGAGAAAAAAAGGATTTGTTTCCCGGGTAAAAAAAGTTAGGGGAAATTTTTTGAAAAGGCTACGGGAAATGCATCAACATGGGGAAAAAAAAGTATATAAATCTTGGAAAAGGGTCGCGTGGGAAAGGAAAATGGTAGCTAAAAAAGGTGGGAAAAGGGGGACCAAAAAAAGGGATATTTTGGGATCTTTTAAAAGAAAATTGAAATCAAGACCCCCAACCCCCAAATAAAATTCCTTTGGCGAAATCGTTGTAGGGGTTTTGAAGGTTTGGGGTTTAAGAGCTCTTAATTTAAATTTTTGCCCCCAAAGGGTGATAAAAACAAATTCCCTTTTATATAGTAAACAGGGCATGTTACGGTATTTTTCCCGATACTCGTTTTAAATTTAAAAAAGGTTTACAAAAAAGGGGTTTTTAGATTTTTTTTGGGGAAAATGGGGGGAAATTTGGTTAAGTAAGGGGTTGTCACACTCCGGTTGGCCGAGGGGGGTGGGTCTTATAGATGTCGAAAAGAGGATAATAAGTATGTTTTTTAAAAAACTTAGTTATAAGCGGGAGGGGGGGGGAAAAAAGACGGTTTTCATAGGATACATCAGGAAATGGGGCGCGGGGGGGGGGGTCGGGATTCTTTGAAAAGGGAGGAAAATGTTGAGTTTTCTTAAACGGGGAGGGATCACTCAAAAATTTAAATTGAGAAATCTTGATAGGGCAGTGGTAAAGGCTCTGGTGCGGGGGTAGAAGGAGTTTACCCCGATTTTATGTTTTGGCTTAAATTTGGGGGGGTTTAAAATAAATTGCTTTTTTAAACCCTAAAGTCAGAGAAGTTTTTGTAAGTTTTTTACATGGAATCTTGCCGTCGGGAAAGGGTTTTATTTATAAGAAAATTTACAGAGGAGGGGGAAATGCAAGGTTTGTGGAGGTTGGGGGACTATTTATCATACAGTATATTTTGGTTTGTATTGAACTTAAGGGTTTGGAGGGGTAAGGTTTTAAGGTTAGGGGGGGGGGGGGTTTGAGGTTTTGAGGGTTTTTTAACCCTTAGATATAAGGGGGTGAAAAAAGGGGGTTTTGGAATGCGTTTGGGGTATATGTTTAAGGATTTTTTATAAATGATGGGGGCTATAAAGGGAGGGGGGACGTGCGTGCAAAAATTTAAATGCTTTGGGCAGCAACTTTTTATAGGACACAGTGTAGAAAAAAAGGGGGTGTTTGGAGGGAGAGGGGGAGAGAGATTTTAGTGGGGGGTTTTATCGAAATTTCCCCTTAAGGGGTTTTTAAGGGTTTTGCAAAATGGGTAAGGGATACAAAGGGCTTTTTTTCCTAGATTTGGTTTGTGAGCATGGAGACTTTTATATGGATGTTTTTAATTTGAAAGTTTTTTGATATTTAAAAAAGAAAAAGAAGGGTTTTTAACCCCGATTTTTTTGTTCAGAATAAACATTTAAAATTTAGAAAAATTTTAAAATAGATTAAAATATTTTTTAATTCATGTTTTTATTTAAAATTTAAAGGGGAAAATTTTCCAAATAAAAAATTGGGTTTTTTTTTAGGTTTTTTTACCTGTTTTTAATTCTTTTCAGTAAAAAATTTTTACATAACATTTGGATTATTTTTTTTTTTTTGCTGAATTTTTTAAAAATTTTTAACTTTCCTAGTTTTTTTCTTGTTTTTGGATTTTTTAAATATCACTTTAGTTTTGTTGTTTTTTTTTTTAAAAAATATTTTTTCTAAAATTTTTTTTTTTTAAACCCTTTTAATGTTAAGATTGTGAAAACCCCGCCAAAATTAATTTTTTGAGAATCGGGGTGTCCCTTAAGCCCCTTTAGTCTTAAAAATTATCTTGCATACGGGGTTTGACGGGGCAGAAACCCACCTAGTATGTGCCCGATGTAAATCTATGTAGTGTAACGTGTGTGATTTTGTATGTGGGGTCATTGTGCGTGGTTTTTTGTTTTTTTTTTTCTCTGTTTTTTTGGAAACAATCTTCATAATTTCCAGTGTTTTATGTTTGGTAATTGTAACCTTTTTTAGAGATTTTTTTAAAAAAATAAAACAAAACCACTGTAATGTATAGTGTTGTGTGTGAGTGAATTTTCCAAATGTAATTAACGGGGTGTTGTGTGTGAAGGGATTACCACTGTAATTTATGGGTGTGTTTTTTGGGGAGTGTTTTTACCACTGTAAAAATACGGTGGTTGTGTGTGAGTGTAATCCAATGTAACAACGGGGGTGGTGTGTGTGAGTTTTGTATTTACCCCCGTAATAAAGGTGTGTTGTGTGTGAGTTTTAATTTTCCATGTAAAAATACGGTGTTGTGGTTTTGAGTGTGTATTACCACTGATGAGGTGCGTTATTAGGGCTCGGGTTTTAAATGCGATTCTAGTCAGTAATCTTTTTTTTTTCGTGTATCTTTTTATTTTATTTCTGTCTTTTTTATCGCACCGGTTTTTTAATAAAAAAAAAAAAAATTCTATCTACTTGGAAAAAATTTAAAAAAAACCCCGAATGGACATTCCCCCCAGGGCAAAAAATTTTATTTGCCTGAGATTGGTTTTTTTTATATGTATAGCGGTCTCCGCGTGAGGGGGGGGGGGGTTTAGATTTTAAAGTCTTTTTTGAATTTGGGCCCCTTCAAGTTTCTTGGGCACAGCTTTGTTTTGGGATGTTGTTCCCCCCACCCATTTATAACAAAAGGGATTTTTTTTTTCTTTATGGGGCATATAGTCAGTTTATGTTCAATTAAACCCTTTTAAAATTTCACTATTAAAAGCAAGGTTAAAAACTTTTGTGGGTTTATAATTTTTTAGAAACTAAATATGGGATTGGTCGGGGGATTAGGGGTTTTTTGTTTCCTCAAATGTAATCATACAAAAAAAAAAAAAAAAAACTCTGTCATTAAAATGTGCTTCAGTATTTTTGTAGGGCACAGTTTTATTGTTTACTGCCTGTATCTTGTTACATATTGATTAGTTTCCCAAAATATTTTTGTACCTTGGAAAGGGGTTTTTTTTTAATTTTAAAATAAAAAAAAAAAATTTCCTACAGTTGGGTCAGGTTATTGGGGGTTTTAAATTTTACCCGGGAACCCATTTTTCCCCTGTTTTAAAAATAGGAAATTTCATTTGCCCTCTTCCACAAATCAACACTAACCCATTTGAAGAGATTTAAAATTTAAAAAAAAATTTAGTTAATGGTTTTACAGAGTTCCATTTTGCATTCCTTTAAGAACCCTTTTAAAAAAACCTCATCAGGGCCCCCGGGGACTTATTTTTTCTTCATTTGGTCTATCTGCTTACAACCATTTTTTCCCAGTGACTGTGATGTACATAATTTATTTTTCTAGCCCCTAAAAAAAATTAATTTTCCCGGAATTTCTGTTAGTGGGTTTTCCCGGGTAAAAACCGAAAAAAAATAATTAAATTTTAAAAACGAGCACATTTCATTCTCTTTGTCCGTTTTAAAATGCCCCTAGTTATTTTTAAGGGGGCCTTCTTATTTTCAAAAATTTTGTTCTTTGACCCGAAAAAAATTTTTGGGGTTTTTTTAGAATCCCCAGCAACTTTTAAATTTTAAGTCCCTTTTTTTGCTTTTTTTTTCCCCTTTTTAATGCCCTCTTTAAAGCCCAAAATACTGGCCATAAGATAAACTCACCCTTTTGATAGCCCATTAAAATTTTTTTTCTTTTTGCCCTAGAAAATATTTTCCCGCCCATTATTCATCCATTTTGGGTTTTTTCTATTTGACTAATTTTTTTTATACGGGATAAACGTTCTTTGAGCAGCATGTATAGGTTTCAGAAAACTGTCATATTGGGTAGCTCTCTTCGTTAACCCCTATCAGATGATTTAAATGTTTTTCTAAGCCCATCGTCATCTAAGCGAAAAACTGGGGCTGTTACTGATTTTTCGCTACTATCGTACTTCCATTCAATGCTAAATGTAAAATTTTTTTGTGGTCGGGTAGCCCCCCATTCCCCTGAAATTTTTAAATTTTTAACAAGGGATTCATTGTTTGCCAGAACCAAGTCCCAACAGGTTAAATTTTCCCCTTGTAGGGTTTTGTTTACAAACTGCTTCAAAAAAACAATCCTGAAAATACTTTAGGGGAAATCATAAAGATTCAAAATTTCCCAAACAAGAAATTTCCCCCCAAAATGGCTAAAATTAAAATCTTTTTGGGAATTTCTACATTGTCGTGCCTTGTGGCCTTAACCCAATTTTTCCCCCCATAGTAGTCTTTCCCCTTTTTTCCCTTTTCTAAGTTTGGGGACGGGTTTTTTCACCTAAAATCAGTTTTTCATGCCCCCCCTGAAAATTCTATCCAAAAAATACTCTGAATGTGGTTTTCTTCAGAAATTAATACCCCTTTTTTTTGCAACAAACCCCTGAAAGGACATTCCGCAGGCAATTTTCCCCAAAATTTTGAAATTAAAAACCCGTCTCAGTTAAGGCAAATGCATCAATGTTTCCTGCACTAGCAACTGATCTCAACTCGTCCATCTTATTCCTAGCACTACGGCTATTAGCATAATAAACATTGAAAGACTCTCCTTTCTCTTTACTCTTCCTGCTCCTTTCTGCTTTTCTACTAAATCCATTACTGTCCTTATCACTCAGTGTCACTGGCTTTTCTATATCTACCTCGTTCTGCTTATTACTAGTTCCTCTAGAACTCATAATATTACTACACTGAGACTTCACTGTTTTTCTGCCAAAACCCATACCACTAACAATTCCTAGTTCAAAGTCCTAACAGCTCCCTCCACTGCAGCTGCCAGTGCCCCACCCGAGACCTAGATAAGTGAACCCCATCCCTGACATACATGTCATTTCTGCCATAGAAGAGGTCCCAGTTGTCAATGAATGTTACCGAATTTTCCTTACAGTATTTGTCCAGCCAGCAATTGACACCAATTGCCCTGGACAACCATTCATTTCCAACTCCTCTCCTTGGCAAAATACCACATATGACAGGGTTCCCACCCTTCCTCCTAATTATTTCTATTGCTGACCTATTCCTGCTAATCAGGTCTTCACTCCTACGTCTGCCAACATCGTTGCCTCTAGCACTGAGACAGATAATAGGATTGCTCCCATTACCTCTCATGATGTCATCCAGACGGCTAACAATATCCTCCATCCCAGCCCCAGGAAAGCAAACCCTCTGTCTCCTACTCCTGTCCTTCAAGCAGAACGCCCTATCCATATGCCTAACTTGGCTATCCACAACAACAACAATATTCTTACCTTCCTTGGTGTCGTTCGTCGTGACGTTCCCAGTAACCGACTCGCATTCGTCGGGTAGCACTGAGAATGTATTAGATGTTTCCACAGCAGTCTCTTCTTCATCGTTTCTACCTTTCCATTCGTCTTCTTGATCGTCAACTTCGTTCCCTGCTGTCCAGCCACTGACCAGTTTCCCTTCTTGACCTGAGGACTCAAAACAAGAGGACTACTTCGAATCTTCTTGTTTTCCTCGGTCAGTCGCCGAATCTCCATCTTCGCCATCCTCAATTCTTCCTTAAGCTGTTGGTAAAGTTGCTAGATGGAGGACATCTTGCTTCAATTCGTAGAGAGCGCGCAAACAGGTCTTCACAGAGCTAAGTACACGTCACCACTGGTCTCCATATTACAGAATGGACATAAATTCGTTAGAAAACATTCAGCGTAGGATGACTAAATTAATACATAGCATTAGAAATCTTCATAATGTAGAAAGATTGAAGACTCTTAAGTTACATTCACTTGTTAGACAAAGAATGAGGGGAGAGCTGATCGAAGTGTATAAGTGGAAGATAGGTATTAATAAAGGGGATATTAAAAAGATCTTGAGGATATCTTTCCAAGAGAGAACCCGCAGTAATGGATTTAAATTAGATAAATATAGATTTAGAAAGGACATAGGAAAGTACTGGTTTGGAAATAGGGTAGTTGGTGAGTGGAACAGTCTACCTAGTTGGGTTATTGAGGCTAGTGGCCTAGTCACTAGCGGCGTTCCACAAGGATCAGTTTTAGGCCCTCTCTTGTTCATAATTTACATTAATGACCTTGATGAAGGGATTACGAGTGACATGAGTAAGTCTGCTGATGATACAAAGATAGGCCGCATAATTCACTCTGAGGAGGATAGCAATGAACTCCAGGAGGATTTGGACAAATTAATGTCTTGGTCTGAAAAATGGCAGATGAAGTTCAATGTGGATAAGTGTAAATTACTAACCTGTGGTAATGAAAATAACCCTCGAAGCTATAATCTAGGTGAAGTAAAGAATGTGAAAAAGACTTGGGAGTAATGGTAAGCAGAAATCTAAAGCCAAGACAGCAGTGCATTAGTGTGTACAACAAGGCCAACAGATTACTTGGACTTATTTCAAGAAGTATAAGTAACAGAAGTCCAAAAGTTATTTTACAGCTCTGTACATCACTACTGAGGCATCATTTAGGTTATGCTGCTCAGTTTTGGTCCCCTTACTACAGGATGGATATAGACTCATTAGAGAACATACAGAGAAGAATGACTAAAATGATTTGCTGTGTAAGGAACCTTCCTCATGAAAGTAGACTTAAAGCCTTAAATCTCCACTCTCTGGAGAGGCGTAGAATGAGGATGATATCATTGAGGTGTATAAGTGGATGATGGGCATGAACAAGGGAGATATTAATAAAGTACTGCGGGTGTCGAACCAGGTAAGAACCAGAAATAATGGATTTAAGTTGGATAAATTTAGATTTAGAAATAATATATAGGTAAGTACTGGCTTTCTAACAGAGTTGTAAGGTATATAGAACAAAAGTTAGAGATAAGATATGTCCCCTTAAAAATAACTATGGGCATCTTACTGACAAAGAGAATGAAATGTGCTCGATTTTAAATAATTATTTTCTCTCGGTTTTTACACAGGAAGACACTAACAATATTCCAGTAATTAATTTTTATAGTGGGCTAGAAGAAGATAAATTATGTAACATCACATTCACTAGTGAAATGGTTGTGAGGCAGATAGACAGACTGAAGCAAAATAAGTCGCCGGGTCCTGATGAGGTTTTTTCAAGGGTTCTTAAGGAATGCAAAAAGGAACTCTGTGAACCATTAACTAATATTTTTAATTTATCTCTTCAAACAGGTGTAGTGTCTGATATGTGGAAGATGGCTAATGTAATTCCTATTTTTAAAACAGGGGACAAGTCGTTACAGTCAAATTACCGCCCAATAATCCTGACCTCAACCGTAGGCAAATTACTAGAGTCAATTATATCTGAGATTATAAGAAGCCATCTCGATAAGCATACCTTGGTTAATGATACTCAGCATGGATTCACAAGAGGCCGGTCTTGTCTAACTAATTTATTAACTTTCTTCAGTAAAGCTTTTGAGGCTGTTGACCACGATACATAATTTGATATTATTTACTTAGATTTTAGTAAGGCTTTTGATAGAGTTCTGCACCAAAGACTGTTAAAGAAAGTGGCAGCTCATGGCATTGGGGGAAAAGTGCTCTCATGGATCGAGTCATGGCTCACAGACAGGAAGCAGAGTGTGTCCATAACTGGGGTTAAATCCGAGTGGGGATCTGTAACAAGTGGCATTCCACAGGGATCAGTCTTGGGCCCGTTGTTGTTTATAATATATATCAATGACCTTGATGAGGGAATTACTAGTGATATGAGCAAATTCGCCGATGACACAAAGATAGGTAGGATAATTGATTCAAACGTAGATGTTAGGGAACTTCAGGAGGATTTAAACAAGCTACATTCTTGGTCAGAAAAGTGGCAGATGCAGTTCAATGTAGATAAATGCAAGGTTCTGAAGCTCGGGAGTGTCCATAACCCTAGCACTTATAAGTTAAATGATGAAGAACTTAGCCATACAGTTTGCGAAAAGGACTTTGGGGGTTATGGTGAGCAGCAACCTTAAACCAAGGCAGCAATGCCTAAGCGTACGTAATAAGGAAAATAGATTACTGGGATTTATATCAAGAAGTGTAAGCAACAGATGTCCAGAGGTCATACTGCAGCTTTATACATCATTAGTAAGGCCTCACCTAGATTATGCAGCTCAATTCTGGTCTCCATATTACAGAATGGACATAAATTCGTTAGAAAACATTCATTGTAGGATGACTAAATTAATACATAGCATTATAAATCTTCCTTATGAAGAAAGATTGAAGACTCTTAGGTTACATTCACTTGTTAGACGAAGAATGAGGGGAGACCTGATCTAAGTGTATAAGTGGAAGATAGGTATTAATAAAGGGGATATTATTAAGAACATAAGAACATAAGAATGTAGGAACACTGCAGAAGGCCTACTGGCCCATACGAGGCAGGTCCTTATCAAAACGACATCTACCTAAAGCTACTCAAGAAATAACTCCCGTACCCCTTGACACCAATCAAACCCAGCCCCTCCCACTCATATATTTGTCCAGTCTCTTCTTAAAGCTACCCAAGGTCCTAGCCTCTATCACCCCACTGGGAAGACTGTTCCACGCATCTACAACTCTGTTAGAAAACCAGTACTTACCTATGTCCTTTCTAAATCTAAATTTATCCAACGTAAATCCATTATTCCTGGTTCTTACCTGGTTCGACACTTGTTTATGCCCGTCATCCACTTATACACTTCAATGATATCTCCCCTCATTCTACGCCTCTCCAGAGAGTGGAGATTTAAGGCTTTAAGTCTATCTTCATACGGGAGGTTCCTTACACAGTAAATCATTTTAGTCATTCTTCTCTGTATGTTCTCTAATGAGTCTATGTCCATCCTGTAGTAAGGGGACCAAAACTGAGCAGCATAATCTAAATGAGGCCTCACTAGTGATGTATAGAGCTGAAAAATAACTTTTGGACTTCTGTTACTTATATTTCTTGAGATAAATCCAAGTAATCTGTTGGCCTTGTTGCGCACACTAAGGCACTGCTGTCTTGGCTTTAGATTTCTGCTTACCATGACTCCCAAGTCTTTTTCACATTCTGTATGACCAAGCTTTACTTCACCTAGATTATAGCTTCGAGGGTTTTTTCATTACCAAGGGCAAGTACCTTACACTTATCCACATTAAACTTCATCTGCCATTTTTCAGACCAAGACATTAATTTGTTCAAATCGTCCTGGAGTTCATTGATATCCTCCTCAGAGTGAATTATACGGCCTATCTTTGTATCATCAGCAAACTTACTCATGTCACTATTAATCCCTTCATCAAGGTCATTAATGTGTACGAGATGAGATTAAGACACATGTGCAACATCTGGGTATCTTTATTGAAGACGTTTCGCCATCCAGTGGCTTTATCAATACAAATTCTAGGACATAACTTGAAGACAGTAGAACTATGTACAGAAGATGAGGTAATCAGTCCCTAAACCTAGGAGTAGGTGGGGGAAGAGCACCCATATGTAGTTCTGAAGCGGGGGAAGATTGGCGTTTATGTAAGTGGGGGTTCAGAGAGGGATATTATGGGTAGGCGGGTTCCCCAGTAAGTGGTTCTTCCCAAGAGAGGGGTTATTGAGAGTATTGTCACGGGGGTTATGAAATCCTCAGAATTGTTTCCATATTTCAGTGGAAAAAAAAGGTGAAAGAAAGGGTTTTATAAAATAGGCAAATGAATTTAAAATTTGGCAAACCTGGGATTTTTGTAGAGGGGGTTTCCCCCAAAATCCCTTTAAAAAAAATTTCCCCAAAGGAATAATTTAAACTAAACTTTTCGGAAAAAGGGAACTTCCCTAACCGGGAAAAGGTAAAGCCCTTTTGGGGAACCCCCTACGAAAAAACCGGCCTTTTTATAGAAACGCAGGTGTTGCAACAGGGCTATTCACTGGAAAAGGGGTTCCCCAGTGGAATGGGTTTTAAAAGAGAACTCTCTAAAAAAACCCATTTTTGGGGAAGGCCTATACTGGGGAATCCCGCCCAATGTGCCTCCTCTACACCTGAGTTAATAAACCCCGCTCCCTTTTTTCTTTTCAAACCCCGACTATGGTTTTCCATACCCAGGTTGGGGGACTATTACCTCACTTTTCAAAGTTTCGCTAAAATTTAGGTTTTAGTTTGTTTTGAAAAGCCATGGGAGGGGAAAACGAAAAAAGATACCCGTGTTCCTGTTTTAATTCATCTTGTCGGTATTAAATTCCTTTCGTACACAACGTCGGGACACTGCAAATCAAATTTAATTTGTGGACATGTCATCCTCCGGATCAAAACTACTACTCCACTAAAACCCTTTCTGAAATCAAAAAATGGAAAACAATACCGACAGGTTTTAGGTAAACACAATGAACAGTTGACAATTTTATTCCGAAACGTTCGCCTACACAGTAGGTTTTTCAGTCGAATACAGAAAATAGGAGGAACAGTAGAGATGTGAAGACGATTAACGTCCATCCCCGAGTCTAGAATTTTGAGGTTGTCAGTCCCTGGGTGGAGAGTTCATTCATAGTCGGGAACTATCGAAATAAAGAAAAAAGCAAACAAAGCAAAAAAGTTCATAAGCCCCCAAGGGTGAGGGGGGGAAGATGGGACGAGAAGAATAGCTTGGGAGGAGTTTTTCTTAGTCAGAGAAATAGAGCCGGGGTTTCCCCAGCAGCTAAGGCGATCGGGGGGCAGACTTGAAACAGGAATACGGGGACGTTGCATTGGACTTGGGTAGTTAATTCTTGAATCTTGATAGTTCACAGGCTAGGTCCATCAAGGGTAGAACACATAGGGGATTATAGATACTAGGAGGCCCCGTTTTGGCAATGGGGACCATTTCGAACTTTTGAAGCTGCTTCTAGATAGGTGGTATAGTTTAGCCTTTATGAAGGTGAAACGTAGAGGCTTGATGAACTCAAGAACTTGGGGGAGTGAGAAATGAAGCGGTGATTCACAGCATACTTGACTGTTCCAGCACCCAGGGTTTTGTAATTCAGTAAGGTCATGGGGGCAGTATTTTAAGGAGAAGTGTAAAAAATAAGGTTTTCCCATGAGGGTTTACTGGAGTTTGTCGTTATCTTCCTCTTTTGGGGGGATTTTTGGGGAATCTACAATGGTGGTAGCCGGGGACTGAGGGTCGACAGGAGCAGTTAAAGGGGTTTAAAGGTTGTGTAACAGCGCTGGGAGGGTGGGAGACGGTGGTTTTAGGCAAAATGATCAACGTTGTCGCGGTGGGGTGGGTTATAAGGGTTTCGGGGCGTTGCTTGGGCAGGGCAGGGCTGCGGTGCTAAAAATTCAGGACGTTGGGGAAAGGGCTTGGTTTTCGTAAGGTGTGGAGTCCGAAAATTGAAGGCAGGCAGTTTTTTCAGACGGAATAGTTCGTTAAAGTGGTGTTGAAAGTGCCGGGGTTTGCTGCGTTTGAAGGTGGCATACACAGCAGTACGCACCCTTTTAGGGAAACTCCGCGGGGGTGGAGAGAGGGAGTTGCTGGGCATGGGCCCTTAGATTAGCGTGTAGAGCGGGGGTGTCGGTTTGTGTTTGGGTTTTGCAGCGTGTGTCGGTGATTTTGGGGGTGTTCTCAAACTTTAGTTTTCTTCAGTATGATTTCTTTCCGATGGGCACTTAGCTGCAAGGGATGATATTCCCTTGCAGTTTAGACAATTGGTGCTGTAGTAATGGTGCAGGGTTGAAAACGTTCCATCATTCCCCCAATTTTTAACAAAACTTCTTTTTCTTGATGGGGCAGTCCTTGGTGGGGTGTTTTTAGGAGAGCAGGGCCAGCAGTGGGGAAAGTAGTGAACGTTCTTGTTCTTATGACTACGTGGATTGGGTTTTGAGTGGCCAACCGTCAGAGAGAGCTTGGGCAGCCAGGAGAGTCTGAAAAAAAGTAATTTTAGCATAGATAGGCGTTGGGATCTTTTAGACTGTCTACCGAGGCCCCGGTGTTTTGTTCCCAATAATGTCTTCAGTGCTTCAGTAGAGAGAGAGGGACCAATTTTCCAGTCTTTTCACAAAAACCGAACGTTTCGACTTCAAAAGGAGACGGGGGGTAGAGTGAATTTTGTTTGTGGGCCCCGATTGAAGAGCTCCATAATTTTGATGCTTCCGTTCGTCTGTGCAGACACAATGAAGGAGTCCTTTAGAGAGTGGGTTTCCCTAAAATTTTACCTGCAGGGGGGTCTTAACGACAGTAGCTAAAGCTAACTTCGAGGAGTCATTTATTGCACCATTCACAGGCTTGATTTTCACACGATTCGACAGCATTGTGAAAAGGATGTGATGTTTGTAGAATATAAATTCTACAATCCGGCGGGGTCGAAGAGAGTCTTCTTGACTGTACTGACGATGTGTTCAGTCCATCAATCTTGAACAGAATCGAAGATCAAGCGACAGTGCGGAGACTTAAATACTGTCGGAAGGAGAGGTGCAGGGTAGTAGTAGTAGTAGTAGTAGTAGTAGTAGTGAGAGGCCACTGAGAGGTCATGTCCCTCTCAGATCCAACACTTCTCACCGAGGGACTGACAACCTCAAATTCTACGACTTCAAGGGTGATGGACTGATTACATCGTCTTCACATCTCTACTGTTCCTGCCTACTTTCTGTATTCGACTGAAGAAGCCTACTGTGTAGGCGAAACGTTTCGGAATAAAGTTGTCTAACTGTTGCATATGTGTCTTACCTAACAACCTGTCGGTATTGTATACCATTTTGATGTTCATCTTGTCAGACACTGCAACACGTGGCATCTTGGTACAGAAAAACCTTGGACAAGTTTTTTCAAGTGAGAAGTGTTGGATCTGAGAGGGACATGACCTCTCAGTGGCCTCTCACTACTACTACTACTACTACTACCCTGCACCCCTCCTTCCGACAGTATTTAAGTCTCCGCACTGTCGCTTGATCTTCAGATAGTTCCTGACTATGGAACTGAACTTCTCCAGGCCGAGGGACTGACAACCTCAAATTCTACGACTTCAAGGGTGATGGACTGATTACATCGTCTTCCCCATCTCTACTGTTCCTTTCTACTTTCTGATTGACTGAAGAAGCCTACTGTGTAGGCGAAACGTTTCGGAATAAAAATTGTCTAACTGTTGCATATGTGTCTTACCTAACGTGATCAAAGGAAAACTAATTTCCGAAAACGCAAGTGCCTCGAATCAGCACTGATCGCTGTTTCGAATACAATTAAACAAAACAACGGCAGTTTCACAATCCCGAAGTCTTAGCAAGAATCCTCCTGAAAACAGTAAACCCTGCATCACAAGTCTCTCCTGTTTTTACTACACAAAGCACATTACAGAGAGTGAACACTGAAACAAGCTGCCTCTTTCCAGTCTATATTTGTCCAACCTATTTTTATGTTACCCAAGTAATAGCTTTTATATCCTTTTACTCATGTACGAATTAATTGCTCTACCATATTGTATTACTTTGGTACACTACTACTACTACTACTACTACTACTACTACTACTACTACCACCACTAGTGAACATCGAAATGGTACCTCACTAGTATTGCACCTCACTCTGAACCTTTATATACCCTCTGTGTCCATGTATTGTTTGGTACACAGCTCCTCAGCTATGCTGATGATCTTGCACTAGTAGTGAATGGGAAAGGCAATTTAGAACGACAGGCTCAGAGAGCTTTGGACCTAATTACGCAGTCTTGCAAGGAACTAGGCCTCAAGATCTCGGCCGAGAAATCTCTTGCAATGATGTTCAAGGGACCAGATCATGTGAATAGATTACGTATTCAGGATATAGAACTTGAGTGGACAGGCTCCTACCTGTACTTGGGAATCTACATTGATAAAAGCTGACCTTCAGAAAAGGCGGTTGTAGGTC
>NC_069448.1:38100317-38119605 GCF_026875155.1 Cherax quadricarinatus | reverse complement strand
TAAATTTTTCCCGGGCACCGGGGGTGTATCAAAAACTAAAAAGATCTACCTGGCAAGGCTCTTGGTTATACATAACGAGAATATGACGGAAGGGGCAAGTAGGTTTGTTGCTATTAGGATAATGATGAAGTTACTGACAAGGGGTTGAGCTATATTGTAAAAGTCGTTGTTGGGGTTGAAATTGTTGGATATAAAGAAGAAAGATGATTGTAAGATCTTGTGTCTCTAAGAGTCTTCTTCCTGGCAATGAATCTTGCAGCTTTGTAATTGATCGAGTAGTGGTTTAAGTTTCGGTGTAAAGCACAGACATTCTTCAAGTCTTCCATTCTGCTGGGATATTGCTGTTCTGAAATAATTAGTAAGTAAGTAAGTAAGTTTATTCAGGTATACACAAATACAGTCACATAGATTATCATACATAGCAGCATGTGTAAATTACCTGGGATAACCCAAAAAAGTCAGAGTAATTTATTTCCATTGGGGTCCTTTTCCTTACTGCGTGATGTAGTTCAGCTGGGCTTGTGAGGTCTCCCCAGAGACCTCACAAGCCAGCTGAACTACATCACAGTTATAATATAAAGGAGATAATATCGTATTATTACACTTTAAAGGAGATATACTAGGATTAAGGGAAGACTACATGTGTGTTAGCTAAAAAAATATAAAAAAATAAAAAATCATTCTCCTCCCTTTCTGTCGCTACATTCATCAGACACCTTTTGGCACTCTTCTTGAACTGGTTCATGCTATGACTGGCTTTGACATGTGCGGGCAGTCTGTTCCATTCACTTACTGATGTACAATAAAAGGTGTTTGAAGCTGGCCACTGACTGTGGGTACTACAAAGTTGTGCTCTGACCCCTAGTACTATGATTGCTTTGGTTCTCAGCCTTGACAAAATTGACAGCAAGATATTCTGGAAGTTTAGACACATGTGCAACATCTGGGTATCTTTATTGTAGACGTTTCTCCATCCAGTGGCTTTATCAATACAAATGCTAGGACATAATTAGAAGACAGTAGAATTATATACAAAAGATGAGATAATCAGTCCTCAGCCTTGGAGTTAGTGTTCACAGAATCGTGGTGGAGGAGAATCTGGAGCAAAGGCAAGAAGACTGGCGGTTATATAGGCGTCTGTGGATAAGGACGTGTAGCAGACGAGGACATAGTCACTGGTAGGCGGGATTCCCCAGTGGAAGTAGGTCCTACCCAAAGAGATGGGTTAGTTGCAGCAGCCGTGAAGAAGGTCTTGTAATGTCCTTCTGAACCAAGATTTCCCTGATGTTGCATGTCTGGGCAAAATTGTGAAAATAAAGTTTAAAATACCGACAATAAGAAAGGTTAAAACACATTGCAAAAATCTGGAAATTTTTTATTTTTAGACGTTTCGCCATCCGTGGCTTTATCAAAACAGATTTTAGGACCCTACTTATATAGTTCTAAATGTCTTTTTTTTATGTCCCAGAATCTGTATTTAGTTCCCACTTTCTTCTAAGTATGTCCTTGAATCTGTAATTTTTAAAGCCACTGGTGGGGGAAAAAAGTTACAAAAAAAAGATATCCAGATGTTGCACATGTTTCTAAAATTCATATTACCCGGGATTTTATACCTTTCTTGGGAAAAGATATTTTTGGACATTGTTTTTGAGAATTTATAAATTTTTGGTTTTTAAATTCGGTTTTTCTCTGTCTTAACATTCAGCATATCCAGTTGTTGTAATTATCCTGGCCCAATTTTTTCTTGGATCCCCCCCCAGGAAAAGAAACTTAACCCTTTTTTTTCTGGGGGATTTCCGTCTATCTTTTTAGTTTTATTTGTCAAGGCAGAGTACCATGGAAAAGCAAGGGGTAGTCATATGACATTGTAAAAGGGCTTTGCATAGGGGCTGCGAGCCTCGTAAGGGGACAAGTACTTGTCTGGAGGGAACTTTTGTTGTTTATTTTACTTTTTTTATACACTGTCTTATTTAATTTCCCACATGCCCTGGATTCCCAGGGTTTCTTTTCGAGGAAACGAAGTTGGGGTTTCCCCCTTACCTCGTCCCTTAAAATTATTTTTCCCTTCTCAGTTTATGTTTCGTTTCCAAAGAGAGTGGCTTAAATTTTTTTTGAAATATAACATAATTTTTTTTAAGATAAGATAAGATTTCGTCCGGGTTTTTTCCCCCCGGGGGTTAACCACCCAGGATAACCCAAGAAAATCAGTGCGTCATCGAGGACTGTCTAACTTATTTCCATTGGGGTCTTGTCCCCCAGGATGCGACCCACACAGTCGACTAACGCCCAGGTACCTATTTACTGCTAGGTGAACAGGACAACAGGTGTAGGGAAACGTGTCGAAATGTTTCCACCCGCCGGGAATCAACCCGGGCCCTCCGTGTTGAAGCGGGAGCTTTAGCCACCAGGCCACCGGGCCTGGTCTACTAACCATTTGCTGCAGGACTCCAGTTCCTGTCTTAGCTATATATTGTGGGTCTTTACCTGACACTAGCAGAGCACTATCATCTGCATACAGTTGGAGTTTGCACTTAACACTGATGGATGTGTCATTAACACAACAAAGGAATAATAAGGGACTCAGAATACTACTTTGGGGAACTCCACATGTTATCGGCATAGGTTTCGATTCCGTTTTGTTGCTTTTGACATTTTGTCTACTGTTGCTGAGATAGGACTTAAACCAGTCTGCTGAACCTATGCCTATAGCTTGAAGTTTCTTACATAATATGTTGTGGTTGACAGTATTGAAGGCCTTTTGCAAGTCTAAGGTTACCATTCCTATGAGGTTCCCGATCGACATTTTAGTTCTCATGTAATCCATCAGATTAATTAGGGAGGTGTCGGTTGAGTAAGATCTTCTTAAAACCTGGACTGGTAATTATGGAGAATGTTGTTGTTATTAAGGCACTTAACTACTTGACAGTACACCGCCCTCTCTAGAATTCTAGATATTACAATGAGTATTCTAACAGGCCTATAGTTGCTTACATCAAACCTACTATTTTTCTTGAAGATAGGAGTAACACTGGCCTCCTTGAACCCCTCTGGTACGGTATTAGTGGTGATTGATAGATTTATTATGTGAGCAATAGGGATTGACAGTTCAGAAGCACCATCTTTTAGGAACTTAGATGAGATATTATCTGAGCCGGTGCTTAGTTGGGTTTAATTAACCTGCTTAGTTCTTAATGCACAAAGTCATGAGATACACTTACTAGTTGACAACTGTTTCGGGTTACCCTTTATTGGTATAATGTTTGAAACGCGACAGTTGTGTATTATGAAATTAAAACAATTTGCCACCTTAGGGACCTGTAGGGCAATTTTCCGCGCTCGCTCAACAAAAAAAATTGGAAAAATTATGGAAATTAAGTTATATAATATATATATATATATATATAAAATATAATATATATATATATATATATTTTAATCTAGTGATACCAGTGAATAGCAGAATACAGTGTTGTAGTAGCAACTAACCAGTATTATAATGGAACTTAGTGGAGTGGAGTGACTTTCATTAGTTTCTTTTTTCTTGAAATACCAGAAATATACTGTGAATTTCATATAACCTGTAGTTACCAGCGGTCGCAATATACACAACGAGAAGCAATTATTACTACAGAAAAAGCGTCCTTCCTCCAAAATTTGCACCAGTCAACTATAGTGATAATATAGAAATTTATTGTGGTGGAGGACGGAAAAAAAAATAGAAAAGCTAGACACAGCGATTAATAAACAAGGGTGGAGGTCGACCGTTCGTCATTGTAGGAGTTGCCAGCAGTCACCGGCTCTTCAACACGCAAGTTATACTTTTGTATCAATCAAATCACAGATTACTCGGGTAGATAATTTCCAGTAGATCCTTCATGTGTTAGCTCAAATCATCGACCAGTATGGTTTAAATAAGTGACCCACTGATCAGATCAGATCGACTGGTCCGAACCCTTGACTGGTCCGAACCCTGGACTGGTCCGAACCCTTGACAGGTCCGAACCCTTGACTGGTTTCAAACGGTTTTGTTGGACAATAAAGCAGACTGTAAACAGATGGGGTTGTAGGCGCCCTTATAAACACAAACATTAAATATATACCAGGAACGTGCACGGTACGCTGTCCAATATACAAAAACAGTTAGAAACAGAAATACAAATAGCTAGAGCTTCATTTAAGGAGGTTATTAATAGAATATTCAAGAGGTTGCTAGTAGAATTGCAGTAAATCAACCATTCAAATCATTATGAAGCTGTGTGTAGTCAGTGGTCAGTCAAACAAACGGGCTTCCACATGCATAAATTGTCATTTTGTGGAAAATTGGTGTCCACGCCCCTTGTGCAGATATCCAAGAACTAGCTACAAGCAGTATTAAAACAGGGAAGTGTTTTTGGGTATGCCCAAATGAGATAAATCTGTGGACTAAAATCACAAGGGTATTAAAAAAGGTCAACATCAAAGCTGCTTTCATAGAAAACCTGGAAGCTTTCTACAACAGATGGGAAATAAAAAGTCTGGGCTAAAATGGTACTGCCCTTGATACGGGCCATTTGTCAAAACTTAAGGCGGGAAAAGATGAGTCCTGGTAGTATAAATGTGGGGCTGAAATGCTGTCCGGGAGACAGTAATTAAAGCTGGAGGTGCTGTCCTGGGGACATAAAAAGTGAAGTGGAGGGCTGTCCGGGGAGACAGTAAGGGAAGCTGGAGGCTGCCCGGGAGCTAATGGTGAAGGGAGGTGCTGTCCTGGGAGACAGAAATGGTGAACTGGAGTTTTTGTCCGGGTTCGGGAATTATACGCGGAAGGAATCATATAAATACCTCAAGGGACAGGGCCAGTAGGGAAACGAGTGTATCAAAATAAAAAAAAAACCAGTTTTGAAAAACTAGAAATACCGCAGGAAATAGCAAACAAAGGATTTCCCCCTACAATAGTGAGGAATTTTACCAAAAACAACGGGTGGGAGCCCTTTGTTGGTGGGGGGGGGGGGGGGGGGGATAAAGTAAACAGGGAAACATGCACCAACAGGGAATACAGCACAGAAACCCCGGGGCAAACGGAAACCAAGCCTGTGCAATATATGCACTAGGTATCTGCTGGCAGGGGGGAATTCTGGAAAAACAATGGGACGGAAACAGACCCCCCCAAAAAATGCCATCCCATATGAAACGGAAAATGCAAACCCGTTCCCTGTAGTTTTTTCCCCCTGAATGTGTACCTCTTCATACAGGAAAGACTGGCATAACTTAAATTGCCAGGCATCCCATCTAAAGGGGACAAAAAGATAAAAAAACATCCGGCCAGGGAAAACCGGGTACCACAGCCCCTAAAGAGGGAGGGTTTTTTGGCCCAGGAAGGAAAAAAAGGGGCGGGAAAAGGGCAAAACGTACAAAAAATCCTCATTCCGGGAGGGAACCCAGTCGATGGCCTCCACCCAAACCAAAACGTACAGAACTAACCCGGGAAAAAAACCCCCCCAAGTACCAACAATCCCACCAGTCCGATAACATTCTTCTTGGCAATATACAGGTCTAAAGCCAGAACAAAAAAACAAAATCCCTTTATCCGTGGACTGTGCAGAGGAAAGGCAATGTTCGCGCTTTCACTGAGACCCACAAAAGGCCGGGCAACGAAATAGGGACCCCAGGTTACAACCTAACAGATGTGACAGAGTGAACAGGCAAAAGGGGGGAGGTTTGGGCCCTTACATTGCAGAGTCACTTGTTTGCACAAACTGCTAAATCCCAAATGAGTAGTGGAATTTTTTAGCAGTAAAGGTCGAAACCAAACCCTAGGTCTTGTGGTAGTCTACAAGCCCCGGGATGAAACACCCCAGAAAATTCCGGAACCTGTTAAAAATTACCACGTCTGGAAATCTTCCACTCCTGCACCCAGCATCTTGCTCCTGGCGATTTAACTAAGGCACCAAAAGGGAAATAATATAGAAAATAATATTTTTTCTGTAAAACACCAGGAGCAGCTCTGAGGGAAAACTCAAACTCACGCGATTTTTAAAATTCGCACAAAATTCAATTTTAAACCCAAAAAATAATAAGCCTCTAGACGGAGAATACACTAGACCTCACTTCACAAAACAATGATGATCATAAAAAAGTCACCATATCAAAAACAATATACCAGATACAAAAAATAATTGAGGTTCAGTCATGTATGCGCGGAGCCCCAGACCGACTAAGAATTAGTCACGAGGGAGCATTCACCAAATTCAACTTTAATAACAAAAAATAAAGTGGGGCCAAATAAACCAATCCTAAACCCAATAAATGGAAATTAAAAGAAACACGACCCCAAATTATGCCAGAAACAGATTAACTTGGTGGCACCATGTATCACAAGGGTTATTCCTCTAAGAAAAAGGAGGGGTAGTGAAAAAAAAAAAGACAGGGGCCCCTTACCAGGCGACGGAAAAGAATAAAAAGAGGCCTAAAAGAGGTCAATATATCTGAAATGCGTAGGGAGACACTGGTCAGAAGAAAAGCAAGCATCGAACTTAAGCTAAAAGAATCCTTTTGGAGTCAGGATCGCGGGAAGAACTAAAAGCTAAATGAAATCGAAAAAAAAACCCAAAGTATTTCTTTTCCCATGCAAAAACAAAACGAGAACAACGTCCATATTGGGCCCCAACTTAAACTAATGGGTCCTACACAGAGACAGCAAAGGGAAAAAGAGTGAGTACTCAAGTCCCCAAAATAACTCAGTTTTTTCAAGCCGTAACCAGACTGAAGTCGAAGTTCAAAATGAATTTTTTTTTAAAGGAGACCCAAAAATTTATTAAACCAAAAAACCTATCCCATTTTCCCGACGCCAAAAGCTTCGAACGGCGATAAATACTGCCCATGCACTCGCCCCAGGGCCGACTCATGGGAACTTTTTTTCATCAAGACTGCAAGAAGCCCCCATCAGAGCCTAAACTCAAATCCAAATACCTACAAAAACCCCTACAGTGATAAAAATCTACAGAATTTCCCCCAAAACAAACATTAGCCAATTTAGCAAAAACCCAGGAAGTAGATAAAGATGCACCAGAACAAGATCACTATACCTCAGGTGACTTCAAAATAAATCTCCTGCAAGACCAGGCCCCCCCTTACTAATTCACAAAAAAGAGTAAATGATGTTGCTACCAACAGTAACAAAAACCCACAAAAGGGTTTCAGAGACTAGTGTTTCCCTACTTGACCACATCTGGACCCACCCTTTTCCCCCTTTTAAAAAAGGGATAATTACAGATAATACCCCCAGACCACACCCTCTTTCCCATAACAACACTTGGGGAAATACCCCAAAACCTACAAAATCTCTTCAGACTTCACAATGAGGCAGCCATTAAAAACTTCAAACAGCGTAACAAACATGACTGGCACACTGAGCTAGAAATCTTACAGATATTGACGATTGTTTTTAAAAAATTTTCTAAAAAAGACCCAATACCTTAAACAAGCACGCCCTAAAAAAAACTAAACAGATTACAGCTAAAAGATAACAGTCCCCCGGCTAACACCCACCATTCTCAAAACCATAAAACAAAACACCGATATAAAAACATACAGAATGGGTCCATAACCCAAAACCAAACAAAACGTTACCGCAATCCAACCAGCCTGATAGAAGGGCAAAAAAAAAATTGTTTTATGAGAACAGATTTTCCAACTTACGAGGTGATATAAAAAAACCTGGGAAAACCCTATCAAAATTCTGGGGAAAAAAAAAGATATCACGAAAGCAAATAAAATAGCAAAATCAGGGTGAACCCCAACCCCACCAACAGAAAAAAGCAAACAGACTCAATGATTTCTTCTCCCCTATAGCCAAAACCTGCCAAAAAACCCAAACTCAATACCCCACCAAAAGACTACCTCACGGGAACTACCCAACACACTGTTCCCGCTCCCATAACCCCTACAAGCTCCCTTATTATCAACGCATAAAAAAAAGGGGGAGATTTAAAAACCTTTCCACCCTTTATATACAAAAAAGCGTCACAAGTATTCAACAATATTGCAAAACCTTTTAACAAATCCCTTTAACCTCCCCCCTTCCTACGTTCTCAAAATAGCAAGGGTCACCCCATTCAAAGGGGAGACCAAAAAGAGTTTAATAACTATAAGGCAAATCCAATTTACACCCTCTCTAAAAATCTTCGAAAAATTTTTTCATAAAGAAACTAATCCTACCTCATCCCATAACATTCTCAACCCCTGCCAATTTGGTTCAGGCCTAATAAAAAAACTAAGTGCTATTTTACACATGCTAGAACATATTACACTGCAAAAGAAAAAAAAAGTCCCCTGGGGATCTTCATTGACTTATGTAAAGCTTTTTATACAGTTGACCTGACTTGCTCCACGTAAAAATTTTCACCTGGGTATAAAAAGGGCACTCCCTCAACTACCTCAATCTTACCCACAAAAGAAGCCAAAAATGGTACCAGATGATTGCTGATGTTATGAATAAAAAGGAAGTTGGGAATGTCCTGGCTCAAGCGAAACAAACTAAAGGGGGGTAGGAGATTTTTCAGTGGGGGGAAAAAAAATGGGATTAAATCGGGATATTGGGGAAGTTGAGAAAAAGGAAGGGGAGCAGTAATTTTAAATGATCATTAGGGAAGGGAAAAAGGTTTTGAAGTGTAAATTCGAAAAATTTATGTGGTTTTAAAGAAAAGGGTTGGGGGGGGGCGAAAGTGGGTCAAAATAAGGTGTATGCCCCTGGAGAAGAGAGGAAGCAGAGGGGGGGGAGAGAGATTTTGGGAGTGTTAAAAAGGAATTATAGGGGCCTTTGAACCAAGTGAGAGAGTAATTTTGGAGGGGACCTGAATGCAAATAGGAGAAACTTTTAGAAGGGGGGTTGGGAGGTAAGTTTGGGGTGCCAGGGGTAAATGATAATGGGACCCTTTGATTTAACTTTTTATAGAAAGGGGTTTAGTTTTAAGGGAAAACATATTTTAAAAAAAAGGATAAATTTGTAACACATATGATGAGGGGCGAAATGACAGTATTTGTTTGGGTTAGTATTAGTAAAAAAAGACTGTTTAGTGACTTTAGGATTACTGTTTATCGAGGGGCCACAGATATATCAGATTTTACTTTCTAGTTTACTACACGAGAGTAAAAGGGAAATGGGATACAAGGGAAAAGAAGCATCAGGGAAGGAAGGGAAGGTTATAAATAAAAGAGGGGCAGTTTGGGTAAGATATAAAAGCTATTGGGGATAGATGGGCTAATGAAGCAAGGCAATGGGGTCAAGGGGGAATGGGGTAGGTTTAAAATGGTGTTAGAGTGTTCAGCAGAAGTTTGGGGGTTTACAGGAAAGTGGGTGGGAGGAGGGAAGAGGGCGATTGGTGGGAAAGATGAGTAAAAAGAGTAGTAAGGGGAAAAAGTTTGCATATGAAAGTTTTTACAAAGTAAAGTGATGCAAGGAGGGAAGAGTATATGGAGAAAAAGAGAGAGTTAAAGGTGGGGAAGCAAAAAAAAAAGAGAGCAAATGAGAGAGTGGGTAGCTGTTTCACAAATTTTTTTTGAAAAAAGAAAAAGTTTGGAGTGAGATTAACAAGTTTAAGGAAGCTAGAAAAAAAAATGGATTTTTCAGTTAAAAATAGGAGAGGAGAGTTATTTAAAAGGAGAGTTAGGGTATTGGGAAGATGGAGGGAAATTTTGAGGAATTGTTAAATGTTTTATGAAGATAGGGAAGCTGTGATTTTTGTGTATAGGGCAAGGGGAATAACATCTTTTAGGGGTGAGGAAGAGCCGTTGTGAAGGGGTGGGGAATTCGTGAGGCAGTAGGTAAATGAAAGGGGGTAAGGGACCGGGATTGTGGGAAAAGATAAAATGTTAAAAGCAGGTGGGGAATAGTTTTGGAGTGGTTGTGCAATTATTTAAATAAATTAAGGGAAAGGGTAAGGTCCAGGGATTGGCAGAGAGCATGCAATTTCCCTTTTTGTATAAAGGAAAAGGGGGATAAAAAAGTGCAAATTTGGGGGGATAAGTCTGTTGATGTACCTGGTAAAAGTGTATGGTAGAGTTTATAATTGAAAAATAAGAGTAAAGGAGAATAGGATAGAGATGAACAAGGGGTTTTGGGAAAAGGTAGGGGGTGTGTGGCCCGGGTGTTTACAGTAAACAAAAAAGTGAACGTATTAGATAAGCTAAAGGGTCTTTGTGGCTTTTTTGGTTTTGGAAAAGGCGTATGACAGGGTGGATGGGGGGGCATGTGGAGATGTTGCAAGTGTATGGTGTAGGAGGTAGGTTCTGAAAGCATGAAGAGTTTTTACGGGGATAGGAGGCCAAAGTTAGATATGTAAAAAAGAGGGAAAATTTTTTCCCAGTAAAAGTGGGGCCTTAGACAAGGTGGTGATTCCCCGGGTGGTTGTTTAATATATTAAAAGAGGGTTGTAAGAGAATAAATGCGAGGGTTTTGGGCAAGAGGCGTGGAGTTAAAAGATAAAAATCAACCCCAAAGGGGGGTTGTCACAGCGCTCTTTGCATACACTGTGCTCTTGGGAGATTTTAAAGGGAAAAGCTGCAGAGTTTGGGGGATAATTTGGTAGGGTGTGCAAAAAAAGAAAATTAAAGGTAATACAGGAAAGGTAAGGTTTGGGGATAACAAAAAGTTTGGTGATGAAAGATTAAATTCAGATTGGAGGGAGAGAGTAGGGGAGGTGAACGTTTTCAATATTTGGGAGTGGAGGTCAGGGGATGGGTTATGAAAGATGAGGTGAATCATAAAATTTGATGGGGGAAAAAGAGTGAGTGGTGCACCTTAGGGTCTGTGGAGCAGAGAATTTTTTCCCTTGAGGAAAAGGGGGGAAAAAGTATGAGAGTATATTTTACCAACGCCTTATATGGGGGGAAAGATGGGGATAAATTTTTTTTGCAGCGGGGAAAAGGGCTGGGGCAGGGAGATGTCATGTCGAGGGCAATGTGTGGTGTGAAATAAGCAGAAATTTTCGTAGTTTGGAAAATTAGGAGGAGGGGGGGGGAAATTCCAAAACTGTTGTCCAAGGGCGAGGAAGGGTTGTTTAGGGGTTCGGACATTAGGAGAATGGAGCGAACAGAATAACTTCAAGAGTGTATCAGTCTGTAGTGGGAAAGGGAAAGGGGGGGTAGGGGGCGGCCCCGGAAGGGGAGGGAGGGGGTAAAGGAGGTTTTGTGTGCAGGGGGGTTGGACTTCCAAACAGGCATCGTGGGGGGGGTTTGAAGGATGAAAGGAGACAAAGGTTTTTTAATCTTGACGTGCTGTTTGGAGTGTGAGAAAGTAACATTTATGAAGGGATTTAGGGGAAACCGGCATGCCGGGCTTTGGGCCGGAATGGGAAGTACAGTGCCTGCACCTGAAGGGGGGGGTTTTAATGTTCGTTTAAAAACGTAGTGTAAAACACCCTTCTGGGAAAACAGTGATGGAGTGAATGTGGGTGAAATTTTTCTTTTTCGGGCCACCCCCTTGGTGGGGGCGGCCAGTGTGAAATAATAATAAAAAAAAGGGGGGAAGTCTTCCCCACAACCAATTACAGTTGGGTCCCACAGGAAGTGTCCTTGGCCCCTTCTTTTCTCCTATACATAAATGACCACCAAATGCTTCACAATTACCAAACCCCCCACTTTTTCGTGAAAACCCCTTCGTTTTCTTTACCTGGGCCCCTCACCTAGTCAATACTGGAAAAACCCAATTACAGAAAAAAATCTACCGGATGAGGGCAACAAACTTTCATTAAACATGACAAAACCACTTCTTCATTTGGTAGCAGAGCTTTCAGATGTACCTCTTAACTAACGATAAACGGAAACACCTATCACAAAGTAACAGAGGGAAAATTCTTAGGAATCCACCTCGAAATAGACCAAATTTCATACACATATACAACAAATTTCTAAGAAAATTTCCAAACTGTAGGCATACTATCGAAGATACGTACTATGTTCCACCCATCCCTCCTGCCCCCTTTTTCATCTCTTTTTTCCCATTTCCCCTTGGAATTTGTGCATGGGGCTCAACAACAACTAACCATCTCATGAACACTAATTACTCCAAATCAAAAAGGCTGCCAGTTAGAAATGATAACAAATTCCTAAACCTACAGGCAGCACACTCTGCCACCATATTCAAAACATTCAACCTACACTCCATACAAACCATCCATACTTATTTACTTGCACATATTACATACATAGAACACTTACTCCTGAGAAATGTAAACTCTCCCCTCAAACATCTCCTTGCCAACCTTAATAGATACACAGACCCTAATACAAGCACAGAATCCACTCTTTGGATGTTCCTCTCTGTCCTCTCACCTATGCAAAAACATCAATGCAACATAAAATAGTCCCTAAAATCTGGACTTCATACCGTGTAAAATATTAAAGAACCACTACCTGTTTATAAATTCCAATAGGTCTCTTCTCAAAGTACACGGGGTACTCAAAACCAACATAAAATATCTGAATAACTGAACCATGTAAATTGTATATCCTAATGTTACTCCAACAATTATATTCACACACAAATGTTAACCTAAACTTTGATAATTTTTTTTTTTTTTTTTTTTCAAATACACTACCTGAATGAACAGCAATGCAATGCCACCATATTGACCTGTCTTTGTTAATACTCAATTGTATTGTAATAGTTATCTTGTTTACAATAATGTCTTATCACTGATTTCATCATTGCTTAGTTAATCTTAAGTTAATTTTAAGGGCCAGCCCGAATGCTATGCATAGAAAAGTGGCTTGGCAAGCTGCTCCTTATTCTGGTAGATTTTTTGTACCTCTGTAATGTATTCCTAAAATTTATAATATAAATAAAAAAAAATGGAGAGGAGGCATGGGACAACGGGGGTCGTCCACAGTTACTAAAACAACGACATAGTGGCCACACTCCACTAAGGGGCATGTAAAGCACAGCAAAGAACACAGACCAATAGCACTAACACCCATAGATTCTAAAAATCTTTGAAAGGGTCCTAAGAAGCAAAAATCACCACCCATCTAGAAACCCATCAGTTACACAACCCAGGGCAACATGGGTTAAGGAACAGGTCGGCTCCTGTCTGGTCTCAACTAGTGGGGATCACTAACGACAATTCCTAAATGCACTAGAAAGACAAAAAGAATGCAGATTACTAATATCACAAGACTTTGCAAAAGCCTTTCGATCAAGTGTTGACCATGGCGTAATAGACGCACAAAATAGCGTGCTAAAAGGAAAAACAGGAAAAGTCGTCGATGGAGAACTATAATTTCCGTCACTAACAGAACAAGAGAAGTTATCATCAACAGAGTAAAGTCCGAGCGCTCGGTGAAAAGCTCTGTTCCACAAGGCACAGAACTCGCACCCCATCTTGTTCCTCACCTCATATCTGACATAGCAAGGATGACGCACACACCCATGTCTCCTTTGGCAGATGACACCGAATCTGCACTGACATGTCTTCCATTGCAGACGCTGCAAAGCTCCAGGCGAACATCCACCAAATCTTTCAGTGGGACGGCAGAAAACATATGAATTCAACGAATGAAAAACTTCAATTACTCAGATATGGTAAACACTGCAAATTAAATCTCCATCAGAGTACAAAACTAATTCTGGCCACAAAATAGAGCGAAACACCACGTCAAAGACCTGGGAGTGATCATGACCGAAGATCTCACCTTCAAGGACCATGATATGTATCAATCGCATCTGCTAGAAAAATGACAGGATGGATAATGAGAACTCTTCAAAACTAGGGAGGCCAAGCCCATGATGACACACTTCAGGTCACTGTTTATCTAGGCTGGAATAAATGCTGCACACTAACAGCACCTTTTCAAGCAGGTGAAATTGCCGAACCTAGAAAAATGTACAGAGAACTTCTTCACGGCGCGCATAACGGAGATAAAACACCTCAATTATTGGGCGCGCTTGAGGTTCCTAACCTTATTTCCTGGAACGCAGCGGGAGAGACTACATGATTATATACACCTGGAAAAATCCTAGTAGGGACTATAGTACCGAACTTGCACACGAAAATCACTCACTAACGAAAGAGCAAAAGACTTGGCAGACATGCACCATTTCCCCCCAATGCAAGCAGGGGTGTCCACTCAGCACGTATAAGAGACCAAAACAATGAAGTGTCAGGGGCACCGAGACTGTTCTTTCAACTGCCTCAGCAGCACACATAAGTTGGGATTTACCAACAGACCCTGGCAGTCTTCAAGCTGGCTCTGGACCAGGCAACCTAAAGCAGTTCCTGATCACCCGGCTGTGGCTCGTACGTTGGTTTGCGTGCAGCCCAGCATGCAACAGCTCTGGATGATCCAGGCCTCTGAAATCATCCACCAGGAGGCCTGTCACAGACCGGGCCGCTGGGGCCGATGTACCCCCTGGACCCTCTCCCCATGTAAACTCCAGGTATACAGAAAATAGCTCAACACTTTGGCAAAACAATGGTACCAGAATTGAATGTTCTACGACGTTTCTACAAGAAATTAAAATAAGTCAATTTTATATCAAGAAAGGTGACGGTGAATATGGGAGCCCGTCTGCTCACACCCATATATATTTTGGAACTTTTTCCATTGTTTTTTTATCGCTTTTTCTTGCATTATTCTTTTCTAATATAATAACTGACTATTTGGCATCATATAAGCATAACCAAGCTTATCCGTAGAGTGCCACCACTCAGGCACCATCTGGGAACACTGGCAGTATTCCCTATCTCCAGTCTGAGGCCAGGAAGAAATCTCATCAATATATCGCTATATTCAGCTTTTATCAACTCTACGGCTTATTATATCTATCAGAATTGATCTAAAATGATATAATAAAACACTATAACTAAACATTACAAACATTTATATACTATAGACTGATAGACCAGTCGGAATATTTTCGATATAAATCAATATCAGCTTCCCCTGTCGTCTCCATGTCGGTATTCTTTGTCTTTGAAGTAAGAAAAACAGTGTTTTAAGGGTAACTGAACTAGAACATCAGGTTTTACTTTAGAAATATAAGATTCGCTGCCTGAAACCACGTAAGTAGGCGGTTGTGCTCTGTATCCCTCTGCTGTTTGTAGGCCCGAAACTTCTTGTCAAGGTTACTTGGCTGACGGTGTGAAGTGGTGCTGTCACGCCTCTGTAAACACAAGGTGCACTGTGAATGTTCAAGATTGCGGTTAGTCAGAGACGCCGGATAAATACCTGTATGCATTGATGCACTTACAGAACGAAAACGCCTAAGATCTGCGCAACTCTTATTGCCAAAGATCATCCATGAGACAAATGGCATAAAAGAAGTGTAGGCTTGTATGTGTAGCATTAAACGAGCCAAATAATTTCGTCCAAACTGCTATCAGCAACGGTTTTCTATGATATCGTTAGTCACACCAGGTTTTCATGACATAAGTCTTAGCGTCACAACCACTGTCCAGTGGAGAAAGGTAGAGATGTTCACGGCATTAACGTGATCAAGTTACGCAACTTCCCTTTGAGTGGACGAGGCAGATATAATGAAAGTTTTTGAGACGTAATGGATGGTGAATTATGCTCAACAGGGACGTGGGCGGCAGTGCCTATGCTAGGGTTTTCCAAGGGTTTCTTTTCAATCTCAAAATGACTTTGAGGACCAAAAACCGTCCTATGTGTAATCTACCAGATTATAGGATCGCAGGAACTGGTTGTAATAGTACCCAGACAAGACGTACAGCCGCCTAAGTGGTGAGTATGATCACTAGCGCGACTTGTGACAAGCTAAGACGTAGTGCCTGGACCTGTGTTGACGGCGCATCAGGTCCCCTGCTCGAAGGTGAGCAGGTGAAGAAACAAAACAACGGATGCGAGAGGGCGTGGTGTTTTTGTGAGCGAGAAGTGATCGGGCACACAGGACTGGCGTGGTGAGTTTGGAGTCCCTTCCCCACTGCCTGATCAGATACGCTCCTGAGGAATAAGTGAGGAGCAGCAATTACAGAGGAGAAGTTCTTGCTGATGAGGAGGAATTGGTGGAGGTGTTTGAAGACTTTGTCACCAGGCCAGAGAGGACTCACAATCTGAGCGTGCGGGTGTCAATCGGAGAGTCCGTCGCAACCCAAGAAAAAAAAAGTTCGGAGACATGATAATTATGGACGTGATAGTGGTTTTGGAGTCGTGTTCCATTATGAATCATTAAACCATTGCTCAGGTAGTAGGTGGAGGTATCAGTCGAGTAGGCAACATCTGACCAAGACATGTTTAACATGAAATACATGACGAGACACGACGAAAGAGGTGCACACAGATTCTGAGACGTCCTAACGCCTGCACAAAGGCCTGGGAACAGACAGAGGTGAAAATTCGTGAAGGTATGGAGTATTCAAAATCCAATTCACATTCCAAGTTTATTCTCTATAAGGATTACAATGCTGAGTTTACAGAAATTTGGTTATGGTGTGGTTTACATGTAGTAAAATAGTGATTACAGAGTGTACCACTAGAAGCTTAGCATGGCTAGGCATTTTGGGCAGACTTAGTTTTATTCTTAATTGTAAAATATTACAAATTATGAGATAAGTTGGTATTATGGCTAAGTGACTAAATACTAGTTTGTGAGTTTAGCAATGTAAATGCTTTTGTTTTGGTACAGTACGTAGTTTCAGTATTGGAGTATCACAGGATTCATTATTTTAAGATTGAGATTAATATTTCTGTTTATGGTCAAATGAGTCAGTGAGTGTAAGTGTGAACCACCAGGTGGTATTCGTGTAGTTAGTTGACAGGGTGTATCAGGGAGATAAGATGTTTTCTAATGGTAGTTTTGAAGGTGATGAATGTGTCTGCAGTTCTAGAGTTCTCAGGTAGGGTATTCCAGATTTTAGGGCCTTTGACATACATTGAATTTTTGTAAAGGTTTAGTCGGACACGGGGAATGTCGTAGAGATGTTTGTGTCTGGTGTTATGCCTGTGGGTTCTGTCACAACTATCAAGAAAGCGTGTTAGGTCAAGGTTGATATTAGAGTTTAAGGCCCTGTAGATGTAGATTGCACAGTAGTAAGTTGTAGATGTACTGAACAGGGAGTAAGTTTAGGTCTATGAAGAGTGGGGGGGGGGTGTTGCCAGGGATGGGATTTAGTGATTATTCTTACTGCAGCTTTTTGTTGGGTTATTATTGGCTTTAGGTGTGTTGCTGCAGTTGATCCCCAAGCACAAATAGCATAGGTGAGGTATGGATAAATGAGTGGTATAGTGTGAGAAGGGCATTTTGGCGGCACATAGTATCGTATCTTGGAGAGGATCCCAACCGTTTTGGATACTTTTTGGTTATATGCTGGATATGGTGCTGAAATTCAGGTTGTTGTCAAGGTATAAGCCTAGGAATTTGCCCCCATTATTTCTGGTAATTAGAGTGTTGTCAATCTTAATGTTAATTTGTGCATCTCCTGCTCTGCTACCAAACATAATATAGTAGGTTTTGTCAGTGTTAAGCGTAAGTTTATTGGCTGTCATCCAAGTCGATATTTTGATCAGCTCCTCATTCACAGTGGTGTTGAGGGTGGCAAGATTAGGGTGAGAGATGACATAAGTCGTGTCGTCAGCAAAGAGAATGGGTTTCAGGTGTTGGGATACGTTTGGAAGGTCATTGATGTATATAACGAAGAGCAGGGGACCAAGGACACTTCCCTGTGGAACTCCAGTATCAAGTGGCCGTGTTGCTGATGCTGTGCCTTTAATGGTGACATACTGATACCTATTAGTAATGTAAGATTTGAAATAAGCAAGCGCATGACCTCTTATACCATAATGATCAAGTTTGTGGAGTAGGATGTCGTGGTCTACTGTGTCAAAAGCTTTTCTTAGGTCAATAAAAATTCCTAGTGGATATTCCTTATTTTCCAATGCTGTGTAAAGCAGATCTAGCATTTTTATGATTGCATCATTAGTGCTTTTATTTTTCCTGAATCCAAATTGGCACTTGTTCTATCTAGGCTAGAATATTGCTGCACACTAACAGCACCTTTCAAGGCAGGTGAAATTGCCGACCTAGAAAATGTACAGAGAACTTTCACGGCGCGCATAACGGAGATAAAACACCTCAATATTGGGAGCGCTTGAGGTTCCTAAACCTGTATTCCCTGGAAAGCAGGAGGGAGAGATACATGATTATATACACCTGGAAAATCCTCGAGGGACTAGTACCGAACTTGCACACGAAAATCACTCACTACGAAAGCAAAAGACTTGGCAGACGATGCACCATCCCCCCAATGAAAAGCAGGGGTGTCACTAGCACGTTAAGAGACCATACAATAAGTGTCAGGGGCCCGAGACTGTTCAGCTCCCTCCCAACACACATAAGGGGGATTACCAACAGACCCCTGGCAGTCTTCAAGCTGGCACTGGACAAGCACCTAAAGTCAGTTGCTGATCAGCCGGGCTGTGGCTCGTACATTGGTTTGCATGCAGCCAGCAGCAACAGCCTGGTTGATCAGGCTCTGATCCACCAGGAGGCCTGGTCACAGACCGGGCCGCGGGGACGTTGACCCCCGGAACTCTCTCCAGGTAAACTCCAGGCAGGGGTTGAGTATGTTTTGAGCCGTTATAAATGAATACAGTCTCCTGTGCACGAGTTTCTCAAAGATTTTGGATAGCAATGGTAAGTTAGATATTGGCCTATAGTTGTTTAAGTCTGTAGGGTCACCACCTTTAGGTATTGGTGTAACCCTTGCCATCTTGAGTAGTTTCGGGAAGGTGCTAGTCTCTAGTGACTTGTTGAAGAGTAATGAAATAGCATGCGAAAGGACATGGGCCACTCGCTTGTACAGTAATGGTGGGACATGAGACAGATTCCCCGAGTTATTTTTAAGTGACTTTATAATCTCGGTGTAGGTGGTGGTAGCCATGATAGGAGGCACCGGAAGAAGGGGGGAGGGAAAGAGAGCACTCTGAAGGTGTCAAACTTAAATTCAAGCTCTGGAGCTGTTGTGAGGGAAAAGTTCAATAGATAGGAGTAGCGAGGGAGTATATAGTAACAATAGTTTCATTGCCGGCTACTTGTTAAGGTAGGGTCAGTCTAGCTCCCGCTATCCCTTCCCCTCCTTCTTCCCGTCCCCCCGAAAGGTGACGTGTGGGGCTCCGGTCCAAACAGTAATCACTAGACTCACAGCTCCCAGCACTACTCTTGGATGACAGAGAGGGTCACCTGCCAAGCAACGAGTAGAACTGATCGAGATGGACTAACGTCCTGAGACTTCCCCTTTTTGGATTCAGTTACCTGTGCACCTGTATGAAATTGCAGGGCGTAACCCCCCCACATTGC
>NC_069448.1:38083958-38099817 GCF_026875155.1 Cherax quadricarinatus | reverse complement strand
ATTCCCTAGATCAAGAGCCTCTCCCCGCATCAAGGAACTTCCCGTGGGGGATTTAATTTACAAGGAACTTGGATGTGTTGTCGTGAGTTCTCGGCTCGTCGGGAATTTAGAGTTTAAGGTTTAATAAAATATAATAATAATAATAATAATAATAAAAATAATAATAATAATATTAATAAAAACTAAATAATAATAATAAAAATAAAATAATAATAAAAATAATAATAATAATAAAAAATTCTTATAAACTAAACAAAACCTTCATCATGACCCCACATTTTTATGATATTTTATTTTCTAGAGATATATCATGTTTCTATGTTTTAATATTGTTTATTTGTCATTTAGATGAATTGGATAGATAAATAAGCCGTAGAGATGATATTAGCATCTATGAAGCATAATAAACTGTTTTCCTTCCCCTCCTACATGTCTGTACACTCTCTGTGTAGAAATTTTGTCGTGCCCCCGTGTGAGTTGCTTCCCCTCCCAGCTCGTTGACACCGAGCTTGAGGTCGGTACCTCAGCCCCCAAAAATGACTAATGTTGCAAAAAATTCGTGCATGCCCCCCGAATAAAGGGTAAACTTATTTGGTTTTGGAGAATATATTCTGGTTAAAACCTCCCAAGTTTACCCCCTTGGACCCCCCTAAAACCCCGTGCAACCGGGAGCCTTGTTTTCCTGCAATTTCAGTCGTTATAGTGCCCTCCCTGCCCCTGAAATCCCTTTTCCCCAAGGGGGGTGTGTACCCCCTGATAATATGCAAAAAGTGACATAGCTTCTAAAGCACCTATGGAAAGACGCCAGCAGTACTGATCATGGGCCCCCTGTTTCACAAGGTCACAGCTCAAATCCTCGCAATTTCCCCCCGAAATGGCCGAATCACGCTGGGAAAGGGAGGTCTTGTCTTCTGTATGGCCTGCGGAGGAGGATTTAAAGGTCGTCGAGGTGCCTCCCCCAGATTTCCCAGGTCTAGTTGTGAAGACACGGGGGGTGCACCTGCGATCACGGCATTGTTGTTCCGCGATGTGTGTTTTTGGGAAAGGGCATGCGGTCTCAAACCCGTGCCCCAGTATTCAAACTTGGGCTGCCAGTTCTCCCTGGCTAACATAACCTAGTGTTTGCCTACATTATCGGCCTATTTACTACCTATGATATGGTCTTAGGGTCTACATTATTATTATATTACAGTTACCTCAATTGTCCTAATATTCAGTTGTCACTAACAGGTATAAAATACCTACATCTTCACTGAAGGGTAAATCTTCAATTATGAAGTACCTTCCAACACCTTCACCAACCGGGTGTGTGTGTATGTGTGTGTAGTGCTGTGTGTGTGTGTTGTGTGTGTTTTGGGTGGGTGTAAGGGCCACCCAAACCAAGCACTGGGGGGGTCTAACCACGAAATGTTGGGATCTTTGTAAAGACATAATCTGGCTGTGGAACTTTTTGCGACCCGAATAAATTTCCACACCCTGCATGTCTGCTAAACTCCCTGCATGCTCTGCTACACTCACTTGCCATACCTGCTACACTCCCAGCATGTCTGCTACTACTCTCAGCATGTCTGCTACACTCCCTGCTTGTCTACTTACACTCCTGCATGTTCTGGCTTGACTACCAGCATGCTTTGCTACACTCCCTGCATGGCTGATACACTCACCAGCATGCATGCTTAACACTTCCTGCTACCTGCTACACTTCCTGCATACCTGCTCATACCTGCATATCTGCTTCACTCCATTAAAACAAAACCTACGTATTAAAACTTACATCTTTCCAAGGGCTAGTGCAAATATTTTTATTTTAGATTAACAAAAATTTAATAATTTCTTATTTATAAATTAAAGTGTAAATATTTCTTATTTATATATATTGATTAATATCTTTGTAGTGATAACTGCTCCTGATGGGGAGCAGCAGCAGGATATACTGCACCACTCTCTCGGGGCCCTTAACACAACAAACAATTTGGTGCTGTGTCATGGGAGATCGCCAACCACATGGGGTGTGATTACTCTTCTCTTATATACATATATTAGTGATGCTGATTACTTGATTGAGTTTAATATATGCTGGCCTTGTAGATTATAACTTTTCTCTCTGACATTTGCAGACTTCACCATCCTGTCTAGAAGCCGTTATTTATTAGCTGTTTTACTATTCATTATATTTTTGTTTGCAGAAGTATATATGGAAGATTCTATTGTTCAATAAAGCCTAGAGATAAGGCCTGTGTTTCTATCACAACCAATTTATTGAACATTGAATCCTGGGCTAACTGGTGGTGCATCTTGTGCTAGACTACATCACTACTTGGAGCGTTTTTACTGAACTGAAGGAGGCTAGAGTGAGACCTGGCCCTTATCAACGGCTGCCTCAGGAATGGAAACCACTGGTTTAAGGACTTTCGAAAACTTCTTGGGGAGCCCTCCTAAAGAAGATCTAAGATAAACTAAGTCTGCCTCATCAATTTTGGTCACCTTAGGATATATGAGGCTATCTTCTGTGTGTATCCTACGAAGAGCTATCAAAAACCCTATTAAGTCTCTAGTATATTAAACCTACAAATGAAATCTTTGCAGCCTATCGCCTTGAAACTCGCCGGCCAGCAGATTGTTGGTATCCTTACACTTAGAGGGAATACCTTCAAGCACTGAAAAATTTTAGTAAGGACTGTCACTTCCAAGCAGTGAACAGCATGATCAGTATTGTGTAAAGTCCATCAGGGATTGCTTTTATCATGGCATGCAATCACCATTATAATACAGCGCGTTTTTGGAGAATAAAACTCTCGAATCTAGAGCTCTTGCCTTTGACAGGCAAGAAGCTCTCTAGATTCAGCCCAGAATGAAATTCTGAGTCTACAGTACTACCACTAGCCTTCTCGAGTGGTAATAAAGTGCTGCAATTCCTGACCATAGACCTCTCTGCAATGACAGTTACTGTGGGAACCTGCCTCAGTGACAGAGCAGCAGGGTTAAGGTGCTGTTTCTTTCTGTGGTTTTTTCAAAGACATCCACCCCCTCAAGGAAGGTTCCTTGATGTTTGGTGAGGGGCTTCTTGATTTAGGGAAGTGGATACTGTGTGTCCGGTTCCCCGAAATTAAGCCTTGAATACATTCCACATCACCCCCCATGCGCGGTATAATCCTTCGGGTTTTTAGCGCTTCCTTTGATTTTAATAATAATAATAATAGTAATCAAGACATCCAGTCCAAAGTGTTCCGTGCTCGTGAAGCCATTGTGCCATAAATGCCACAAGAAAGGTAACTTTGCTAAAGCTTGTCGTTCGTCGTGCATAATGCTTCACAACAAGAGCTAGTTGCCTCCACACATTCAGTGATCATGCGACCTTTGAGAAACTCTAGCAACAGTGACTTCTGTGGCTACTCCAAATTCACTCTCATAGGCAGTTGTGAAAGTATTCATCAAAGGAACAGAAGTAGATGGTCTTTTTGATAGTGGCAGCTCAGAGAGTTTCATCAACCTTGACTTAGTTAAACGGCTCTCCTTGACTCTACATCACTCATCAGGTACCGTTTCCATGGCATCAACATCTCTCTCTATTCAGACCTTAGGGTTTTGTAAGGTAAATCTCAGAGTTAATGGAAAGGATTATCAAGATGTACATTTAGCTATTCTGCCACAACTGTGCTCTGATGTTATCCTTGGTCAGGACTTTCAGAAGCTGCATGGTAGTGTCACCTTAACATATGGAGGTGAACTGCCTCCTCTTGTTGTCTGTGGACTTAGCACTTTAAGGGTAGACCCACCAAAGCTGTTTGCAAATCTTACCGCGGATTGCCATCCTATATCAGCTAAGTCACGCCGCTATTCTTATGAGGATCGGATGTTCATTGAGAAAGAAACTCAGAGGCTGCTGAAGGAGGGTATTATAGAACCGAGTGATTCCCCTTGGCGTGCACAGGTTGTTGTTGTTAAAGATGGTTATAGGAAACGGAGACTGGCTATCGATTACTCTGAGACAATCAACAAATTTACACTTCTTGATGGTACCCTCTACCTCGAATTGACGATACAGTGAACAAAATTGCTCAGTACTACGTGTTTAGCACAATTGATCTGCAGAGTGCCTATCATCAAGTCCCTATAAGGAAATGAAGATAAACCATACACAGCGTTTCAGGCTAGTGATGGCCTGTATCAGTTTACCAGAGTCCCTTTTGGAGTCACCAATGGGGTAGCCTGCTTCCAACGAATTATGGATTCACTCATTCAGGAAGAGCAACTCATGGGAACTTACGCGTATTTAGATAATGTTACCATTTGTGGGAAGACCCGGAGGAACATGATGCAAACCTTGATAAGTTTTTGGAAGCCGCCAAGAAGAAAAATATCAGTTACAATGAGGAAAAGTGCACTTTTTCAACTAAAAGGCTTAGCATCCTTGGTTATGTAGTGGAAGGAGGTTCAATATTCCCAGACCCTGAACGACTACGACCTCTACGGGAACTTCCAATGCCTCAAGACAAAAAGTCACTCCGAAGAACTCTTGGTCTCTTTGCTTATTACTCACAATGGATCTACAACTATTCAAGTAAAGTCCGCCCATTGAGTGCTACCACATTTCCTGTGACAAAGGAAGCAGAAGCCGCTTTCCATACTCTCAAACAGGACATTGAAAACTCAGTAGTTCAAGCCATTGATGAGTCCCTACCATTCGAAGTGGAAACGGATGCATCTGACATTGCCATTGCTGCAGTCTTATCTCAGGCAGGACGACCAGTAGCCTTCTTTTCGAGAACTTTTCAAGGATCAGAGAAATGTTAAGCTGCTGTAGAAAAGGAAGCCCAGGCCATCATAGAAGCAGTTCGCCACTGGAGGCATTATTTAACTGGTAGACATTTCACCATAAGGACTGACCAACGGTCCGTGATGTATATGTTCGACAAGAGGCACAAAAGTAGGATAAAGAATGACAAGATATTACGCTGGAGGATGGAACTATCGTGTTATGACTTTGATATTCTGTACCGACCGGGTCAAGAGAACATCTCACCTGATGCATTCTCTAGGTCCCACTGTGGAGCAGCATGTCATGATTTGCAATCACTCTCAGCTCTCCACAAGGCTTTGTGTCACCCAGGAGTTACACGCCTGTACCATTTTGTCAAATCAAAGAACATGCCCTACTCAGTGGAAGATGTGCGACAAGTGATCAGAGCATGCAGAGTATGTGCAGAGTGCAAGCCAAACTTTCATCAGCCAGAGAAGACTCATCTCATAAAATCCACCCAGCCTTTCGAAAGATTGAATATAGATTTCAAAGGACCTCTACCAAGCACAAATCAGAATAGGTATTTCCTTAACATAGTAGATGAATATTCAAGGTTTCCCTTTGTATTCCCCTGTGCAAATATGGCTGCTTCAACTGTTATTAGTTGTCTTTCACAGTTGTTCTCTATTTTTGGTATGCCAGCTTATATCCATTCAGACAGGGGATCCTCGTTCATGAGTAACGAACTTCAGGAGTTTTTGGCTAGCAAAGGTATTGCCTGCAGCAGAACAACAAGCTACAACCCTCAAGGCAATGGTCAAGTGGAGCGGTTCAATGGTACTATATGGAAGGCAGTTACAATGACATTAAAGTCGCGCAATCTACCTGTTCAACACTGGCAAACTGTCCTACCTGATGCTCTTCACTCTATTAGATCACTGCTGTGCACAGCTACTAATGCAACCCCTCATGAAAGACTCCTCAAAATATTCACGTCGTTCCTCTACGGGAGCCTCCGTGCCCACTTGGTTATGTCATCCTGGACCCGTTCTCCTGAAGAGTCACCGTAGGATGAACAAGACGGATCCTTTAGTGGAAGAGGTAGAGCTCCTGCAAGCTAATCCACATTACGCCCACATTCGCTACCAAAATGGTGAAGAGACTACAGTATCTACAAGACATTTAGCCCCAGTTGAAATCCCTATTAGTGTGGAATCTCAAGATACACCAATAGATGTGAAAGATGCTTCGTTTTCTCCTGGAAAGCCCCTTGAGACTACCCCTATGGAAATAGAGGATTCTGCTCCAGCAGTTAATCAAACCCCGCTGGAAAATATCGAACCTGGTGAAGAGGCTCAAGGGCTACGAAGGTCGGGACGTGTACGTCGCCCACCTAACAGTTTGGGAGATTACTGTCTCTGATATTTTAGAAGGGGGAGATTGTAGTGATACTGGTCCTGTGGGGAGCAGCAGCAGGATAATACTGCACCACCTCTAGGGGCCCTTAACAACAACAACAGTTTGGTGTGGTCATGGGCACCAACACATGGTGTGTGATTCTCTCCTACTTTATCCATTTATCACGGATGCAGATTACATGGTGAGTTTAAATATGTGGCCTGTAGTTATAACTTTTCTCTTGACATATGCAAGACACACCATCCCTGTAGAAGCCATTATAGATGTACTAGCATTATATTTGTTGTTGCAGAAGTACTATGAAGATTCTATGTTCAATAAAGCCTAGAGATAAGCCTGTGTTTCTATCACAAACCACTGCATTTATGGTTATGTATCATTATAATTGAATATAAACTTATGATTCTGGAGGTCATCCACTGTAGGATCGCACACCAGATGAGCTCTGTAGGCTATTAGAAAGTAGGCGTGTGATGCCATTTGCTCCAGTTTTAATTCTAGTGGCACTAAAATATCCCAATAACCACTGATGACTTACAGATTTAGCCTAAGTGCCGTCTTTGAAGTGCGCCTTTCATGGATTTAGCATGAATAAGGCGTATAAAAGGTTAGTAATACAGGGACAAGTTGGCGATGTCCTGCAAAGTTTTTATTCTTAAAAGGCTCGTATATGGTGTTATGTAAGCAGTAGGTTAAGAGTTTTTCCAATATGACATCAGTTGAGTATGTACTTACAAAACTCTACCTTTTTTCCTCAATTTCAGTGCTTAGCATGATTGTGTGAGTACCTTTGAATAAAATTTATTAGATGGGGTTATTACTGCAGATAAAGCGTGGGTCTTGGCAATTGTACGCATACGGTTTCTAACATGAAAGGACCCAAATCAGATTGTTGGTGTATGTCACAGATGTCTCGTTTGCTGTCACCACTGTGACTTCTTGGCGACACATTCTTGTATTAGAAAGTGCAGAGACATTGCATGTCGAATTTAGGGTTGACAAAGTAAGAACATACGGTTGATAACGGTATTAACATCAATTTATGAGTAATTCTAACAAGAAAGGTGAGTTTAGCATTGATCAAATTAGTAGATGCAAGGAGTGATGAAGGTCTATTCATATAATGAGTGAAACGATAATCAGCAGATATCTATAAGATGATGTAATCTCAAAAATTGATGTAGGTGATAATAGAATTGAGATCACACAATATTAGTGTAAGCTGTGGGGCAAGATATTTAGTCTTGGTTAGTCAAAAAAGGCTGTAATGAGAGTTAATTTTCATACCTCTTAATGTGTGTTAAGCATGGTTTGATGAATATCTAGCTAGGATTGAAGCGTTTAAGTCATGAATGTCGACTGTCTGAGGACAATATTAGTGGTGTGAAATTAATTAATAGCAAGATCTGAAATTCGTACTACATATCCAGTATTAAGCAAAGGTTTGCATCATTAAACTATGTTTCCACAGAGTGATCTAGAGAAAGGTTGTTGAGCGTGAGTAGACATTGTAGGCCAAATATGGAGTTCGACAAAAGAACTAAGCACCAATGAGCTGATGTCTGTAGTCAAAAGTAAGCGGAGGTGGTCCCTCATAGGAAAGTTTGTGAAGGAGGTGGTAAGAGGCAGAATTATTGTATGCATTTGGAGCTATACTCCGAACAGGCAATTCCATGAGTTTCGAGGGTAGAATGGACGACCAAATAGTGAACTTCTATTAATATTGGTGACCCTGTTGATACAATGTGGCAAAATACATTTATAAAGACCAGGATTACATGGAATACCTCTGGAATTAGCAGGACTGGAGTCCTAGGAGATGGGAAGATACAAGTTATCCTAAATGCATCTGGAATGTAGAGGGATGTAATGGTTGCAGTTAACATAAACAGTGTAAAACCACCACTTTCTAGGGTAATTACGTGATGAATTGTGGAAAATGGGATCAACTCCTATCCTTACTTTCGACCTGAATGTCTACTTAATCCGGGAAGTGTGATAATAATAAAGCTAATAAAGGGTACAAAGAATCTGTACAAAACACTATGACCTATATGGCAAAACTTGGGTGCCTGATCAGCTTCACTACAAGTAGGGAAGAATTATTAGTATAGGCCGGAGAAAACCTGAGGATGTAAACGCACGTGATCCTGAGGAAAATGTAATGAGAACATAGAATGGAACCAACACTGTAGAAGGCTAATGGCCATCGAGCAGGTCTTATCAAACACCTAACATTACTTGAATCGGGTCTAGACGATGAAATCATTGTGACTCCCTGTGAACTGTGGGGAGTGCTGTTAGATCATGTATGCCACATGATACTGGGAAATGAAATGATCATGTTCACTGTCTAATTGGTACAGGCAGAGTGAGGCTGTTAGCACTCAACTCTAGTTTACTGTTGTGAAAACAGTGGACATCCCGTCACAAATGACCAGGGATCTTGTGGAGATAACAGGCGTACATCATCAATTACTCTTGAGAGTGTACATCTGGATCAACATCAGCAGGACATGAATCTCTTGCCTGTAATACAAGCCTACTTTGTCTTGGGACAAACCACAGGAGATATGCAACTCCTTGCCTGTGGAATTTCAACGAGTGCTCGTTTCGTAGAGATGAGACTATTACAGATGAGTCGTCTAGGGTGATAAACACAGGGTGATTACTCTAGCAATGCACTGGGATTAATTCCGTGGCAAAATCATTATAACCACATGAGATATCATATGACTCACCAGATTGGAGTGTTCAGCCAGGTTATTGACAACAATAGACTATGGTGCCTCCGAGTCCACATAACTCGATAACAATTGAATGAGACATGGTTATAGTCAAACACCACTTCAAGAGACCTAGTAACATTTTATTCACACTTCCAGACACACAGCTAATAGAACTTGGCAATCTAAGTTCATAACTTCGTTGAGAGTCATTCAGGCAATCACCAGACCCTTGTTCCTAGAAGAAGAATGCCTTAACGATGTAGACACAAGCTTTCCGTCTATAAACAGAGATACATGTAACTACATAGCACAAGCATCCTTCAAAGCAAATTTCGGATAAAAATCAACGCCCCAAAGCTGTCTAGGATATCTAATTGGGCTGTGATTTGCAGATTCGAACATGATTCAGAACCGGGCACATGCTATGATAACCACACGTCTTCAATAAAATCCTCCAATCCTATCAATCTCCTATACCAATAGAGATAATCGAAGACACAGACCCATGTATTCTAATTCTACAGCAGAATGTCCTACAACTGATCCAAAACTGATGGTACTGCATCCAGAAAATTCAGATGTTGGAGCAGACCACATTAGACTCATTCCCTGAATGAGAAGCATCGAAATGTTTTGAGACACAAGACAATGTTACGAATAAGAGTACGCTTAGTCCTCGCACAAAGACTCAACGGCATTTAAACTGAATGCACAAACTCGTGTACTCACCAAGAACTTCAGGAACCTCAACGACCGAACGTGCTAGATAGGCCTCTAACGAGCTTGTCCGACCTATAGTGAACGGACATGGAACGGGTACAGGACAATTCATGAAAACAAAGGCATACACTGATACTAAGCGCACCAACCAACATCCAGGAGTAAATCGATTCATCTTTCACCTTCACATGCATCAGTGAGATATGTTTTGATAAGACTTGCTCGAACATGTGCCAGTTATTGGGGCCATAAACAGTTTCAAGCTGCTAATATATCACTCAGTGTAATATTACTGCTTTCTGCAGGTCAAGTGTGCAACCTCAACTCAAATTCAGGCCATAAATGAATCAATGCTTGCGATCTACTCTGGTTGTTACAGTGGGCATGAATTCTTGCTGCATGTACCAATCCTGCCATTATCTCAGATGAAATTGGTAGGTCAGTAAATAAATTTACTCATTCACAAAGGGAACAGGTCTGTAGAGTTGTGTTGAACTCCTAACATTGATGTAACAAATGACTTTCAGAACTTATAAAGCATTCTTAATTACCCATTATCGAGATCAAGCTCGATATCAACACTTGTAATGTCTCATATAGAATCCTAGCCAAGTTTAAAACGAGCTTTGAAATGGCATCAAAGCTAAATGCAAAGACACAAGATATGATTCTTTAAGAAGAAATGCGTCGACAATTCCATTGTACTAACAAGATTATATGAAACGCCAACAAGTGGAGTCAGTACACCTTGTGAACATACAGCCAAACCGTACTGCCTCAGAAGCAGTCAATCTTCCATCCTTGCAGTTGACATTAACATCCACAGAGTTCCTTTGTCTCTACAACGTCATTTCGCATGAAAATTATCCAGGCTTACAGTGGGTTTAGCAGACACTATACTCTTCACTAAGACACGTCAGGCTATCCTGTCAGACTGTGCTCAACGTGACACTCGACCTCGTGGTCAAACCTGTGAGTCCACTGAGATTGTACTGATGGTTGAAAGTGTATACTAGTGGTCCAGAACCGAAAACATCTCTAATAAACTATGTCATAGTGTCGCCTACGATTTCAAAAACCAACGTTATTACCTATGGAATTACTTACCAATAGCACCAACCTGATACATTTTCTGATATGAAATAGTACTGTTCTAAAGCCAAGATACGAAGAACATCAAATACCTTTCATCCGTGGACTGCTGTGAGCAAAGCAATTTCGCGGCTTTCACTAGAGTCAATCCACATAAAGGATCACTTGAAAACTGAAATAATGGATCCGAGTTACAACCTATACAGATCTACAAGTGAACAGACATAACTGGGGTGGAGTGTTGCCATTTAATCAATATCCAAACAGTGAAGTACTTTATTGCATACTGCAATGACGAAAAAAAGGCTACATATACATAGTTCATTGGAACCATCACATAACCCCCAGAAATGGAGCTAAACTGTCTTCCCTACTCCACTTCTCACCAGTCAGCCTTCAATTTTGTATCGTTCTTAATTAGGACCGGGGACAAAACTTATCCTGTCTGAATCTAGAATGGCGCCCTGCGCTGTCTACTGTTCGTAACTTCCTAGACCCACCTAAATTTAAAATGCTCCAAACTGAACACCAGATAATCTGATTCTCTATTTTTTGGAATATCGACCTGTCTCATACTTCCCCTTAAACTTTAGTAACTTATTATTGCATCTTGTACTTCGAAGTTGTTCTGAATTCCTTCAATACTATTTATGTCGTTCATCCGATATCATGTACGCCCTCATAATTTATCTAAGTAATTGTTCTCAATTCCGTGATGAGGCACCTATTATTACCAGATCTCATTCGTTATAATTATGATGGTTCTCCAGAATCCCACCATATTCTGCTACAGTTCTAAACTTATATTGATCAATATGGTCTATAACCAACTCTTTCCTTGACCATATTTAGCACCGTCTGTCTTTTCAACATAGTTATTGCTATATGTAATAGGTGCCAAGTGAGAACCCGAAAGATTTCGATCGCTGAAGCCTCATCTATGTGTGGTTTGCGATTTGTGTTACGCTAGAATGCCTCAATCATTGCTGGAGTTGCAGGGTTTCATAGAGTAATCTGCAACTTATAGGGTTGATTCACCTTTACATACCAATATTCATCACGGTATAATCGTCATTTGAGCAAAACTATTCTTTTACCGTAGGATACCAAGTGTAGCGCATGGCGAAACCTTACCATAGGTCACTCACACGTTGTGGTAAACCTGACCTCCACAATTTCTTATACGATATCTATCCATGCATGACAGTATAAATTGCGTCCGTAGACCGCTCACTAAGTATGCAGCTAGCTTTAATAGTGGACTGTTAAATTAAGTAGTTGTTTAACTGAAGAGATCGGGGGTATGTTTAACACATGGATTTTTTTCCATTATAGGAATCAACCGTGGTTACATATACCACACTTCACTCCAGAATTCTACTGGTGGTCACGATGTGTCTGGATTCTCCATAAACTTATCCATGTACAAACATACCTTTACTGGCCAGTTAGCTAGCTTCTAGAACCAGGTACATTAACATGTGGAAGTTTGATCTTTATTTCATCCCATTAACACCAATTCTATTTCGTTTGTCCTGCTAACTACACAGGTCTTATTCATGGACGAGGTATCGTTGGATTTGTACCGTTAGAAGTCTGATTCCATCAAACTCCCATTGTTTTCCTCGGAGATGAACCAGCACGTTCACTCAAGTGCAGTAAGGACGCATTAGGTTTCATTGATTCGTGATGTAACCTCAATGTTTAGTCACTGATTACATTACATTCAACAAGGGACGATTTAATTGTCTAGTAAAATTATTTTTATCAATTAGAGGTCACTCCATTGTATCTGAGACCGATTCTAGTTGCATTATCAGGGTTAATTTCCATGGACAACAACTCCATCATGCACCTGTCCCCTGGTCCTATTTATCCAGCTGAATATGCTCTACCATGGACTAATTCCACTTTACGGTTACTGGGTCACGTAAATCAGTAATCTCCTAGCTTCTTCCTGTCTACCGGAAGTGAGGCCTACATATTATCCATTAGGCGCTCCATGAAGCACAGCTTTCCTAGTCTTGTTTCTAATGCTTCTACTACATTCAAAACTAACTTACTGCTAGCCTCCTGTCCCAGTCGCCATCCCATAAGCATTCATGTTGCAGGTGCAGATTTTGGAACCAGCTTTTCATTAAATACAAATACATTTTGATCAATCACACCTTAAACAGCTATTGAATTCACTATATGTTTCTGAAATTAAATAATGATCCAGCACGCGGCCCCTGAGCTTCAATACTGGTCAGTTGTATCTAAACACTTAATCTGCGTATCTCCACAGGATACGATTCAGCACTCCCGGTTATTTGCTGCTGCTGTTTTCTGGGGTCTTACTACAATCCTTCTTCTTTAGGCTTATCTCTTCAGTGTTTCAATTCACTGTGTCACCTGCACTTAGCTTTCCATCTGCACCTGGGAACCATTTTATGTGGAAATTTTTATACTGATTACTTTATTATTTGTGATAGAAACACAGGCCTTTTCTCTAGGCTTATTGAACATAGAATCTTCTAGTCTTTTGCAAAAAACAAAAATAATGACTAGTACATCTAATAATGGCTTCTACAGGGATGGGGATGTCTTGCTTGTCAAAAGAAAGTTATAATCAGGCCACATATTTAACTCACCTGTAATCGCATCGGTGATAAATGGATAAAGTAGGAGAAAAATCAACACCATTGTGGTGAACATGATGACACGCCAAACTGTTGTTGTTGTTAAGGGCCTAGAGTGTGCAGTATTATCTGCGCTGCTCCCCAGGACCAGTATACTACAAACTCCCCCTTTAAAATATCAGAGACAGTAATCTCCAAAACTGTTAGGTGGGCGACGTACCGTCCCGACTTTCGTAGCCCTTGAGCTCTCACCAGGTTCGATATTTTCACGGGGTTTGATTAAACTGTGGAGAGAATCCCTCTATTTTCCCATAGGGGGTATCTCAAGGGCTTTCCAGGAGGAAAACGAAGCTCTTTCACATCTATTGGTGTATCTTTAGATTCCACACTAATAGGGATTTCAACTGGGGCTAAATGTCTTGTAGTTACTGTAGTCTCTTCACCATTTTGTAGCGAATGTGGGCGTAATGTGGATTAGCTTGCAGGAGCTCTACCTCTTCCACTAAAGGATCCGTCTTGTTCATCCTACGGTGACTCTTCAGGAGAACGGGTCCAGGATGACATAACCAAGTGGGCACGGAGGCTCCCGTAGAGGAACGACGTGAATAGTTGAGGAGTCTTTCATGAGGGGTTGCATTAGTAGCTGTGCACAGCAGTGATCTAATAGAGTGAAGAGCATCAGGTAGGACAGTTTGCCAGTGTTGAACAGTAGATTGCGCGACTTTAATGTCATTGTAACTGCCTTCCATATAGTACCATTGAACCGCTCCACTTGACCATTGCCTTGAGGGTTGTAGCTTGTTGTTCTGCTGCAGGCAATACCTTTGCTAGCCAAAAACTCCTGAAGTTCGTTACTCATGAACGAGGATCCCCTGTCTGAATGGATATAAGCTGGCATACCAAAAATAGAGAACAACTGTGAAAGACAACTAATAACAGTTGAAGCAGCCATATTTGCACAGGGAATACAAAAGGGAAACCTTGAATATTCATCTACTATGTTAAGGAAATACCTATTCTGATTTGTGCTTGGTAGAGGTCCTTTGAAATCTATATTCAATCTTTCGAAAGGCTGGGTGGATTTTATGAGATGAGTCTTCTCTGGCTGATGAAAGTTTGGCTTGCACTCTGCACATACTCTGCATGCTCTGATCACTTGTCGCACATCTTCCACTGAGTAGGGCATGTTCTTTGATTTGACAAAATGGTACAGGCGTGTAACTCCTGGGTGACACAAAGCCTTGTGGAGAGCTGAGAGTGATTGCAAATCATGACATGCTGCTCCACAGTGGGACCTAGAGAATGCATCAGGTGAGATGTTCTCTTGACCGGTCGGTACAGAATTCAAAGTCATAACACGATAGTTCCATCCTCCAGCGTAATATCTTGTCATTTTTTTATCCTACTTTTGTGCCTCTTGTCGAACATATACATCACGGACCGTTGGTCAGTCCTTATGGTGAAATGTCTACCAGTTAAATAATGCCTCCAGTGGCGAACTGCTTCTATGATGGCCTGGGCTTCCTTTTCTACAGCAGCATAACATTTCTCTGATCCTTGAAAAGTTCTCGAAAAGAAGGCTACTGGTCGTCCTGCCTGAGATAAGACTGCAGCAATGGCAATGTCAGATGCATCCGTTTCCACTTCGAATGGTAGGGACTCATCAATGGCTTGAACTACTGAGTTTTCAATGTCCTGTTTGAGAGTATGGAAAGCGGCTTCTGCTTCCTTTGTCACAGGAAATGTGGTAGCACTCAATGGGCGGGACTTTACTTGAATAGTTGTAGATCCATTGTGAGTAATAAGCAAAGAGACCAAGAGTTCTTCGGAGTGACTTTTTGTCTTGAGGCATTGGAAGTTCCCGTAGAGGTCGTAGTCGTTCAGGGTCTGGGAATATTGAACCTCCTTCCACTACATAACCAAGGATGCTAAGCCTTTTAGTTGAAAAAGTGCACTTTTCCTCATTGTAACTGATATTTTTTCTTCTTGGCGGCTTCCAAAAACTTATCAAGGTTTGCATCATGTTCTCCTGGGTCTTGCCACAAATGGTAACATTATCTAAATACGCGTAGGTTCCCATGAGTTGCTCTTCCTGAATGAGTGAATCCATAATTCGTTGGAAGCAGGCTACCCCATTGGTGACTCCAAAAGGGACTCTGGTAAACTGATACAGGCCATCACTAGCCTGAAACGCTGTGTATGGTTTATTCATTCCTTATAGGGACTTGATGATAGGCACTCTGCAGATCAATTGTGCTAAACACGTAGTACTGAGCAATTTTGTTCACTGTATCGTCAATTCGAGGTAGAGGGTACCCATCAAGAAGTGTAAATTTGTTGATTGTCTCAGAGTAATCGATAGCCAGTCTCCGTTTCCTATAACCATCTTTACAACAACAACCTGTGCACGCCAAGGGGAATCACTCGGTTCTATAATACCCTCCTTCAGCAGCCTCTGAGTTTTTTTTCTCAATGAACATCCGATCCTCATAAGAATAGCGGCGTGACTTTGCTGATATAGGATGGCAATCGCGTAA
>NC_069448.1:38065489-38083458 GCF_026875155.1 Cherax quadricarinatus | reverse complement strand
ATACACATTTTTAAAGACGAGGTTTGATAAAGCTCATGGGGGGGGAGAGAGAGGGCCATAGAAACCCGGTAAGAGGCGGGGCCAACTGGGACTCGCCCCCCCGCAACCACAAATAGGTGAGTACAAAAGGTGAGTACACCCCCCACAAAACCCCCCTCCACCATCGACACAAACACTTGACACAAACCGTACCCCCCCTCCCCTAACCCCCTCTCCCCCTTCCCTAACACCTAAACCTTGCCCCACCCCTCCCCCAAACCACCTAACCCCTCCCCAAACCATCAACCCCCCCCCAACTACCTCCCCCCCTCCAAACCATCCCCCCCCCCCCCCCCTAACCACCCCATCCCCTCTCTCCCTAAAAACCACAAACCCCCCCCCCCCCAACTATTCTCCCCCCTCCAATAACCATCCCCCCCCCTCCCCACCCACCTCCCCTTCCTCCAACCACCTTTTCCCCCTCCCCCAAACCCACCCCGCCCCCCCCTTTGTGGAGCAACGGGGAACCCTAGAACCAGAATGAGAAAAAGGGGGCCCCAAGGCCGAATCTGGGGGGGAGGAATGGGGGGGTAAGCTAAAAAAAAAAAGGGAAAGATGGGGAAGGAGACTAGATGAGGGGAAAGGAAGAGGAAGAGGGTTTAGCAGCAGAATGCAAAGGTGGAAGCAAAGGCCACAGCAGCAGAAATAAAGAAGAAGATTAGAAGGGGAGCTGGACATCTGAAACAGCACAGAGACAAAGATATTAAGAAGTAGCATCCAATGGCTACATCAAACACAGAAAACAGGTCTGAAGGAAGCATGGAAACTAAACTGATAGAGGTCCCTGTCAAAAAACCACATGGGGCCAAAAAAAAGACGGGGAGCCACTAGGACAGATGAAGGGTTGGAAGACTTAAGGGGAACAGGACATGTGCAAGGCCTTTACCAATCCCTGGGGGGGCCAGGAACAGGTGAGCAGGAAGGACAAAACCCAAGAAGCATAGGGGCCATAACAGGAAAGGGGCGAAGGAAGGAACACCCTGGGGGGATAAAACACATCAGAGGATGAATGGAGTACAGGGGAGGTGGGGAAAGGGGGGAAAATCCGTGTTTGTCTATGGGGTAGACGAAGCTAAAGGGGAAACTTATATGAAAGAAAGCAGGAGGAAAAAAACGATGAAGATATCATGAAGGGTAGGGAGGGGGACAGACCCAGGGGCAAATTTTGGGGAAATTGGGTGGTTAAAAGAAAAGGAATCGGCCTCTCAAAAATTTTCAAGGGAGAATCAACCCCAACCATGATCCTGCAGGGAAAAACATGGGTGACAGGCAAGCGGAGTTTTCCGGGGTGTGTACCCGATCGGGTAGAACACAGGACGAAAGGGAAACGATGAAAGAGAGAGTTCAAAAAAGAAAGGAGAAATGGGAGGAAATGAAAAAGGAAGCAGAATAACCCAGCATCAAATGGAAGGACAAGCACACCCCCCAAAACACCTGCAGAAGGACTCCCAGCACGACACCCCAAGGCAACTGAACAATCAAACCAACCATCACAAACACGATCCCCTCTGTTTCACCCCCTGCAACCACAGTTACAGTATAAGGGAACAGAAAGGTTGGGGGGGAAGGTTTTGGTACACAAATGCAGATGGATTAACGAATAAACGTGAGGAATGCAAGAAAGAAATTCAATGAGAAGTCGCAGACATCATAGCAGTTACAGAAACAAAACTCACAGGGAGACATAACAGATGATCTTCCCACCAGGAATACCAGATCATGAGGAAAGATAAAGGGGCAGGGGGGAGGTTGGTGTTCTCTGCTCGTAAAAAACAGATGGAAATTCGAGAAAAATGGAGGCATAGATGGATGAAGGAAGAGACTACAAGCAGGTACACTTCAGTCTGGGGAACACAAAGTGTCATGCAGTGATGTATAATCCACCACAGAACTGCAGGAGCCAAAGAGAAATTATGAAGAGAGCAACAAAAGCAATGGTGGAACACACTTGCTGAGGAGCAAGAAGAGCTCACTCCAGCAAGCAAAGTTTCTTCTGGTTATGGGATTTCAACCATAGGGAGATTGACTGGGAAAACCTGGAGCCACATGGGGGTCCCGAAAACATGGAGACCAGATTTTGGACATGGGAGCCTGGAAAACTCATGCACCAACATGTTAAGACCACTACCAGAGTGAGAGGGAGGATGAACCAGCAAGAATTGGATCCTTGTGTTCACCTGGGCAGCTCAGACATTGAGGACGATCAAGTATAGAGTCCCCCAAGGATCAAGAGACCACGCGTGGTTCTGCGTGCTTTGAATACATAGTAGAAGGCTGGCAAGTGGATGAGAATAACAGGAGGTTGAATGGGAAAAGCCGACTATAAAAGAGGGGACTACATAGGGTTGAAGAACTTCCTAGCGGGAGTCCAGTGGGACAGAGAACTTGGCAGGGAAGAAAAAAAAGAAGGAAAAAAAAAGAAAAAAAAAAAACCAGTAAAATGAAATGAGGAATATGTAACAACAACATGCAAGGAGGCCAGTGGAAAGTTTATTCCCAAGGGCACCAGTAAAAACAGAAGACCAGAACGAAGCCCCTGGTTTACCCGACGGTGTAAGAGGCAAAAACAAAGTGCAATAGAGAATGAAAAAAGACAGAAGCAGAGAACTACTCAAAAATAGGGAAGATCGTCGCAGAGCCAGGAAGAGAGTTGCACACTTGGTAAGGAGGGAGCCCAGCAACAGTATGAAAATGACATAGCATCGAGAATCAAGACGACCCGAAACTGTTTGGCCATAGCCCCATCAGAGGAAGACAACAGTCCCAAGACCAGGTGATCAGATTAGGACAGAAGGTGGAGACTCACAAGAATATCAGGAGGTATGTGAAGGAGCTGAACACAGGAGATTTAAATGAAGTTTTTAACAGTAGAAGACCAGGAAGCTGTGGAAGAACACACAGAAGGGGAACATCAAGAGGGAATATACCCAACAAGTGTTGGATGACATACGAACAACTGCAGGAGGAGGGTGAAGAGCTCTTAAGTGACCTTGACCAACCTCAAAGGCGATGGGAAACCAGGACAACATCTCCCCATGGGTCCTTAGAGAAGGAGCAGAGATGCTGTGGCGTGCCTCGTAACCCCATCTTCAACACATCCCTTGAAACGGGCAACTACCTGAGAAATGGAAGAACAGCTAATGTAGTCCCCAATAATTTAAGTAAGGAAACAGAAACAGGAACTAACTACAGACCTGTGTCTCTGACATGCATTGTGTGCAAGTCATGTATAAGATTATCAGAGGAGAGTGGTCGAACACCTGGAAAGGAACAAAGTTATAATTGAAAACCAGCATGGTTTTCATGGAATGGCAAATCGCTGTAATCACAAACCTCCGAGTTTTTGACAAGGAACAGAAGTAGACAACAAGAGGAGAGGGGTGTGGGTAGATTGCGTTTTTTTCCTTGACTGCAGGAAGGCCTTTGACAAACAGTTCCCCACAAGAGATTAGTGCAGAACTGGAGGATCAGGCGCATGTAAAAGGGAGGGCACTGCAATGGATAAGGTAATACCTGATCAGGGAGGCAAGCAATGAGTCATGGTATGAGAAGAGGTATCACAGTGGGGCGCCTGTTACGAGCGGGTTTCCCACCAGGGGTGCAGTTTCTAGGACCCAGTGCTATTTTTATGATATACGTGAACGGACATGAATGGGAAGGAATAGAACTCTGAGAGTCCCGCCTCGCAGATGACGTGAATTGATTGAGAAATTTAAATCGACGAGATGAAGCAGACTGCAAAGAGACCTGGGACAGGCTGGAACATGTGGTCGCAGTAACTGGCTTCTCCGAATTCCAATCCAGCAAATGCAAAGTCATGGAAGATGGGGAGGGCAAAGAGACTGCAGACAGAGTCATAGGCTAGGGTGGACAAAGACTACAGACCTCACTCAGGGAGAAAGACCTTGGGGGTGACCATAACACCTATGCACAATCACCGGAGCACACATCAACCAATAACTGCTGCATGCATAACGGGCGCCTGGCAAACCTAGAAAGTGTTCCACGTGACAGATACCTTAATAAGGAATCGTTCAAGACACTGTACACTGTGTATGTAGGAGGCCCCATACTGGAGTATGCAGCACCAGTCCTGGAAACCCACACCTGGTCAAGCACGTCAAGAAGTTAAGAAAGTAAAAGGTTTGCAACAAGGCTACTCCCAGAGTCTCAAGGGAAATGGTCGTACGAGGAAAGTTAAGGAAAATCGGACTGACGACACTGAGGACAGAAGGGTCAGGGGAACATATGACGACATACAAGATACTAGTGGGGAATAGACAGTGGGCAGAGATAGGACGTTCCAGAGAGGGGACACAGGATAAAGGTCACACTGGAAGCTGAAGACTTCAGACGAGTAACAGGGACGTTAAGGAAGTATTCCACATCAGTCATAGGAGTTTCAGCAAGTGGAAATAGCCTAGCAAGTGAAGTAGTGGAGGCAGGAACCATACATAGTTTTAAGAAGAGGTATGACAAAGCTCAGGAAGCAGAGAGAGGACCCAGTAGCGATCAGTGAAGAGGCGGGGCCAGGAGCTGAGTCTCGACCCCTGCAACCACAATTAGGTGAGTACAATTAGGTGAGTACAGAATATCAAAGTCATAACACGATAGTTCCATCCTCCAGCGTAATATCTTGTCATTCTTTATCCTACTTTTGTGCTTCTTGTCGAACATATACATCACGGACCGTTGGTCAGTCCTTATGGTGAAATGTCTACCAGTTAAATAATGCCTCAAGTGGCGAACTGCTTCTATGATGGCCTGGGCTTTCTTTTCTACAGCAGCATAACATTTCTCTGATCCTTGAAAAGTTCTCGAAAAAAAGGCTACTGGTCGTCCTGCCTGAGATAAGACTGCAGCAATGGCAATGTCAGATGCATCCTTTTCCACTCGAATGGTAGGACTATCAGAAGGCTTGAACTACTGAGTTTTCAATGTCCTGTTTGAGAGTATGGAAAGCGGCATCTGCTTCCCTTTTGTCTCCAGAAAATGTGAAGCTCACAATGGGCGGACTTTAATTAGAATAGTTGTAGATCATTGTGAGTAATAAGCAAGAGGATCAAGAAGAAGATTTCCTTCGGATTGACTTTTGTCTTGAGGCATTAGAAGTTCCCATAGAGGTCGTAGTCGTTCAGGTCTGGGAAATGAACCTCCTTCCACTACATAACCAAGGATCCCTAAGCCTTTTAGTTTTAAAAAAGTGCACTTTTCCCTCATAGGTAACTGATATTTTTCTTCTTGCAGCTTTCAAAACTTATTAAGGTTTTCATCATGTTCCTCCTGGGTCTTGCCACAAATGTAACATTATCTAAATATGCGTAAGTTCCTAAACATGAGTTGCTCTTTCCTGAATGAGTGAATCCATAATTCGTTGGAAGCAGCTACCCCATTATGACTCCAAAATGGACTCTGTAATGCTGATACGCCATCACTAGCCTGAACGCTGTGGTATGGTTTAATCTTCATTCCTTATAGGGACTTGATGATATGGCACTCCTGTAGATCAATTGTGCTAAACACATATACTGAGCATTTTTGTTCACTGTATCATTAATTCGAGGTAGAGTACTCATCAAGAAGTGTAAATTTGTTGATTGTCTCAGAGTAATCGATAGCCAGTCTACCGTTTCCTATAATCATCTTTAACAACAACAACCTGTGCATGCAGCAGCATTACTCGCTCTATAACACCCTCCATCAGGAGCCTCTGAGTTCCTTTCTCAATTGAACAGTCCGATCCTCATAAGAATAGCGCGTGACTTAGCCTGATATGGATGGCAATCCGCGGTAAGATTGCAAACAGCTTTGGTGGGTCCTGCCCTTAAAGTGCAAAGTCCACAGACAACAAAGAGGGGGCATTTTCACCTCCATATTTTAAAGGGTGACCTACCATGCAGCTTGAAAGTCCTGCCCCAAGGAAAACATAAAGCACATTGTGGCAAAAGCAAAATTACTCTTTGAAAAACCTTTTCTATTAACTCAGATTTACCTTACAAAAACCCAAAGGTCTGAATAAGATGTTGATGCCATGGAAACGGTATCTGATTGATTACAATAAAGGAGTGGCGTTTAACAAAAGTCCCAAAAAGGTTTTTGATGAAACTCTCTGAGTGCCACTTTCAATAAAGACCATCTCTTTGTTTTTGAGAAATTTTCAAATGCCTTTCTTTGGTTTATGGCAATTTTTTCAACAGGAATTGGGAGGATTTGGGGAAAAAACACGAAACTTTACGTGCCTTTTTTTTTTGGGAATTTTTCCGGGTTTGGGGGGTTTTTGGTTTCGCTTCACGAGGCATTTCCCACAGAACTTTTCATTGCAGATTTTGGGTCAGGAACTGAGCACTTCCCACTCGAGAAGGCTGAGTGGTAGTATACTTCGTTTTTCCCTAGGCTAATTAGAGCTCTTGCCTGGTCGAAGGCAGGGGCTAAACGAAGTTTTTTTCCCAAATAAACGCTGTCTTATTATTGGTGATTGCAGGCCATTGAAAAAAGCATCCCTGTGGACTCTTCACAATACGAGAAGCTGTCATGTTTGGGAATGACGCCCCTTACCCAAAAATTTTCGTGCTTAAGGATTCCCTAAGGTTTTATCAATCTGGCGGCGAGTTGCAAAGGGGATAGCGTGCAAGATTTCATTTGTAGGTTTTAAAATCTGAGACTTGAGAGTTTTGATAGCATTTCGTAGGTATTCACTCAGAAATACCTCATTTCTATTTTTTCCCTGAGTTTCCCGGAGAAGTTCCGGGGTCAACCCCCCCGCGCCGGGTTTGTGACCGGGCCTCCTGGGGGATCAGACCCGATAAACCCGGGGTGTTATTGCGGCTGACACAATCCAACGTACGAGCCACACCCCGGGCTGTCGGAAACCCGACTTAGGTTTTTTTCCCCTCCCAGTTTTGAAGACGCCATCGTGGTAATCCTCTTATGTAGCGGGGAGGCTTTTGAACATCTTGGGCCCTGACATTTACTGAAGGCTCTTAACTGCTAGTGACCCCCCTGCTTTTTTGGGGGATTTTGCATCGCTGCCAAGTCTTTTGTTTTCCCAAAAGTGAGTGATATTCGGTGCAATTTTGGGTATTCCCCTCTAGGATTTTCCGGTGTAAAATAATTATCTCCCCCCCGCATTCCAGGGAAAAAGGTTCAGGAACCTCAAGCGCCCCCCAGTAATTGAGGTGTTTTATCTCCGTTATGCACCCCTTGAAGGTTCTCTTACATTTTCTAGGTCACAATTTCACCTCCCTTGAAAGGTCTGTTAGGTGCAGAAATTCCGCCTAGATAGAACAAGTGACCTGAAGGTGTCATCATGGGCTTGGCATCCCTCTTTTTTGGGGTTTTCCATTATCCTCCTGTCTTTTTTCTAGCAGATGCGATTGAACAATGTTAGGGGTCCTTGAAGGTGAGATCCCCAACATGATCACTCCAGGTTTTTGACGTTGGTGTTTCGCTCTTTTTTGTGGCCAGTTTTGTTTTGTACTCTGATAAAGTTTTAAATTTTCCCTCGTTTTTTCCCATTCTGAGTAATTGAAATTTCTATCGTTGAACTTCATATTTTTTTTCTGTAGCCACTGAAAATTTGGTTGCGTCCGCCTGGACCCTTTGCAGGTCAGAAATGGAAGACACTTCAAGCAGTTGGGGGTGTCATCTGCAAAGGAAGAACGGTGTGTGGCTGTTCCTTTTTTTATGTGGGTTTAAGGATGAGGAACAAAAATGGGAGCCAGTACTGTCCCTTTGGGTGGAACAGAGCTTTTCCCGTGGCTGCCCGGACTTTTACTTGTTGACTATACTCTCTGTTTTCTGTTAGTGGGGAAATTATAGATCCATGACGACTTTTTTGTTATTCCTTTTAGCACGCATTTTGTGCGCTATTACGCATGGTCACATTTGTCGAAGGTTTTGCAAAGTCTGTATTATTACATCTGCTTTTTTTTGTTTCTAGGACTAGGGCCTTGTCGTAGTGCCCAAATTTTGAGACAACGGAGCGACCTGTTCAAAAACCATGTTCCCCTGGGTTGGTAGTGATGGGTTTCTAGATGGGTGGTGATCTTGCTTCTTAGGACCCTTTCAAAGATTTTTATGATAGGGATGTTAGTGCATGGGTCTGCAGTTTTTTTCTGTTCTTTACTGCCCCCTTTCTGATGGGGCTATGTCTGTTTTTTTTTTGTAACTGTGGGACGACTCCCGTTTCCATCCCCCTTCCATGGGATGGAAAGGGCTCGTGATCCCGGGCTTCTTGCAGTTCTTGTGAACACAGAGTTCCATGAGTCGGGCCCGGGGGCAGAGTGCATGGGCTGTATTTTCCCCTGTTCGAAGTCATTTGGCGCAGGATAACTCAGATGGCTTGTTTTTTAACAAATTTTTGGGGCTTCAAAAAAACGAGTCATATTGGATTTGATCTCACTCTTTCCTTGCTGTCTCTGTGTAGGACCCATTTTGTTTAAGAAAGGGCCCCAAATACGGGACGATTTTTTCGACTTTATATGGCATAGGAGAAGAAATACTTGGGGTTTTTTTCAATTACATTTAGGCTTTTAGTTCTTCCCCCGATTCCCGCTCCCCTTTAAAATTCCCTTTTGCTTAAGTTCGATGTTTGCTTTTCTCGGGCCAGTGTCTTACCTGGATTTACCTGGGAGAGTTCCGGGGGTCAACGCCCCCCCCGGCCCGGTCTGGACCAGGGGCCCCCGTACGCATTTTAGATAGATTGACCTCTTTTAGCCGCTTGTTTTTCTTTTCCGTCGCCTGTAAAAAGGGGCGCCTGTCCCCTTTTTATTTTACATCTACCCTCCTTTTTCTTAGAGGGAAAAAGTCTTGTGCATACATCGAGTGCCCCAAAAATTTTTCTGTTAGGCTTTGTTGGGGGCTGTGTTCCTTAGTATAAACTTCCCCGCTTATATCGGTTAGGACTTTGGGTTTACTTGGTCCCCTTTATGTTTTTGTTTTAAGTTGAAATTTTGGGGAATGCTCCCTCGTGGGTAATCCATTTTGTCGGTTGGGGGTCCCCGGGGTACTTCTGAACCTCAATTTTTTTGTGATCGGTAATTTTTTTTTTTATATGGTGACATTTCTTATCAATCATCATTTTTAGTGAAAATGAGGTTGTGTATTCTCCATTTAGTGGCTCTATTTTTTGCTGGTTTAAATTGAATTTTGTGCAGAGGTTTAAAAGCTCGTGGAGTGTAGTTTTTTCATCAAGCTGCCTCCTGGTGTTTTACTGCAACAATATTATTTGTATATTCCTCCTTTTAGATACCTTAAGTTGAAATATCCCAGGGGCAAATTTGGGTGCAGGAGCTGGAAGATTTTCAGAAAGGGGGGCAATTTTTAACGCTGTTTTCCCGGGAAATTTCTGGGATGTTGCATCCGGAGGCTTAAGACACCACAATGACTAGGTTTTGGGTTTTGGATCTTTTCTGCTAAAAATTCCACTACACTTTTTAAAGGGATTAAGCATTCGTGCAAACAAGTGACTCGCAATGTACAGGCCAACCCCCCCCCTTTTTTCCCTTTTACTCTGTCACTCGTATAGGTTGTAACCTGGATCCATGTTTCGTTTTCCAAATGATCCTTTATTTGGGGCTCAGTAAAAGCTGCGAACATTGCTTTTGCCTCTGCAACAGACCACGGATGAAAGGTTTTTTGTTGTTTATTGCTGGCTTTAGACCCTGTATATTTGCAAAGAAGAAGGGTCATCGGATGTTGGTATTGTTGGTTCTGGGGGTGGGATCTTTTTTCCGGCATTAGTATCTGTATCGTTGGTTTGGGAAAGTGGAGGCCATCGACTGTGGTTCCACTCCAGGAATGACTGGATTTGGTGTACAATTTCTGCCATTTCCTGCCAGGTTTTTTTCCTTCCTGGCACTAAAAAACCCTCTCCCTCTTGAGTGGCTGTGGCTACCCGGTTTTTCCCCATGGCCTGGATGTTTTGTATCTTTTTGTCCCCCCTTTAGATGGTATTGCCTGGCAATTTAAAGTTATAGCACAGTCTTTCCTGTACTGAAGAGGTACACATTTAGGGTGAAAAAAGCTTACAGGAAGTGAGTTTGCATTTTCCGTTGTCATATGGGCACGGCCCAATTTCGAGGGTGGTCTTAGTTGCAACGTCGCTCTGTTTTTCAAGTTTTCCCCATGTCTGCAGTTTACCAAGTGCATAGTATGTGCACAGGCTTGGTTTCCGTTTGCCTTGGGTTTCTGTGACTGTATTCCCTGTTGGAGCATGTTTACCTGTCTTTTTTTCATCCTCCCTAGCACCAACAATGGAGCTCCCACCAGTTGTTTTTGGTAATATAACCTCACTTTTGCTAGGGGAAAGTCCTCATGTTTGCTATTTCCTTGTTTTTATTTCTATTTTGAAATATTGGTTTTATCTTATCTTTGACTACACTTTTTCCCCACTACGCCTTCCTGTCCCCTATGAGGTCATTTATATGCATTCCTTCCTGCATATAATTTTCCCGACTACCTTGACAAAATCTCCAGCTTCACCATTACTGTCTCCCAGGACAGCACCTCCAGCTTTACCATTACTGTCTCCCAGGACAGCACCTCCAGCTTCACCATTTCTGTCTTCCAGGACAGCATCTCCAGCTTCACCCATTACTGTCTCCCAGGACAGCACTATCAGCCCCACATTTACTGACTACCGGGACATCACCTCCAGCCTTACAGTTTGACTACAGGGCCAGTATCAAGGGCAGTACCAGTCAGCCCAGACTTTTTATGTTCCCATCTGCTTTTAGAAAGCTTCAGGTTGTCTATGAAAGCAGCTTTGATGTTATCCTCTTTAATACCCTTGTGATTTTAGTCCACAGATTTATCTCATTTGGGCATACCCAAAAACACTTCCCTGTTTTAATATGCTTGTAGCTAGTTCTTGGATATCTGCACAAGGTGCGTGACACCAATTTCCACAAAAATGACAATTTTTTCCATGTGGAAGCCCGTTTGTTTGATTGACTGCAGCCTAACAGGGGCTTCATAATGTTTTTGAAGGGTTAAAAATTTTTCTGTTTTTCCCACTCCAACCTCTTAAATATTCTATTAAAACCCCCTTAAATGAAGCTCTAGCTTTTGTATTTCTTTTTTCTAACTGAAAACTTTTTTTGGAAGGGCCCTCTTTCCCGTGTACTTTCCCTGTTTTTATTTTAAATTTTTTGGGTGTTTGAAAAAGGGCCCCTTTACAACCCATCCGTTTACAGTCTGCTTTATTGTCCAACGAACCCTGTTTGAAACCGGGTAAAGGGGTTTGGCCCCAGTCAAAGGGTTTGGGACCAGTCAAAGGGCTGGGGGACCATTCAAATCTGATCTAAATCAGTTGGCCCACTTTTTTAAAAACATTGGTCGGTGATTTGGGTTTAACAAAATGAAGGATCTACTTGAAATTATCAAAACCGATTAATATTTTGGATTTGATTGAAAAAAAAAGTAAAATTCCCGGTTTTGGGAAAAACCGGGCCCGGTTTTTTCTGGCAGCTCCTCCCGTGATGAACGGTCGACCCCTTAACCCTTGTTTATCAATCGCTGTATCAACCCTTTTCTATTTTTTTTTTTTTTTCCGTCTCCTCCACAATAAATGCTATATTATCACTATTTTTGACGGGTGGAAATTTTGGGGGAAAGGGACGCTTTTTTTGAAAGTAATAATTGCTTCTCTTTGTGTATATTGCGAACGCGGGTAACAAACAGGTTTATAAAAATTCACAAAATACGTCGGTATTTCAAGAAAAAAAAAAACTAATAAAATTTTTCACTCCACTCCACTAAGTCCCATTATAAAAACTGGTTATTTTGCTACTACAACACGAATTCTGCTATTCACTGGTTTTCACAGATTATATGCAAAAGTACACTAGCGGGGGCCCAGGAAGATTTTTAAAATCAGCTGCCCACTTTTGGTAAGATTTGGGACTTCGGGGGACCTCCCCTTTTATGGGCCCTTTCCCCTTTCTTTTAAAAAATTCACCTTTTTTTTAAATGCCCTTTTTGGGCCTTTATCATCTATATACTGGGAGCCACTGTAGTATACACTATGTATCCCAAAAATTTTATCAGGGGGGACTTTCTTTTCTCTGAAAAAGAAAAGTTTTTTAAATTTTTATTTTGCACCCCGAAACACCCCCCTATGATTCCCCTTTGGCAGTAAACTCTGCTAGGACTGCACACAAAATTTCCTTTTTTTGACTCAGAAATATAATTTTTTCCCCCGCCCAAGTTTTGGGTTTTCCAAAGGGCGTAGAGGGATGCATTTTATAGGATTGAGGGCAAAAATTTAAAAGGGTTCTAGCACGTAAGGGGCGACCGTGAAAACACGGAAAACCCGGAGCACAACGAGGCCCCGGGGGACACCTAACCCAAAACGCCAAATTCACAAATGACCAAAAATTAAATAAAGGCAGACTTAGTTTTTTAGGATCTTCTTTGGGGAAGGGTTTCCCAAAAATTTTTCGAAATCTTAAACCAGTGTTTCCACCCCCTGAGCACCGGGTTTGATAACCCGGGGGGTAAACAGTCAAGCTCTTGGGTTTCATTTAAACCTCCATATTTTTATGTAAGTCTAGCGAAAGGAATTCACCACCGGGTACCCCGGGTTTTCTATGTTCAATAAATTGTTGTGATAAAAAACCGGGGGTTTAAACTCTGGGTTTTAATTAAAACACAGAATCTGCAAGTACTTCGAACAACAAAATTTAATAAAACTAGACTTTCTAATAACGGCTTCTACGGGGATGGTGATGTTTTCATATGTCAAAAAAAAATTTTTAAAAAACTCCCCAGGCCACTTTTTAAACTCACCATGTAATCTAATCACTAATATTTGGATAGAAAGAAAGAATCCCACCATGTGTTGAAACCCATGACACACACCAAACTTTTGTTGTTTTTAAAGGGGCCCTGAAGGTGGTGAATTTTTATCCTGCGCTGCTCCCCCGGGAGCAGAAATCATACAACATTACTCCTTTTTTTCCCCTTGGGGAAAAAAAAAAAAACCCTTTGAGCATACATCGAGTGCCACCAAGTTAATTGTTCAAAGCTTTAATTTGGGGGTCTGTGTTGTTTTGTCTATCTTCCCAGCTTAAATCATTTTGGGATTTTGGTTTCCCGGGTTTCCATTTTTATTTTTTGGGTTATTAAAGTTGTTTTTGGGTGAAGGCCCCCTTTCGGGGAAAATTTCTCATTATTTTCGGTCGGGGGGCTCCAGGGCCTTTATATGTGGAACCTGGGATTATTTTTTTGGATCTGAGTAAAATTTTGTTTTTGATATGGAAAACATTCCCCCGTACAAAAAATCTCTTTAATGAAGATGGGGTTTCCAGGGGTGTTCTCCAATCTAGTAGGCTCTTTTTTTGCTGGTTTAAGTTAAATTTTTTTTGGGGGAAAATTTAAAGCTTGGGGGGGGTGGGGAGTTCTCATCTGAGCTGGCCCCTGGTTTTTATCATTTCCCAAACAATATTTTTGCTATTTTCCCTCCTTTTAGGTCCCTTAAAGTTAAAAATCCCCCCAGGAGCAAGATTTTGGGGGCGGGGCTTGCAGTTTTTTCCAGACAGGGGTTTCAATTTTAACAGCTGTTTCTAGAATTGCTGGGTTTTTTGCACCCGGAGGTTTGTAGATTTAACACAAGACTAGGTTTTGGTTCTCGATTTTACTGCTAAAATTCCACTACATCATTTGAGGCATTAAAGCAGTTAGTGCAAAAAAAATGACTCTGGGGATGTACAGGGCCCAACCCCCCCCCCCTTTTGGCCCGTTCACTCCTGTCACATCTTTATAGGTTGGAACCTGGGATCCAAAATTTTTGTTGTCCCCAAAGGGTCCCTTTTTGTGGGTCTCATGAAAGCTGCGAACATTGCATTTGCCTCTGCAAGCGTCCCCCGGATGAAAAAGGGTTTTTTTTTGTTCGTTGCTGGCCTTTAGACCCTGTAATTTTTCAGGGGAAAAATGTCATCGGCTTTGGGGATATTGGTGGTTTCTGGGGGGGGGCTTTTTTTTCCCGGGATTACTATCTGTATCTTTGGTTTGGAGTGGAGGCCCGTCTACTGGGGGTTCCACTCCAGGAAGACTGGATTTGGCATTCGATTTCCCGCCATTTCCCGCCAGTTTTTTTCCTTCCTGGCACTTAAAAACCTCTCCCTCTTGGTGGCCTTTAGGCTACCCAGGGTTTTCCCCTGGCATGGATGTTTTGTATCTTTTTTTTACCCTTTTTTGATGGTGTGACTGGCAATTTTTAAATTTTTAAAAACCCGTCGTTCCCGACTGAAGGGACACATTTCAGGGTTTAAAAAACTTAAAAGGAAGGAGTTTTAATTTTTCCCGTTTTTTAAAATGGGCATGGCTTTTTCTAAAGGGGGATCAAAGTTGCACGTCCCTTGTTTTTCCCCGATTTCCCCCTGGGCCCGCAGATACCAAGTGCATAGTATGTGCACAGGGTTGGTTTCCATTTTCCTTGGGTTTCTGTGACTGTTTTTCCCTGTTGGTTTCATGTTTACCTGTGTCTTTCCCCATCCAACTAGCCTAACAATGGGGACCACCCCGTTTTTTTTTGGTAAAGTAAAACCCTCCCCTAATGCTAGTGGAGGGCCACTTGTTTTCATTTTGTGGTATTCTAAATTTTTTAATATTTGGTTTTTTTTGTCCTTGGGCTACATTTGCTTCCCCACTACCGCTCCTGTCTCCCTCGGGTCATTTACATGCAAATTTCCTCCTTCGTATTTTTAGTGACACCTGGGGGCAGCACTACATCCTTTACCTTACTGTCCCCCAAGACAACACCTTCCCGCTTTTACCATTTTCGTCCCCAGGGCGCAAAACCCCCATCCCCACCATTACTGTCTCCCAAAAAAAAGCACCCCCAGCTTCAAACCCTTAATGTCAAACCAAAGGGCAGCACTACCAGCCCCCCATTTACTGACACCGGGGCAGCACCTCCAGGGGTTTTCAGTTTTTTGACTACATGACCAGCATCATTTACCGGGCCCCGGGCTTTTTATTTTCCCCTCTGTTTTTTAGAATGCTTTCCCGGTTTTCTATGAAGGCTGCTTTTGATGGTTTTTCCTTTTTTTAAAACCAATGTGATTTTAGTCCACAGATTTTTCTCATTTTTTGGGGATACTTTAAAAACACTTTTCCCTTTATTTAATTTCTGCTTGTAGATTTGTTTTTTGAATATTTTGCACAAGGGGCGTGACACCAATTTTCAACAAAAAAAAGCAATTTAAACCATGCAGAAGCCCCATTTGTTTTTATGTAGCAGGGCTACAAAAGAGCTTTTATAAAGTGATTTGAATGATTAATTTAAATGTTTAAATTTTATAGTTTAAACCCCTTGGAAAAATTCTAGTAAAAAGCCTTTTAAAATGAACTCAACTATTTGTAATTTTTTATTTCTAGCTGTTTTTGTATATTAGGGCAGCTTTTCCGGGGGAAAAGTTTGTTTTTTTTTTTTTATTGGGTTTTTTTTTTGATAAAGGGGGCCTAAAAACCCCCTCTGTTTTAAAAGTTGCTTTATTGTCCAACGGAAACCAAATTTTAAAAACCCGGGCAAGGGGTTTGGACCAGTCAAAGGTTCGGAACCAGTTGGATCCCGATCAGTGGGTCAATTTTTTAAAACTACTGGTCGGTGATTTGGCTATCACGAAATTTATATAACTGAGTTTAAAATGTGATTTGATTTTATACAAAAGTATAACTTACGTGTTGAAGAAAACCCGGGGATTGCTGGCAGCTCCGGCCCAAGACGAAAAAGGTCGAGGTCCCCAACCCATGTTTATCGATCACAGTATCAAGCTTTTTTGGTTTTTTTTTTTCCCTCTCCACCAAAAACAAAAAAGCTATATTAAACACTTATTGACTTGTGGGAAATTTTTGGAGGGAAAAATGCTTTTTCTGTCCTAATATTTGCTTCCGTTTTTGGGATAAATTTCGAAACCGCTGGTAACTTGAGGTTATATTTAATTTCACTGTATACGTTTTGGTAATTTTAACAAAAGGTAAAAAACTAATTTAAAATCACTCCCCCTCCACTAAGTACCATTATATTACTGGTTAGTTCTTTCTACAACACTGTATTTTTGCTATTCACTGGGAACAATGTTATAGCCCAGGTACACTAGCAGGACAGGAAGATTATATCTGAGGGGCCACAAGGGAGGCTAGGAAGATTTTTAAAGCCCAGGTACACTAGCAAGCCAGGGAAAATTATATTTGGGGGAAAACTAGCCCGGCCAGGGAAAATTATATGCGAGGGTACACTAGCAGGTAGGAAAATTATATGTGAGGTCCACTAAACAGGCCCTGAACATTATATGCGAGGTCCACTAGCAGGCAAAGAAGTTATATGCAAGATAAAAATTTGCAGGGCCCGAAAGATTTTATGCGAGGTAAAAACTAGCAGGGGAAAAGGGAAAATTATATGTGAAAGGACACTAGCAGGCCAAAGGGGAAAATTATTTGAGGGCACTAGGGAGACCAGAAAGGTTTTTTTAAAAACAGTGAACTGTCTGGGAAGTTTCGGGGGACTTCTGGCAAACCTTTCCCTCTTTAGGGTTTAAATTTTTTCAATTACAAATTCACCGGTTTTAAATGACACTTTAGCATTTATTATCTATATACGAGGGTGCCACTGTAGGATACTCTATAACACTATGTACACTAGGGTGCCACTGTAGAATACACTATACACAATGTATACTAGGGTGCAACCGTAGTATACACTATAACACTATGTATACTAGGGTGTCACTGTAGTATACCCTATAACACTATGTATACTAGGGTGTCACTGTAGTATACACTATAACACTGTGTATACTAGGGTGCCACTGCAGTATACACTATACACTATGTATACTAGGGTGCCACTGTAGTATACACTATAACATTATGCATACCAGGGTGCCATTATAGTATACACTATACACAGGATACTAGGGTGCAACTGTAGAATACACTATTACACTATATATACTAAGGTGTCACTGTAGTATACACTATAACACTATCTATACTAGGGTGTCACTGTAGTATACACCATAACACTGAGTAAACTAGGGTGCCACTGTAGTATACACTATACACTATGTATACTAGGGTGCCATTGTAGAATACACTATAACATTATGCATACTAGGGTGCCACTGTAGTATACACTATAACACTATGTATACTAGGGTGCCACTGTAGTATACACTATACACTATGTATAATAGGGTGCCACTGTAGCATACACTATAACACTATGTATACTAGGGTGCTACTGTAGTATACACTATACACTATGTATACTAGGGTGCAACTGTATTATACACTAACACTATGTATACTAGAGTGTCACTGAAGTATACACTATAACACTATGTATACTTGGGTGTCACTCTAGTATTTACTATACACTATGTATACTAGGGTGTCACTGTAGTATACACTATACACTATGTATACTAGGGTGCCAGTGTAGTATTCACTATAACACTATGTATACTAGGGTGCCACTGTAGTATACACTATACACTATATATACTAGGGTACCACTGTAGTATACACAATAATACTATGCATACTAGGGTGTCACTGTAGTATACACTATAACATTATGTATACTAGACTGCCACAGAAGTATACACTATAACACTATGTATACTATTGTGCCACTCTAGTATACACTATAACACTATGTATACAATGATGCCACTGTAGTATACACTATACACTATGTATACTTTGGTGCCACTGTAGTATACACTATACACTATGTATACTAGGGTGCCACTGTAGTATACACTATACACTATGTATACTAGGGTGCCACTGTAGTATACACTAGTATACACAACTATACACCCTAGTATACACTATGTATACAAGGGTGCCACTGTAGTATACACAATAATACTATGTATACTAGGGTGCCATTGTAGTATACACTATAACATTTTGTATAT
>NC_069448.1:38059552-38064989 GCF_026875155.1 Cherax quadricarinatus | reverse complement strand
TGTGTAACGATGGGTTTCTAGATGGGTGGCGATCTTGCTTTTAAGCCCCTTTCAAAGATTTTTTTGTATGGGATGTTAGTGTTCGACCCGTAATTTTTTGCTATTGCTTTACTCCCCCCTTTGGGGATGGGGCTGTCTGTTGTTTTTAGTAACTGGGGACGCCCCCCGGCCCATACTCCCCCCATAGGTGGTAAAGCTCGTGATAGGGGGCTTCATCAGTTCTTGATGAACACGGAGTTCCAGAGTCGGGCCCCGGGGGGCAGAGTGCATGGCATGTCATTTATCGCCTGTTCGAAGTCATTTGGCGTTGGATAAACATCAGATAGGTTTTCATTAACCAAATTTTTGGGGCTCTCCAAAAAAAAATTAATTTTGATCTTCGACTCTCAGTCTGGTTAGCGGTTGTTAAAAAAACTGAGTCATATTTGACTTGAGTATCACTCATTTCTTTGCTGTCATCTGTGTAGGCCCCATCTTTTTTAAAGTAGGGGCCCAATAATGGACGTTGTTCTCGACTTTGATTTGGCTGGGAAAAGAAATACTTTGGGTTTCTATCAATTTTTTTATGGCTTTTAGTTTTTCCCCGAAATTTCTAACTCCTAAAAGTTTCCCTTTAGCTTAAGTTTGCTATTCCTGACGAGTGACCCCCCATGCATTTCAGAAAAATTGGCCACTTTTACCCTTATTTTATTTTTTTTCGCCCCTGTAAAAGGGAGGCCCCTGTTTTTTCTATCTTACATCTGTTGTGATAGGGAACATGGTCAGAGAAAAAGCAAGCATCGAATTTAAAGCTAAAAAAATCCTTTGGGAGGGAATGCGGGAAGAACTAAAAGCCATAAATGAAATCGAAAGAAACCAAAAGTATTTTTTTCTCTATGCCAAATCAAAATCGAGAAAAAAACGTCTTTGGGCCCCCACTTAAACAAAATGGGTTTTCCCACACAGAGCAGAAGGAAATAGTGAGCTATCAAACCCCAAAATGACCAGTTTTTTGCAAGGCCCCCTAACCAACTGAGGTCGAAAAATCAAAAGAATTTTTTTGAGAGAGCCACAAAATTTTATTAACACAAGCCTATCCGATGTTATCCTGACGCCAAATGACTTCGAGCGGCGTAAATGACATGCCATGCATTTGCCCCAGGGCCAGACTCATGGAACCTTTGTTCATCAAAAACTGCAAGAACCCCCTATCAGGGCCTTTTCCATCCTATGGGAGGGAGCATGGACAGGGGGGGCGCCCCTCATTTTACAAAAAAACAACAGACATAGCCCCACTCCAAAAAAGGGGGCAGTAAAGAAACAGCAAAGAACTACAGCCCAAATGCACTAACACCCCATATCAAAAAAAATCTTTGAAAGGGGTCCAAAAAGCAAGATCCCCACCCATTTAAAACCCATCATTCAAACCCCGGGGGAACAGGGGTTTAAACAGGTCGCCCCGTCTGTCTAAAATATTGGATACACAAAAGGGTCCTAAATGCACAAGAAAAAAAGAATGCAAGTAAAAATTTAAATTTTTGCAAAAGCCTTCGAAAAGTGTGCCCAGGGTTGTATAGCGCACAAAATGCGTGCTAAAGGAATAACGGGAAAAGTCGGTCGATGGATCTTAATTTCCTCATAACAAACACGAGGTAGTCGTCAACGGAGTAAAGTCCGGGCAGCTACGGAAAAAAAGCTCTTTCCAAAAGGCACAGTACTACCCCCATCTTGTTCCTCATCCTATACCGACAAGCAAGGATATCAGCCACAGACTGTATTCCTTTGCAGTGACACCCGAATCTGCATGCAGTGTTTCCATTGAAGACATGCAAGGCTCAGGCGGACATCAACCCAAAATTTTTCAGTGGGCTCAGAAAAAAAATATGAAGTTCAACATGAAAATTTCAATTTCTCAGATATGGTAAAAGAGGAAATTAAAACTTCATCAGGTACAAAAAAATTTGGCCCAAAATAGACGAAAACCAACGTCAAAGACCTGGAGTGATTTTGTTGGAGGATCTCACCTTAAGGACCATAAAATTGATCAAGCATCTGCTAGAAAAATGCAGGATGGATTAGAACCCTTCAAATTTTGGGAGGCCAAGCCCATGATGACACTCTTAGGGCACTTGTTTATCTGGTGGATTTGCTGCATTTAAACAGCCCCTTTTAAAGGCAGGTGAAAATTGCCGACCTAAAAAATGTACTGGAATTTTCACGGACGTAACGGAGATAAAACACCTCAATTATGGGAGCGCTTGGGGTTTTTAAAACCTGTTTTCCCTGGGGGGGAGGGGGAGAGTACATGATTTTAACCGGAAAATCCTGGGGACTAGTCCGAATTGCACACGAAAATCACTCACAGAAAGCAAAAGACGGGGAAAGACGATGCACCACCCCCCCAATGAAAAGAGGGGTGTCACTGCACGTTAAAAAAAACCATACAATAAGTGTCGGGGGCCCCTAGATGTTAAATGCCCCCCAGACAATAAGGGGGATTCCCAAACAGACCCTGGCAGTCTTAAAGCTGGAAATGGACAAGCATAAAGTCAGTTCTGGTCACCCGGGGCTGTGGCTCGTACGTTGGTTTGCGTGCAGCCAGCAGCAACACCCCTGGTTGTCAGGCGTGATCCCCAGGGGGCCTGGTCACAGCCCGGGGCCCCGCGGTTGCGTTGACCCGAAACTCTCTCCAGGTAAACTTCAGGTCCAGGCTTTATTGAACTAGATTCTTCATAGTACTTCTGCAACAACAAAATATAATGACTAGTAATCTAATAACGGCTGATGTCTTGCAATGTAAAGAGAAAAGTTAGGGACTAAGGCCACTTTTAAAAAGTCACCATGTAATCTGCAACAAATATATGGATAGAAGAAAAAGAAAACCCAACACCATGTGTTGGGCCCATGACACACAAAAAATGTTTTTGTTTTTTAAGGGCCCGAGAGGTGGTGCGTATTACCCTGCGCCTCCCCACAGGACGTATCAGTACAGGCCCCCCTTAAAAAATATCAGAGACAGTAATCTTCCAAATAGTTAGGGGGGCGAGTACGTCCCGACCTTCGTAGCCCTTGAGCCTCTTCCCGGGTTCAATATTTTCCAGGGGGTTTTTTGCTAATGTGGAGCAGAATCGTCTATTTCCGTGGGGGTAGTCTAAAGGGGTTTCCCAGGAGAAAGCGAAGCACTTTCACATCTATTGGTGTATTTTTGAGATTCCACATAATGGGGTTTTCAATGGGGCTAAATGTCTTGTTTTACTGTAGCCTCTTCACCTTTTTGGGTAGGAAATGGGGGCCGTAATGTGGATTGCTTGAGGAGCTCTACCTTTTCCCCTAGAGGATCCGTCTTGTTCACCCTACGGGACTTTCGGAGAACGGGCCCCGGATTACATAACAAGGGGGCACGGAGGCTCTGTAGAAAAAGGGACGTGAAGAGTTGAGGAGTTTTCATGAGGGTTGCATTAGTAGCTGGCCAGCAAGATTAATGGGTGAAGGCACGGGTTGGCAGTTTCCAGTGTTGAACGGTAGATTGACGACTTAAATTCATTGTAACTGCCTTCCCAAAATGTACCTTAAAACGCTCCACTTGCCCATTCCCTTGGGATTGTAGCTTTTTGTTCTGCTGCAGGAATACCTTACTCCCAAAAATCCTGAAGTTCGTTATTCATAAACGAGGACCCCCTTTAAATGGATTAAGCTGGCATAAAAAAAAATAGAGAAAACTGTGAAAGACAACTATAACAGTTGAAGCAGTCATATTTGAAAGGGGGAAAATACAAAGGGGAAACCTTTGAATATTATTACTATGTTAAGGAAATACCTATTTGATTTGTACTTGGTAAAGGTTTTAAAAATCTATATTCAGTCTCTCGAAACTTGGGGATTTTTGAGATGGTCTTCTCTGGGTAAAAAAAGGGGTTTGTTTGCACTCTGCCATATTTGATGCTCTTTCCTTGGGGCCCAAACATCTTACGATGGGGCATGTTTTTATTGAAAATGGTTCACTTTTGTCTGGGGGTGACACAAAGCCTTTTGGGGCAAGTTTTGAAATATTTGTTTGTCTCCAGGGGGAAACCCCTAAGAAAGGTCATTTTTTTAAATTCTTTGAAAGGCTAAAATTCAAATAAAAAAACCCATTTCCATCCCCACGAAAAAATATATTGCACAACCAGTCCCGAAAAAAACAAACCCCTTTTCCCGTTTTTTTAAATTCAAAAAAACTATAACTGCTTCTATGATGGCGGGGCTTTCTTTTCTACAGCAGAAAAACTTTTCTCTGACCCTTGAAAAGTTCTCAAAAAAGAAGGTATGGCGTCCTCCCTGAGATAAGCTGCAGCAAGGGCAATGTCAGATGATCCGTTTCCTTTTCAAATGGTGGGGGAAAATCAATGCTTGAATATGAGTTTTCATGTCCTGTTTGGAGTAGGGAAAAGCGGCTTCTGTTTCTTTGTCACGGGGAAAGTGGTAGCACTCAATGGGCGGATTTTCTTGAAAGTTTTGATCCATTGTGATAATAGAAAAAGAGATAAGAGTTTTCGGATTTTTTTTGTTTTGAGGCATTGGAAGTTCCCAAAGAGGTCGTAGTGTCAGGTTCTGGGAATTTTGAACTTCCTTCTATACATAACAAGGATGCTAAGCCTTTTAGTTGAAAAAGTGCATTTTCCCTCTTTGTAACTGACATTTTTCTTCTGGCAGCTTCCAAAACTTACTAAGGTTTGTCTGTTCCACCGGGGGTTTGCCCCAAATGAAAAATTATTAAATTGGTAGTTCCCATGAGTTGTTTTCCTAAATGAGTAAACCCAAAATTCGTTGGAACAGGCTACCCCATTGGTGACTCCAAAATGGCTCGGGTAAACTGATACGGGCCCCCCCCCTCACTAGCCTGAAACGCTTGTATGGTTTATCTTCATTCCTTATAGGGATTGATGATAGGCACTCTGTAGATCAATTGTGTAAAACATAGTATGAGCAATTTTGTTCACTGTATTTTTAATTCGAGGTGGGGTACTATCAAGAAGGAAAATTTGTTGATTGTCTCAGAGAAATCGATAGCCAGTCCCCGGTTTCTATAATCATTTTAAAACAAAAACCTGTGCTCCCAAAGAGGAATTACTCGGTTCATAACCCCCTCTTTCAGGAGCCTCTGATTTTTCTTTCTAAATAAAAACACCGACCCTCAAAAGAATGCGGCGTGATTTAGCTGATAGGGATGGCAACCCACGGTAAGATTTGAAACAGCTTTGGTGGGTCTACCCTTAAAGTGCAAGTTCACAGACAAAAAAGGGGGAGGCAGTTCACCCCCATATTTTAAAGGTGACACTACCATGCGTTTAAAAAGCCCTGACAAGGAAAACATCAAACACAGTTGGGAAAAATTAGCTAAATGTACATTTGATAATCCTTTCCTTTAACTTAGATTTACCTTAAAAAACCCCAAAAGGTTGCTAGAGGAGATTTTTGA
>NC_069448.1:38049552-38054552 GCF_026875155.1 Cherax quadricarinatus | reverse complement strand
AAAATTTTTGCCTAGCGGAGAATAAGTTATCCAAGTTTTTTATTGGGACTAAACAGAGTTTTGGAGGTACTGCCGGCCAAAGTTAAGAACATAAAAATTTTTGGTTAGGCAAAGAATTAAAACTGGGGCTCCCGCCTAATTTTTTGCAACTTGGTGCTCTACCTTTTCATAGTACTTTTTTCTTAAGACTTACTTTTTTTATATTAATTCAACATGATCCTAAAATCTTATATTACAAGATATCCATAACCTTTATTTTAATACTTAAAAATAAACAGTTACTGTTTACTACACTAACAACGATTCTAGTGCCCAAAAACAACATAAAAATTTTTAATAATATTTAGACTTTTAAGCAAGATTACATGACCTATACATTACTAAAACCTTACATGAATGTTCCTATTAACTAACTGAAAAAACCCGGCTAAACCTGATAGTTTTAAATGTTATGCCATTTTCCTGGTTTAAAGCCTTAAAAACTGAGGGGACCAAAAGGGGGGGACGCTATTTCCTCAACCCCCCTAGAAGATACTAAATATTGAAAGAATGAAAATGGGGAAAATTTTTTTTGCAAATTTTTCAAAACCAAATCCCAAAAAACCTTCACATTGTAAACATTACGATTTAATCAAACATTAGCCAATTTAGTCAAAACCTAGGAAGTATGATAACTGATGCACGCATGAACAAAGATCACTTACTACTCTCAGGTGACTTCAATATAAATCTCCTGCAAGACCAGGACCCACACGTTACTGAATTCACAAACACAATGAGTAACTGTATGTTGCTACCAACAGTAACAAAACCTACAAGAGTTACAGAGACTAGTGTTTCCCTACTTGACCACATCTGGACCAACACCATATCCCCTTTAAAATCAGGCATAATTACAGATAATACCACAGACACTACCCTACTTTCCTCATAACAACTCTTGGTAAATTACCCAAGACACTACTAAAGTCACCTTCAGACTTCACAATGAGGCAGCCATTAATAACTTCACAACAGCAGTAGCAAACTTGACTGGCACACTGAGCTAGAAATCAATACAGATATTGACGAATGTATTAATAATTTTCTAAAAAGACTCAATACCTCTATAACAAGCACTGCCCTAAAAAAAACTAAGCAGATGACAGCTAAGAGACTGAACAGTCCCTGGCTAACACCCAGCATTCTCAAATCCATAAATACAAAACACCGATATGAAAAACAGTACAGAATGGGTCACATAACCAGAGACCAAACAAAACGTTACTCGTCAGTCCTAACCAGCCTGATAAGAAGGGCAAAAAAAATTGTATTATGAGAACAGATTATCCAACTTACGAGGTGATATAAAAAAGACCTGGAAAACCCTATCAGAAATTCTAGGGAACAAAAAAGATATCACGAAATAGCGAAATAAAATTAGCAAAATCAGATGAACCCCAACTCCCACCAACAGAAACAGCAAACAGACTCAATGATTTCTTCTCCCACTATAGGACAAAACCTTGCCAATAAAATCCCAAGCTCAGATACCCCACCAAATGACTACCTCACCGGCAACTACCCGAACACACTGTTCCTAGCTCCGACTAACCATACGAAGTCTCCTTATTATCAACGCACTAAAAACAAGGCAGGAGATTTAAATACCTTACCACCCTTTATATACAAAAAAGTGTCACAAGTGCTATCACCATCATTGCAACACTCTTTAACAAATCCATTGAATCCTCCACCTTCCCTACAGTACTCAAAATAGCAAGGGTCACCCCGATCCACAAAGGAGGAGACCAAACAGAGTTGAATAAACTATAGGCCAATATCCAACTTACACCCTCTCAAAAATCTTCGAAAAATTAATTCATAAACGAATCTACTCCTACCTTATCTCCCAAACATACTCAACCCCTGCCAATTTGGATTCAGGCCTAATAAAAAATACTAATGATGCTATTATACACATGCTAGAACAATATATACACTGCAATAGAGAAAAAAAAAAGTCCCACTGGGGATCTTCATTGACTTACGTAAAGCTTTTGATACAGTTGACCATGACTTGCTCCACGTAAAATTGTCACACTATGGTATAAGAGGGCACTCCTCAACTACCTCAAGTCATACCTCAGCAACAGAAGCCAATATGTGTTACGCAATGGGGCAAACTCTTCTGCACAACCAATTACAGTTGGTGTCCCACAGGGAAGTGTCCTTGGCACCTCTTCTCTTTCTCCTATACATAAATGACCTACCAAATGCTTCTCAATACTCAAACCCACACTATTTGCTGATGACACAACATACGTCTTCTCCCACCGAGCCCAGTCACGCTAGCCAATACTGTAAATACCGAATTACAGAAAATATCTACCTGGATGAGTACTAACAAACTTACACTAAACATTGACAAACCCTACTTCATTCAGTTTGGAAACGAGTACGATGCCCCTCTAACAAATGATAAACGGATCACCATCACAAAGCAAAAAAGGGGGAAAAAATTCTTAGGAATCCCCCTTATAATAGACCAAATTTCTACACATATACACAAATTTCAAAGAAAATTTCCAAGACTGTGGGCATACTTCGAAGAACGGACTATGCCCACGTCAGCCCTCTGGCCTATACACTCTTTATTTCCCCTATCTCCCTGGGGAATTTGTGCATGGGGTCAAAACAAGAAACCATTCAGACCACTAATTCCCCAACAAAAGCTGCATTAGAATGATAACAAATTATCATACAGGCAGCACCTCCCCAATATTCAATACACTCAACCTATCCCTTTCAAAACTCCAATTATTAGCACCTATTACATACATAGAACACTCAACTCTGATTTTAAACCCCCCCCTCAAACATCTCTTGCCAACCTCAAAGAACACATGACCTAACAAAGGCACGTCACTCTTTGTATTCCCGTGTCCTCTCACGCATGAAAAAACTCAATGCACTAAAAGGCCCTAAAATCTGGAATTCATTTCCGTAAAAAAAAAAGAAACACTACCTGTTTATAAATTCAAGTCTCTTTTCAAAAATCACTTACTCACCCCAAAAAAAAATAAAAACTGAATAATGAACCTTTAAAATTTTATATCTTAATGTTTTCACAATTATATCCATAAAAGTTAAACCTAAAACCCAAACAACTTTATTATTTTTTAAATCATACCTAAAGAATACTCCTTCTATGAATTTTAAAAAGCTGCAACCATATACCTGTTTTGTAATCTCACTTGTGCTTTTTAGTAATCAGTTTCATTAATGTTTTTTCATGATTTCTCATTGCTTAGTTTAAATCTTAAGTTAATTTTAAGCCAGCCCGTAATGCTATGCATAGTATAAGTGGCTTTGGCATGCTGCTCTTATCTGTATTTTTTTTTGTACCTCTGTAAGTGTGCTCAAATTATAAATAAATAAATAAATAAATAAATAAATAAATATCCATTACTGATTCTATGTCATCATTGAAGGCTCTTGGCTCATATAATGACTCCAACAACATGCTCATTGAGGAAGCCAGGTATAGATACTCAAAAATTAGGGACAAAGGAATTAATGTACAATTGCTATGGATCCCATCACACATTGGATTACTCCTTCATGATAAAGTTGATATGTTAGCCAAGAAGAGTATCCAGAAGGAGAACGTAGAATATAACTTTGGTATAACTGTGTCTAGCATTAGGAATAATATTAGGAGAGAAGTAAATAATGAAGATGATTGTTATAGGAATGCAGTTAGAAGCCTGAGTAGATCTATAACCCACTATGATAACATGAACGTAGATAAGTATGTTTATGGAGCAACTTGCAATGTGAACAGACTGACTGATGTTGTAGTGGCCAGGCTTAGGCTTGGTTACAAGTACTTCTGGCAGTTTGGGAGACACACAGATGATGATCAAACTAATGTAAATTATGTGATCAGGCATATGGTCACTCTCTTGAACACTATGTGCTTAATTGTCCACTTATTGAGGAATACAGAGACAGACAGTATAATAACCTATGTGACATGTCAAGATATCTTATTAATGAAAATAAGATACCAGATATACTAAGCAAATTTCCTAAATTTGCTTGTAACAGATAAGTGAACTATAGATATGTAGATATAAATCCATATGTATTCCTGTTAACCCTTTGGGGCCTAGTTCCAAGGCCTTTTGTGTATCCATATGCTCTTGCGCTACCGTCCACAGGATGGATATGGGGTGCACAATAAACTAGCCACTTCGGTGGCAAAATCTAATCTACTAGGGTGCCACTGTAGTATACACTATAACACTATGTATACTAGGGTGCCACTGTAGTATTCATTATACACTATGTATACTAGGGTGAGACTGTAGTATACACTATAACACTATGTATACTAGGGCGCCACTGTAGTATACACTATAACACTATGTATATTAGGGTACCACTGTAGTATACACTATAACACTACATATACTAGGGTACCACTGCAGTATACATTAAACACTATGTATACTAGGGTAAAACTGTAGTATACACTGTAGCACTATGTATACTAGGGTACCACTGTAGTATAAACTATACACTATATATACCAGGGTACCACTGTAGTATACACTATAAACTATGTATACTAGGGTACCACTGTAGTATACATTATACACTATGTATACTAGGGTGCCACTGTAGTATACACTATACACTATGTATACTAGGGTGCCAATGTAGTATGCACTATACCCCCATGAATTTCTAGGGAGCCACTGTAGTATATACTATAACACTATGTATACTAGGGTGCCACTGTAATATACACTATAACACTATGCATACTAGGGTGTCACTGAAGTATACACTATAACACTATGTATACTAGGGTGTCACTCTAGTATTTAGTATACACTATGTATACTAGGGTGTGTGCGAATTAAGAAATTTTTTAAAGAACTTCAGAATGTGGCCTGTTACCATTTATTTCTTATGCAACAAGAATTTTTGGATCCGGGTTTTATGGATAA
>NC_069448.1:38013121-38049052 GCF_026875155.1 Cherax quadricarinatus | reverse complement strand
TTTATATTTTAAAGAAGAAATTTTTCGCCTATGGTAGTAATAAGTTATCACAAGTTATATATACTGATGGATCTAAACAGGAGTCTTCTGGCATGGCTGCATCTGCTCTTGTTGCCACCACCCTAGTTAAGAACGATAATAAATTTGTTGAGTTAGGCATAAGAATTAACAACTGGGCATCTACACTGCAAACTGAATTGTTTGCAATCCTAATGGTGCTAAAGCTAACCTATGACACTGAGCTACTTTTTAGCTTAAGACTATTTACTTTGTTTTATACTTAATTCTAACTATAGATTCACTACAAATCTTATGATTACAAGCATTGATCCAGATACCAACCTCTTATTTAATGACTTAAATGAATCAAACAGTTACTGTAATTACTACACTGCAGAACAATCAAAGGCACTTCTCAGTGCCAACAACAACATAACTATCTTTAACTACAATATCAGATCTTTAAGCAAGCATTACGATGACCTCATAGCATTACTAAATTCCTTACATGCCAATATGTCCATCATTACACTAACTGAAACCTGGCTAAAGCCTGATAGTACAGATGTCAATCCATTCCTGGTTACACAGCCATACACAACTGTGGGCCAGACCAACAAGGGGGGGGGGGGGGCACAGCCATATACTACTCAGACCAACTAGAATGTATCACTAATCCCTTGCACAAGAGTTGAACATGGGGAATATATAATACCAAATTCAAATCCCAAATACCTACAAAAACCTCTCACATTGATAAACATCTACAGAGTCCACAGTCAACATTAGCCAATTTAGTCAAAACCTAGGAAGTATGATAACTGATCCCACGCAGAACAAAATCACTTACTACTCTCAGGGGGCTTCAATTAAATCTCCTGCAAGACCGGGAACCCACACGTTACTGAATTCACAAACACAATGAGTAACTGTATGTTGCTACCAACAGTAACAAAACCTACAAGAGTTACAGAGACTAGGTTTCCCTACTTGACCACATCTGGACCAACACCATATCCCCTTTAAAAATCAGGCATAATTACAGAAAAATACCACAGACCACTACCCTACTTTCCTCATAACAACTCTTGGTAAATATCCCCCAAGACACTACTAAAGTCACCTTCAGACTTCACAATGAGGCAGCCATTAATAACTTCACAACAGCAGTAGCAAACATTGACTGGCACACTGAGCTAGAAATCAATACAGATATTGACGAATGTATTAAAATTTTCTAAAAAAGACTCAATACCTCTATAACAAGCACTGCCCAAAAAAACTAAGCAGATGACAGCAAAGAGACTGAAACAGTCCCTGGCTAACACCCAGCATTCTCAAATCCATAAATACAAAACACCGATATGAAAAACAGTACAGAATGGGTCACATAACCGGGAGCCCAAACAAACGTTACTCGTCAGTCCTAACCAGCCTGATAAAAGGGCAAAAAAATTGTATTAAGAAACAGATTATCCAACTACGGGTTGATATAAAAAAGACCTGGAAAACCCACAGAAATTCTGGGAACAAAAAAGATATCACGAAATAGCGAAATAAAATTAGCAAAATCAGATGAACCCCAACTCCCACCAACAGAAACAGCAAACAGACTCAATGATTTTTTCTCCACTATAGGACAAAACCTTGCCAATAAAATCCCAGCTCAGATACCCCACCAAATGACTACCTCACCGGGAACTAAACCCCAAAAACACGTTCCTAGCTCGACTAAACCCCTACGAAGTCCCCTTATTATCAACGCACTAAAAACAAGGCAGGAGATTTAATACCTTACCCCCCTTTATATACAAAAAGTGTCACAAGTGCTATCACCAATCATTGCAACACTCTTTAACAAATCCATTGAAACCTCCACCTTTCCCCACAGTACTCAAAATAGCAAGGGTCACCCCGATCCACAAAGGAGGAGACCAAACAGGTTGAATAACTATAGGCCAAAATCCAACTTACACCCTCTCCTCAAAAATCTTCGAAAAAATTAATTCATAAACGAATCTACTCCTACCTTATCTCCCAAAAAAATACTCAACCCCTGCCAATTTTGGGATTCAGGCCTAATAAAATACTAATGATGCTATTATACACATGCTAGAACATATATACACTGCAATAGAGAAAAAAGAAGTCCCACTGGGGATCTTCATTGACTTACGTAAAGCTTTTGATACAGTTGACCATGACTTGCTCCACGTAAAATTGGGCACACTATGGTATAAAGGGCACTCCCTCAAACTACCTCAAGTCATACCTCAGCAACAGAAGCCAATATGTGTACGCAAATGGGGGGAAACTCTTCTGCACAAAACCCAAATTTCAGTTGGGGTCCCCCAGGGAAGTGTCCTTGGCCCTCTTCTCTTTCTCCTAACATAAATGACCTACCAAATGCTTCTCAATTACTCAAACCCACACTATTTGCTGATGACACAACATACGTTTCTCCCACCCGAGCCCAGTCACGCTAGCCAATACGTAAATACCGAATTACAGAAAATAATCACCTGGATGAGTACTAAAAAACTTACACTAAACATTGACAAAACCTACTTCATTCTTTGGTACAGAGCTACAGATGTCCCTCTTAACATAATGATAAACGGATCACCTATCACAAAGCTAACAGAGGGAAAATTCCCTTAGGAACCCACCTTGATAATAGAACTCAAATTTCATACACATATACAACAAATTTCTAAGAAAAATTTCCAAGACTGTAGGCATACTATCGAAGATACGGTACTTTTGCTCCACAGTCAGCCCTCCTGGCCCTATACCCACTCTCTTATTTACCCCTTTTCACCTATGGAAATTTGTGCATGGGGCTCAACAACAAGTAACCATCTCAGACCACTAATTACCCAACAAAAGCTGCAGTTAGAATGATAACAAATTATCACTACAGGCAGCACACTCCACCAATATTCAATACACTCAACCTACTCACCATAAAAAAACATCCATACTTATTTACTGCACCTATTACATACATAGAACACTCAACTCTGATATTAACCCTCCCCTCAAACATCTCCTTGCCAACCTCAACAGAACACATGACCATAAACAAGGCACAGATCACTCTTTGATTTCCTGGGTGTCCATCTCACGCAATGCAAAAACTCAATGCACATAAAGGCCCTAAAAATCTGGAATTCTTACCTGAAAATTTATAAAAGAAACACTACCTGTTTATAAATTCAAGTCTCTTCTCAAAGATCACTTACTCACCCAAAACCAAATAAATACTGAATAACTGAACCTTATAAATTGTATATCTTAAATGTTTCTCACAATTATATCACATAAATGTTAAACCTAAACCAATCTAACTTTATTATTTTTTTTAAAAACACTACCTAACAGAATACCCCCATTCTTCTGAATTTATAACAATGCATGCAACCATATGACCTGTCTTTGTAATACTCACTTGTGCTTTATAGTAATCAGTTTACATTAATGTTTTATCACTGATTTCATCATTGCTTAGTTAATCTTAAGTTAATTTTAAGCCAGCCCGTAATGCTATGCATAGTATAAGTGGCTTTGGCATGCTGCTCTTATCTGTATTTTTTTTTGTACCTCTGTAAGTGTGCTCAAATTATAAATAAATAAATAAATAAATAAATAAATAAATCATCATTACTGATTCTATGTCATCATTGAAGGCTCTTGGCTCATATAATGACTCCAACAACATGCTCATTGAGGAAGCCAGGTATAGATACTCAAAAATTAGGGACAAAGGAATTAATGTACAATTGCTATGGATCCCATCACACATTGGATTACTCCTTCATGATAAAGTTGATATGTTAGCCAAGAAGAGTATCCAGAAGGAGAACGTAGAATATAACTTTGGTATAACTGTGTCTAGCATTAGGAATAATATTAGGAGAGAAGTAAATAATGAAGATGATTGTTATAGGAATGCAGTTAGAAGCCTGAGTAGATCTATAACCCACTATGATAACATGAACGTAGATAAGTATGTTTATGGAGCAACTTCAATGTGAACAGACTGACTGATGTTGTAGTGGCCAGGCTTAGGCTTGGTTACAAGTACTTCTGGCAGTTTGGGAGACCACACAGATGATGATCAAACTAAATGTAAATTATGTGATCAGGCATATGGTCACTCTCTTGAACACTATGTGCTTAATTGTCCACTTATTGAGGAATACAGAGACAGACAGTATAATAACCTATGTGACATGTCAAGATATCTTATTAATGAAAATAAGATACCAGATATACTAAGCAAATTTCCTAAAATTTGCTTGTAACAGATAAGTGAACTATTAGATATGTAGATATAAATCCATATGTATTCCTGTTAACCCTTTGGGGCCTAGTTCCAAGGCCTTTTGTGTATCCATATGCTCTTGCGCTACCGTCCACAGGATGGATATGGGGTGCACAATAAACTAGCCACTTCGGTGGCAAAATCTAATCTACTAGGGTGCCACTGTAGTATACACTATAACACTATGTATACTAGGGTGCCACTGTAGTATTCATTATACACTATGTATACTAGGGTGAGACTGTAGTATACACTATAACACTATGTATACTAGGGCGCCACTGTAGTATACACTATAACACTATGTATATTAGGGTACCACTGTAGTATACACTATAACACTACATATACTAGGGTACCACTGCAGTATACATTAAACACTATGTATACTAGGGTAAAACTGTAGTATACACTGTAGCACTATGTATACTAGGGTACCACTGTAGTATAAACTATACACTATATATACCAGGGTACCACTGTAGTATACACTATAAACTATGTATACTAGGGTACTACTGTAGTATACATTATACACTATGTATACTAGGGTGCCACTGTAGTATACACTATACACTATGTATACTAGGGTGCCAATGTAGTATGCACTATACACCATGAATACTAGGGAGCCACTGTAGTATATACTATAACACTATGTATACTAGGGTGCCACTGTAATATACACTATAACACTATGCATACTAGGGTGTCACTGAAGTATACACTATAACACTATGTATACTAGGGTGTCACTCTAGTATTTAGTATACACTATGTATACTAGGGTGTGTTGCGAATAAGAAATTTTTTAAAGAACTTCAGAATGTGGCCTGTTACCATTTATTTCTTATGCAACAAGATTTTTGGATCCTAGTTTGATAAAGGTATAGAGACTAGGGGAAATAATTTCAACTGGGAAACTCCATAGAATAATATTCAAATTTATTAAAGTACTTAAATACAATACTTTATCTTCTCTTTGTAGTTAATGTAACTTAATACTTTGTACAAATAAATTTACTATATATATTTAGTTCAAAATCATGGAAATGTTTCATTAATAAGGAAGTTTAATTATTCTTCCTGTAATTAAGTCCTCATTAATATTTACGTCTCTTTCTTAACAAGACTGTAAACTCAAAATACAAAAGGTACAAGATTTAACAAGACCTTTGAATCTGGCCAAAAAGTATCTTTATGGATTACTGAACTGACCAAGAATATAAATATTAAAAGAGTCTTTCAAAGCAAGGAGGAACAAAGTGAGTCAGCTCTTGAGTCCAATTCTCAAAACCATTCAACTGTACACCGTAAGAGCCAATATACGATCAGTTGTCAGGGCTAGAGCAGGGAGCAGACTGACTACTTACCAGTCTGTTGACGTGTCGTCAGGTTGGATCAGCTGAGCCACGTCAGCCAGCCGGACATAAACAATTGAACAATTCACTGGATGGTTCCGAGACTTAAACTCTATATACACAAGAAATCCTACCTAACAATAATAGTAAAATAATATTGATAATAGTAAAAAATAGTAATAATACCAAAATAGTGATAATAACAATAATAGCGATAATAACGATAATAGTGATAATACCATGGTATTTTATATATATTAACAGATAATAATATAACGCCGAAAGTCTCTATTTTAGCTATAAATGGGGACTTTTGCGCTATAATATTAAGTGATGAACATATTCTCTTACAATAGTTAAATAACACAGAATGACCAATTTCGAAGATATAACACCCCCCCCCCCCGTACGACAATAGGTCGCAGTAGGGAGTTTGCAAGCGTCCTTGGTAATATCTCCTTTACAATAAGCATTCTCTTGGTAAATAAGGCATGTAGTATGACGGAAGAATGAGAAGAAAGAACTCGATCAGCATGGTTATTTGCCAGAGGATGAGCTTTTGGAACAATGGCCGGAAGAACTATCTGGAGTGGCTTCCATCACAATCCGAGAATAGGAGTCTCGGCCATGACTGTCAGGGTCATCCATGTGGACATAATACTTCGTCCCATCAACGAAACGGCTTTCATAGTCATACTGTCAATGTAAAAGAAAATCATTAACAAAAATATATAATATATATATAAATTAGGCTCTGAGAGTACTCATTACTTTACTTTAACTTTTAAGGTATACATTTTTTTTTCAGGGCGAGGAAAGGGTATCAGCAATTATGTTAAGGGATCCACTTAAGTGTTGAATACTAATCAGATAAGGTTGGATCCTCAGAGCCCACCTGAGGATTCGGGTGGTTCTTTGATTTCATAGAATTAATATAAATTAAAGGGTTGGATCAGAAAAATACCATAATTTTTATGGGAGGTTCCAGATAAATGTCAAAATTTCCAAAGATATTACTATGGCAAGAGCATCTTTCTCTACAGTAGGCGTATTCTTTTGTGACGTTTTATTTGAAGAGAAAATAAGATATAGGATGCAAAATATCAGTAAGGGGGATTTCTGAAGTAACACTGCCCCCACAGCATAACCGCTGCATCGATGAGTAAATAGAAGGTTGATTAAAGTCAGGACTTTTCAATACGGGTACGAATAAATGCAACTGCTTCAACCCGATTAAAACCAATCTCACATTCTTTCGTCCAGCAAAACTCATCTTACTACTGGTTAATTCAGTAAGAGGAGATGCAACCTGAGCTAAATTTAGGAACATGAAACGTCGATAATAACCATTCATTCCCAGGAATCTCTGTATAGACTTTCTACTTGAGGGATAGAAACTCGGCAATGCCCTCTAACTTTTACATCACCAGGACATACCTCACACTGGCCTATTCAAAACCGAGGTATTAATCTGGCCTTGTACAAACTGACCACTTGTCTAAATTTAGGTGAAGTGTACTTTTTCTAACTTCTTAAATAAGGTTTCCAGGCAATTAAATGTTGCTCCCACTCCTGCTAATATATAACAAGATCATCTGATTATGCATCCACTCCTTCTCAATCATTGGTCATCAGGTTCATCAGGCGCTGAAAGTAGGGCCGTGTTACACAACCCGAAGGTGCATAACCAAATAATTGAATAATCCGCCTGTATAGTAAATGCGGATATTTCTTGGGCACGCTGGTAAGCTGCCTTGGTAATAGCCCTTAATAAATCCAGGCGGTGACATAGGCGGCTCCTGAAACTCTGTCAAAATTAGATCCATCAATACTGGGTAGTGGGAACCCATCTGGTACCGTGAAGCATTAACCTTACGGATAATCAGTGCACATTCTAAATTTCCATCAATGCTTGGACTAATGTAACAGGCAGGCCACGGCTTTACTCTGTTCTATGATTCCAAGGGACAACAAAAATTCTACTTCTTTGTTTAATGTTTTCCTGTGTGAGTGGACTTGCTCTATAAGGGATGTTTTCAAGGCTTTGCCCTTGTACATCTATGTCGTGAAATTCCCAATTACACACCTGGACGTTCATCGAATAAAACCCTCATAACGGAATATAAATTCTTTGATAGCTTGTGCTTTCTTCAATCAAGTTTTCATAAGAAAGGATCAAGGAGATTTGGCAATGTAACTGAATTTTTTTAAACTTAGCTTCTATCGCTTTAGAGATGCTGGGGAGACTTACATTTTCAGTATTCAGCTAAAGAAGAACTGTCGAAACTGGTACGATGTACTAGGGGGTAAGCCTGAAAGGTTGGTTTTATTGATAAGTACTTTTGGCTTTATCTCTTTCCTGGAGTTTGTAGTACATAATTAACCTCATTGAGCCACTCAATCACTTCCAAAGGACCTTCGTATCTAGGTTGCAGAGCGTGTCCAGGTAAGAATTTCAGTGCCATCACACTGTCACCTGTTTGAAAAACGAGAGCGTGTGTTTTATTGGTCAAAACAATGCTTCATCTTGATTGGGCCTTAGCTAAGTTTTTTAGAGGCTAATTCCCTCAGTTGTTGACAACACGCTTTTGCATTAGAGGTGAGTTTTGTTTCTAAACGAGGGTTCTGATTTCCCGTTCCATGAATCTTTTTAGTACGTGAAGGGGCCGTGTACTTGGTGTCCGTAAATTAATTCAATGGACTGAATCCCAGTGGCTTTCTGTTCGCTTTTGGGCCCTTAAAGGCGGACAAGAGTAAATGGTATTCCTTCGTCCGCAATCTCTGAAAACTGCCTTCGCAGTACGCTCTCATCATTGATTTTAATTTTGATGAAATCTTTCTAGGGCTCCTTGCACTGAGGGTGATAAGCAACAGAAAATACGGACTTAATCCGAGGCGTGATAAGGCATCACGAAACATGCTTAGAGTAAAATTGGAACCTTGATCGGATTGATTATTCGAGGTATCCCGCACCTGTGAAAAATTTTTTTGCAAGCTCGAACATTGATGCGATGAATTATATTTTTTCTCAAAGGATAGCCACTGGATATCGAGTAATGAACATCCATAATTGTAAACAGATATGATTCCCTTGTTTTAGTCCTGGGTAACGGATCCAACACAATCTATTATCAGGCTGAGAAGGCTCACCCCACTGACGGAATCGGACGAGGGGAACTGGTGGAGTGTGTGCGAAGGTTGCCGGTCACTGTCCCAGACTTACAACCTTTTAGATAAGCTTTCCACAGTCTCCATTCATTCTGGGCCAATGAAAATGCTTTGGCTATTTTGGCCCAGCGTTAACTTTACTCCCAATTGTCCCTCGCCATGGGACTATGGTAGGCAAAACTAATACCAATTCACAAAAGGTGCTAGGTAGCACTACTAATGTTTGCTGGTAGCCAATGATCGTCGGAAGACAAAGAGACTTTTCCATCACATTAATAAACCATAAGCAAGGTAGGTAACAATTGTCCAGGTTTTTGGCGTCGTCTCTGTAATAGCTATCTCTCGAAAAATTTCTCTAGCGATGGGTCAATGAACTGATCTTTATTAAATCTTCTTTTGATAGCATTATTAATACAGAATCTGAAAAGGCAGATCATAGAATATTTCAGAATTGATGATCCCGGTTGTAAGGACGACTGAACAATAAATCGAGACCTAAATCTTCCTCACTAGGACTTCAGTTGAAAAGGATTTTGAGGCGCTCTAGACATTCCTCTAGCTATAACATTGAAGAATAAGGTAGGGAGCCTCTTTGCGAGCTTCTATGCATAGTTAATGTCATACAATTATCAATAACTAGAGGCTCTCGGCTTAACCCAGATAGTCTAGATCATTGCCTATAGTAAGTCAACGCCCTGATTTAGGAAAGTTCACTGGATATCCTACCGACTCAAAGCCCAGTATAGGTTGGCGTTTGGATGATATCCTGTGAAGAGCACTCTTATAAAGGCGGACTCCATAGGCCTTCTAATAAGACATCAAGCTTTGTGCGAGTCATATCACTTACGGAAGTAGAAAAAATGTCCTGCTTCAACAATTCAAATAACTTCCAGACATGGAAGGAAATTAATTTCCACTAATTTGAGTCTCGTCCTATTCCAACTTTCACTTAGCAAAGTAGGGACTCATAGCTGAGTGAATATTCTTTTTCTGAAACAGCTCTTACATTGATCATCTAGAAAAGACTACTGATTCGCTCTTGCGAACCTTGTTCGGTACTAGGGTTTTAGTTTCTTTTGAGCTGTCGATGAAGATATTATCTGAGTTGGGAAACGAAGTCCGCTTCGTTTCCTGGTATCCCTCTCTAGCCAACACATTAATTTTTCCTTAACATGCCTTTCTTGATTACATTAAGTGCAAGTTCAATTCACTGTTATCTTAGTGTTTTTGAAACTTTATCCTAGATTTGGATCTAAATTTATTATTAATAGGCGTTGGAGGCATCATAGGAGGTCGGTCAAGGACTCTGTATGTCGACGCAACCTGGTAAGATTGGATCGCCTTTCTTAGGGGCATAGTTTAGTCACTGTTTCTTACTTTTTGTTTCGCCAAGTCAATTGTTGAGATATTTCATAATTATCTGCGAACGGAGGCTGTTTCTATTATATTTCTATGGGCAACAAATCAAATACCTATCAAGTCATCTGTTAAAATTATTATAGAAATCCTCACTGCAGGATCAATTTGTGGAAAACTATCCATAGATTTACAGATTAGAAGCCTCTACACCATCTCTCAAAAGCGATTTTCTTTTCACTGCAAATCACATACGACTGAGTTGGCTGGTGTTTTAATGCTCTAAAGTTTTTTGATACTTACGAGGAGATCATAACCTTTAGGATAGCCTTCTATAATCGGATATCATAATCTAAGCATAATTTCTCCAAAGGTAACGTATGCCGTACAACTTTGAGCTTTAACCAGACAACGAATGTGTAATTATGTTGAGCCGGTGTTGTCGGAAACAGCTCATAGCACACCTTGATCTCAAAGACTTCAAATAAGTATCTAATATCTCCTTCCATTAATCTATGAACCATAGATCAGCTTTTGTATATTGAAAGAATCATTTGAGGAATTCAGTACGTCTTTCATTCACATTAACTTGTTTTGTCGCGAGCATATAGCTGAGCGTTTTCCCTTTGAAAGTCTTCTTCATTTAATTTACACTGAGCCTCAATTGAGCAGTCTGTAAAATAAATAGGCTCTCTAATTTCTCAACTGACTTGAGAAATATGCACCCGATGGTAGCGAACATGAATGGAATTGAACAGGCGGTATGTGGATATTCCTTTGGACGTGCAAAACCTGGTGAGGGCAGGCTGACCAGTAATGGAATACCTTCATAACGGGCGAATGCCGAACAGCGGCTGCACCCTGCCAGTACTTCCACCTGCTTTACTAGAGGCCAAAGACGGGCCCCAAATCTATCTGATTCAATTTCAAGATCAACTCTTTGAAATTGTTCTTCTAATACTTCTGTATCTCGACTGGTAGCTTACTTGAGAAACTAAACATTCAGATCAGAATCTCCTGCTACATGATGGTAGAGGCCCCTGGAAACAATTTGTTTTTCTAATTATTGCCCTTACGTATGGCTGTGTAATGTCTATCGAACAGCACTCCCATTTCACTGGCTATCTTCAGGCACGTTTGAAGTTTCAAGGAGTCCACTAGACAATGTGAAATCTAGTCAATATCTCTTTTAATGTTATCTTCCATGATCAATATTTGAAAATTAACTAAAGATAAATCCGCAGTAATATAACTTAAAATTGTTCTTTTGATCCAATCTTTAGAACAACAGAGATCCCGGACGGGTACCCCATTTGTTGCGAAAAGAAATTTTTGAAGAACTTCAGAATGCGCGTGTTTTACCATTTATTTCTTATTCAACAAGATTTTTGGATCCGAGTTATTTAAAGTAAAGAGCCTAGGGTAAAATAATTTCAACTGGGAAAACTCCATAGAATAACAATTCAAATTTATAAAGTTATTAAATACCATACCCTTTTTCCATTTCTCTTTGTAGTTAATGTAACTTAATACTTTGTACAAAAAATTTACACACATAAAAAGTACAATTAGTTCAAAATCATGCGACAAAGTTATTTTCATATCTAATAAGGAAGAGTAATTAATTCTTCCTGTAATTAAGTCCTCATTAATAATATCTCTAGGCGTTCTCTCTTTCTAAAAGAATGTAAAACTCAAATATCCACAGGTACAAGATTTAACATACCTTTTGAATCGGCCGGTAAAGTATCTTTATGGATTATACTGAACGTGACCAAGAATATAAAAACAGAAGAGTCCTTTCAAGCAAGGAGGAACAAAGTGAGTCAGCTCTGAGTCCATTCTCAAAAACATTCAACTGTACACCCGTAAGAGCCAATAAACGATCAGATTTTCAGGGCTAGAGCAGGAGCAACTGACTACTTGCCAGTCTGTTGACGTGCGTCAGTTGGAATCAGCTGACCCACGTCAGCCAGCCGGACATAAACAATTAAGACAATTCACCGTGATGGTTCAGACTTTAAACTCTATAAACAACAAGAAATTCCAACCTAACAATAATAGTAAAAATAATAGTGATAATGGTAAAAAATAGTAATAATAGCAAAATAGTGGATAATAACAATAATACGATAATAACGATAATAGTGATAATACCACGGTATTTTTATATATATTAACTGATAATAATGATAACGCCGGAAAGTCTCTAATTTTTAGCTATAAATGGGGAACTTTTTGCGCTATAATATTAATGATGAACATATTCATCTTACAATATTATAAATAACACAGATGAACCAATTTCGAAGATATAAGTGGTGTCACTGTAGTATACACTATGAACACTAGGTGCCGAACTGTATATACACTATGAACACTATGTATACTAGATTGGCCAGAGTAGTATACACAATAATCACTATGTGTAATATTGTGCCACGTAGTAGTACACTATAACACTCTATATACTATAAAGCCACTGACGTATGCACAATACACTATGTATACTAAGGTGCCACTGTAGAATACACTATACACTATTATATCTAGGGTGCCAACTGTAGTAATACACTATACGCTATGTATATACTAGGGTGCTCACTGTAGTATACACTAGTACACTACTATACAACCTCTATACACCACTGTGTCAACTATTGTGGGGGTGCTAATTGTAGTATACACTATCCCTTAGTATACTAGGGTGCCATGATATACACTATACACTATGTATACTAGGTGCCACTGTAGTATACACTATAACTATGTATACTAGGTGCCACTGTAGATACACTATATAAACTATGTATACTAGTGTGCACGTAGTAAACACGAGTAACACTATGTATACTTATGTTCCTACTGTAAAATAAACTAAAACGCAATGTAAACAAGTGTTGCCACTGTAGTATACACAAAACACTAATGTATACTAGGGTGCCACTGTAGTATACACTAGTATACAATACTATACACCCAATATACACTAAATAACTCATGTGCCAATAAGTATACAACCTATACACTATGTATACTAGGTGCCACTGTATTATACACTATACACTAATAGAGTATGGTGCAACTGAATAAACACAAGTATACACGTACTATACACCCTAGAATACACAACATATACTATGGTGCCAATCATAGTACACACTATAACACTAAGTATACCAGGGTGCCCATTGTAAATACACTATAACTCATGTATACTAGGTGCCACCAGTAGTATACACTATAACATTAAGTACACTAGGTTGCCACTGTAGTATACACTATAACACTATGTATACTAGGTCCAATGATGGTATATACTATACACTTGTATACCATGGTGCCACTGTAATTTACAACTTAACACTATGTATACTAGGGTGCCACTGTAGTATCACTATACACTTATGTATACTAGGAGTCACTGTAGTATAACACTATACACAATGTAAACTAGGTGGTCACTGTAGTATACACTATGTATACTTTGGTGCCACCATTATTAAACACTATACAACTATGTGATACTATGGTTTGCCACTGTAGTATACACTATACACTATGTATGCTAGGGTGCCACTGTAGTATACACTACACTACATATACTCGGGTGCCACTGTAGTATACACTATACACTATGTATACACAATATTATGAGGGAGAATTTCTTTCTTCTGACTAAGAAAAGTTCTATTGTTATTATTATTTTGCTCAAGGCACACTAGGCCTATGTTCCCCTCTGGCAGTAAACTCTGCTAGGCACTGCAGTATACTCTGGCAGTAAACTCAGCTAGGTACTGCAGCATACTCTGGCAGTAAACTCTGCTAGGTAGTGCAGTATACTCTCTCTGTAAACTCTGCTAGGTACTGCAGTATACTCTGGCAGTAAACTCTGCTAGGTACTGCAGTATACTCTGGCTGTAAACTCTGCTAGGTACTGCAGTATACTCTGGCAGTAAACTCTGCTAGGTACTGCAGTATACTCTGGCAGTAAACTCTGCTAGGTACTGCAGTATACTCTGGCAGTAAACTCTGCTAGGTACTGCAGTATACTCTGGCAGTAAACTCTGCTAGCGTACTATGCAGTATAGTCTCTGGCAGTAAACTGCTGCTAGGTAACTCCAGTTATACCTCTGCGCAGCTAAACCCCAGTGAACATAGGAGTAACAGCAGAAATACTCTGCCAGTAAAATTCTGCTAGGTAACTGCAGTATACTCCTGGCAGCAAAAACGCTGAATCTAAGTACTGCAATATATTCTTGGCAGTAAAACTTTGCTAGTAGTGGCAGTCTATACTCTGGCAGTAAACTCTGCCTAGTATTCCGTATACTCTGGCAGTTCTCTCTGCTAGGCACAGAAGTACTACTCTAGGCAGTAAACTCTGGCTAGGTACTGCTGTATACTCTGGCAAAACATCGCTAGGTACACCAGTATACTTTGGCATTAAACCTGCTAGGTACTCAGAATACTCTGGCAGTGATCTCTGCTAGGTAACTGATAGTATACTCTGGCAGTAACTGCTGCCAAGCACTGCAGTAATACTCTAGTCAGATAAACTCTGCTAGGTACTGCAAATACTCTGGCAGTCAAAACTCAGCTAGGTATGCAGATATACTCTGCAGTAAACTCTAGCTAGGTAACAGCAGTATCTCCTGGCAGTAAACTCTGGATAGGTACTGCACTATACTTCTAGACAGTACAACTCTGCAAGGTAGTGCAGTGTACTTCTGGCAGCTAAACTCTGCCTAGGTTGTGCAGTATAACTCTGACAGTAAACTCTGCTAGAGTACCCAGTATCTTACTACTAGAGGCAGAGCAAAATCTCATGCTACGGCTACTGTAATATACACTGGACAGTAAACACTGGTTAGGTACTGCAGTATACTCTGGTCATGTTAAACTCTGCTGGGCACTGCATTATACGCTTAGCAGAAACTCTGCTAGGTAATGCAGTCATACTCTGTCAGAAAACTCTGCTAGGTACTGCAGTAACTTTGGCAGTAGAGACTCAGCTAGGTTACAACTAGCAGTATACCTCTGGCAGTAAATCTGCTAGGTACTTGCAAGTAATTAACTCACAGTAAACTCTGCTAGGTAATGCAGTATATCAAATCATGGCAAGCTAAGATGCTGCTAGGTTAGTGTAGTCATACTCTGACACATAAGACTCTGCTATAGTAACAGCAGTAAAACTCCTACAATAAAACTCTGCTAGTACATGCAGTATTCTCTGGCAGTAAACTTGCTAGTACTGCAAGTATACTCTGGCAGTAATCTCTGCTAGGTACTGTCCCCGTATTCTCTTGTCCACTAATCACTCTGCTATGTATGCAAGTATACCTGCAGTTAAACTTCTGCTAGGTAGATGCAGTATCACTCTTGACAGAAATAACCAGCAAGCCTAGGTACTGACAAGTATACTCTGGCAGTAAACCTGTTTATAGAGTACTGACAGTCTACCTACTTCCATGCAGTAAACTCTGCAGGTAACTGAGAATATAACTCTGGCAGTAAACTCTGGTATGTACTGCTGTATACACGGCAGTAAATCACAGCTATGTATTGGCAGTATACCGCTGCCTAAACTCTGCTAGGTGCGTCAGTATACTCTGGCAGTAAACTCTCGCTAGGTAGTGCCAGTATACTCTGGCAAGTAAAAACACTTGTAGGGTAGAGAGCAATATAATCCTGGTAGTCTTAAACTCCTGCTGGAGGCTACAGCACAAACATTCGCTGGCAGTAAACTCTGCTACGGTAACTGCGCGCAGTACACAAACTACTGGCAGTAAAACTCTGCTAAGTATTGCACCACTAACTTTCCATTATTGACTCAGTATACTACTAAATTTTCTCCCCAAGATGCTCCAAGTGCTAGACGGATGTTAATCGATAATAAGATTGCGATGCTTCAACTCTAAGCCACCCCCCCCACACGACCGGCCCTCCCACCACATATTAAAATTCAAGCACGTAAGAGCGAACCGTGAAACACGAGAAAATACGGATAACAACGAGGCACGCCAACCGCGCATTATTGTTCTTGGACTCATACTGCACCACCTCTCACTGACCAGCTGGTGAGTGGTGGGCCGAAACTATACTGCACCACCTTCACTGACAGCTGGAGAGTGGCTGGCAGACACTACTGCACAACCTTCACTGACTCAGCTGGGTAGTGCTCGACACTATGCCCCACCTCTGCTGACCAGCTGGAGTGGTGGGCCGGAATATACTGCACCACCTCTCACTACCACTGGTAGTGGTGGGCCGACACTATGCTGCCACTCTGACTGACCATCGTGAGAGTGGTGGGCCTGACACTATTCAGCACACCTCCACTGACCAGGGAGAGGTGGGCCGGAACACTGTACTGCACCACCTCTCTTGACCAGCTGGTGAGTGTGGGCCTGACTATTCTGCACAACCTCCTCACTGACCAGCTGGAGAGTGGTGGGCCAGACACTATACTGCACCACCTCTCACTGACCAACTGGTAAGTGGTGGGCCGGACACTATACTGCACCACCTCTCACTGACCAGCTCGTGAGTGATGGGCCACACACTGTACTGCACCACCTCTGACTGACCAGCTGGAGAATGGTGGGCCAGACACTATACTGCACCACCTCTCACTGACCAGCTGGAGAATGGTCGGCGGGTCAATATACTGCGCCACTCTCACTGACCAGCTGGAGAGTGGAGTGGCCGACACTATACTGCACCACCTCTCACTGACCAGAAGGTGAGTGGTGGGATGGACACTGTACGCACCCACCTCTCATTGACCAGCTGGAGATTGTGGGCCTGACACTATTCTGCACAACCTCTCACTGACCAGCTGGAGAGTGATGGGACAGACACTGTACTGCACCACCTCTCATTGACCAGCTGGAGAGTAGTGGGCCGGACACTATACTGCACCACCTCTCACTGACCAGCTGGAGAGTGGTGGGACGGACACTGTACTGCACCACCTCTCACTGACCAGCTGGAAAGTGGTGGGCTGGACACTATACTGCACCACCTCTCATGACCAGCTGGAGAATGGTGGGCGGACACTATACTGCGCCACTCTCTCTGACCAGCTGAGAGTAGTGGGCCAGACACTATACTGCACCACCTCTCACTGACCAGCTGGAGAGTGGTGGGCCGGACACTACTGCACCGCCTCTCAATGACCAGCTGGAGAGTTGTGGGCCGGACACTATACTGCACCACCTCTCAATGACCAGCTGGAGAGTGGTGGGCCGGACACTATTCTGCACCATATCTCACTGACCAGCTGGAGTGTAGTGGGCCGGACAATATACAGCACCACCTCTCAATGACCAGCTGGGCAGTGGTAGGCCGAACACTATACTGCACCACCTCTCACTGACCAGCTGGTGAGTTGTGGTCCGGACACTTTACTGCACCACCTCTCACTGACCAGCTGGAGTTGTTGTCCGACCTTAACTGCACCACTCTCACTGACCAGTGGTGAGTGGTGGCCGGACACTGCACTGCACCACCTCTCATTGACCGCTGTGAGTGGTGGGCCAGACACCATACTGCACCACCTCTCACTGACCAGCTGGTGAGTTGTGGTCCGGACACTTTACTGCACCACCTCTCACTGACCAGCTGGTGAGTGGTGGGCCGGACACTATACTGCACCACCTCATCACTGACCAGATGGTGAAGTGGTGGCCGGACACTGTACTGCACCACCTCTCATTGACCAGCTGGAGAGTGGTGGGCCAGACACTATACTGCACCACCTATCACTGACCAGCTGGTAAGTGGTGCGCCGGACACTATACTGCACCACCTCTCACTGACCACTGGTGAGTGGTAGGGCGCAGAAAATACTGCACCACCTCTCACTGACCAGCTAGAGAGTGGTGGGCCGGACTCTATTCTGTACCATCTCTCACTGACCATCTGGAGAGTGGTGGGCGCGACACTATACTGCACCACCTCTCTCTGACCAGCTGGAGAGTAGTGGGCCAGACACTATACTGCACCACCTATCACTGACCAGCTGGAGAGTGGTGGGCCGGACAGTATACTGCAACACCTATAACTGACCAGCTGGAGTGTATTGGGCCTGACAATATACTGCACCACCTCTCAATGACCAGGTGGAGAGTGGTAGGCCGGACACTATACTGCATCACCTCTCACTGCTCAGATGGTGAGTGGTCGGCCGGACACTGTACTGCACAACCTCTCATTGACCAGCTGGTGAGTGGTGGGCCTGACACTATACTGCACCACCTCTCACTGACCAGCTGGTGAGTGGAGGACGTTACACTATACTGCACCACCTCTCACTGACCAGCTCGTGAGTGGTGGGCCAGACACTATACTGCACCACCTCTCACTGACCAGCTCGTGAGTGGTGGGCCAGACACTATACTGCACCACCTCTCACTGACCAGATGGAGAGTAGTGGGCAGGACACTATACTGCACCATCTCTCACTGACCAGCTGGAGAGTGGTGGGCCGGACACTATACTGCACCACCTCTCACTGACCAGCTGGTGAGTTGTGGGCGGGACACTATACTGCACCACCTCTCACTGACCATCTGGAAAGTGGTGGGCCGGACAAAATACTGCACTACGTCTCACTGACCAGCTGGAGAGTAGTGGGCCGGACACTATACTGCACCACCTCTCACTGACAAGCTGGTGAGTGGTGAGTGGGACACTATACTGCACCACCTCTCACTGACCATCTGGATAGTGGTGGGCCGGACACTATACTGCACTACCTCTCACTGACCAGCTGGGGAGTGGTGGACTGGATGCTATACTGCACCACCTCTCACTGACCAGCTGGAGAGTAGTGGGCCGGACACTATGCTGCACCACCTCGCACTGACCAGCTGGAGAGTGGTGGGCGGGACACTATACTGCACCACTTCTCACTGACCAGCTGGAGAGTGGTGGGTTGGACACTATACTGCACAACCTCTCACTGACCATCTGGATAGTGGTGGGCCGGACACTATACTGCACTACCTCTCACTGACCAGCTGGGGAGTGGTGGACTGGACGCTATACTGCACCACCTCTCACTGACCAGCTGGAGAGTAGTGGGCCGGACACTATGCTGCACCACCTCGCACTGACCAGCTGGAGAGTGGTGGGCGGGACACTATACTGCACCACCTCTCACTGACCAGCTGGAGAGTGGTGGGTTGGACACTATACTGCACAACCTCTCACTGACCAGCTGAATAGTGGTGGGCCAGACACTATACTGCACCACCTCTCACTTACCAGCTGGAAAGTAGTGGGCCAGACACTATACTGCACCACCTCTCACTGACCAGCTGGATAGTGGTGGGCTGGACACTACACTGCACCACCTCTCACTGACCAGCTGGTGATTGGTGGGCCAGACACTACACTGCACCACCTCTCACTGACCAGCTGGAGAGTGGAGGGCCAGACACTATACTGCACCATCTCTCACTGACCAGATGGAGAGTGGTGGGCCAGACACTATACTGCACCACCTATCACTGACCAGCTGGAGAGTGGTGGGCCGGACACTATACTGCACCACCTCTCACTGACCAGCTGCAGAGTGGTGGGCCAGACACTGTTCTGCACCACCTCTCACTGAACAGCTGGAGAGTGGTGGGCCAGACACTATACTGCACCACCTCTCACTGACCAGCTGGAGAGTTGTGTGCTGGACACTATCCTGCACCACCGCACACTGTCCAGCTGGAGAGTGGTCGGCCGGACACTATACTGCACCACCGCACACTGAGCAGCTGGAGAGTGGTGGGCCGGACTGTATACTGCACCACCGCACACTGACCAGCTGGAGAGTGGTGGGCCAGACACTATACTGCACCACCGCACACTGACCAGTTGGAGAGTGTTGGGCTGGACACTATACTGCACCACCGCACACTGACAAGCTGGAGAATAGTGGGCTGGACACTGTACTGCTCCACCGCACACTGACAAGGTGGAGAGTGATGGCCCAGACACTGTACTGCTCTACCTCTCACTAACCTTAAAAATAAGAACAAGAACCAAGAAACTCACTCTGGTTGTTTCTTTTCTTTGATAGTTCAGCTTTGAGCAAGAAGTGTTGAGCGGAGTGGAACATGAAGACTCTGGAGTTGAACATCGGGAAGCCCTAGTGGAACATCAGGAAGCCGGAGTGACATATCAGGAAGCCAGAGTGGAACATCGGGAAGCCGGATTGCAACATAGAGAAGCTGGAGTGGAACATCAGGAAGCCGGATTGGAACATTAGGAAGCCGGAGTGGAACGTCAGGAAGTCGGAGTCGATACTGAGTAAGTTGTCAGTGACTCTTATAAACCCAACAAAGAATAACTAGTGTTGTTGGTGGGTGAGTGTGATAAAGTGAACAATAAACTGTGTTTGTGGTGTCTAACACAAGTGAGTAACACCTGTGGTGTCTAACACAGGTGAATAACACCTGTGGTGTCTAACACAGGTGAGTAACACCTACCCTTATTACAATGCAACATTCATGTGCTAGATGATACATAGAGAGAGTTTGACCTTTGAAATATACTCTACACTATAAAACTATGTATACTAGGGTGCCAGTGTAGTATACACTTTAACACTATGCATACTAGGGTGCCACTGTAGTATACACTATAACACTATGGTTATTAATAGAATATTCAAGAGGTTGCTAGTAGAATTGCAGTAAATCAACCATTCAAATCATTATGAAGCTGTGTGTAGTCTGTGGTCAGTCAAACAAACGGGCTTCCACATGGGTAAATTGTCATTTTTGTGGAAATTGGTGTCACGCCCCTTGTGCAGATATCCAAGAACTAGCTACAAGCAGTGTTAAAACAGGGAAGTGTTTTTGGGTATGCCCAAATGAGATAAATCTGTGGACTAAAATCACAAGGGTATTAAAAGAGGACAACATCAAAGCTCCTTTCATAGACAACCTGGAAGCTTTCTACAACAGATGGGAACATAAAAAGTCTGGGCTGAATGGTACTGCCCTTGATACTGGCCATGTAGTCAGAAACTGTAAGGCTGGAGGTGATGCCCTGGTATTCAGTAAATGTGGGGCTGATAGTGCTGTCCTGGGAGACAGTAATGGTGAAGCTGGAGGTGCTGTCCTGGAGACAGTAATGGTGAAGCTGGAGATTTCGTCCAGGTAGTCGGGAATTATACGCAGGAAGGAATACATATAAATGACCTCATAGGGGACAGGAGCCATAGTAGGGAAACAAGTGTAGTCAAAGATAATATAAAACAATATTGCAAACTAAAAATACCACAGGAAATAACAAACAAGAGGACTCCACTAGCAATAGTGAGGATATATTACCAAAAACAACTGATGGAGCTCCATTGTTGGTGCTAGGGAGGATAGAAGTAAGACAGGGAAACATGCACCAACAGGGAATACAGTCACAGAAACCCAAGGCAAACGGAAACCAAGCCTGTGCGCATACTATGCACTTGGTATCTGCTGGCATGGGAAATCTGGAAAAATAGATGGGACGTGCAACTAATGACCACCCTAGAAAATGCCATGCCCATATGACAACAGGAAAATGCCAAACTCCCTTCCTGTAAGCTTTTTCACCCTGACCTGTGTACCTCTTCAATACAGGAAAGACTGTGCTATAAATTAAATTGCCAGGCATACCATCTAAAGGGGACAAAAAGATACAAAACATCCAGGCTATGGGAAAACCTGGGTAGCCACAGCCACTCAAGAGGGAGAGGTTTTTTAGTGCCAGGAAGGAAAAAAAACTGGCAGGAAATGGCAGAAATCATACACCAAATCCAGTCATTCCTGGAGTGGAACCACAGTCGATGCCTCCACCCAAACCAACAGATACAGATACTAATGCCGGAAAAAAAATCCCTCCCCAGTACCAACAATACCACCAGTCCGATAACATTCTTCTTTGCAAATATACAGAGTCTAAAGCCAGCAACAAACAACAAAATACCTTTCATCCGTGGACTGCTTGCAGAGGCAAAGGCAATGTTCGCGGCTTTCACTGAGACCCACATAAAGGATCACTTGGACAACGAAATATGGATCCCAGGTTACAACCTATACAGATGTGACAGAGTGAACAGGCAAAAGGGGGGGGGGTTCGAATGTACATTGCAGAGTCACTTGTTTGCACAGAACTGCTTAATGCCTCAAATGATGTAGTGGAAGTTTTAGCAGTAAAGGTCGAGAACCAAAGCCTAGTCATTGTGGTAGTCTACAAGCCTCCGGATGCAACATCCCAGCAATTCCAGGAACAGCTGTTAAAAATTGACCACTGTCTGGAAAATCTTCCAGCACCTGCACCCAACATCTTGCTCCTGGGGGATTTCAACTTAAGGCACCTAAAATGGAGGAAATATAGCAAATAGTATTGTTGCAGTAATAACACCAGGAGCAGCTCTGATGAAAACTCACACTCACACGAGCTTTTAAATCTCTGCACAAAATTCAATTTAAACCAGCAAATAACAGAACCTACTAGACTGGAGAATACACTAGACCTTATCTTCACTAACAATGATGATCTGATAAGAAATGTCACCATATCAAAAACAATATACTCAGATCACAACATAATTTGAGGTTCAGACATGTATGCGTGGAGCCCCAGACCGACATAAAGAGACTAGTCACGAGAGAGCATTCACCAAATCAACTTCAATAACAAAAACATAAAGTGGGACCAAGTAAACCAAGTCCTAACCGATATAAGCTGGGAAGATATACTAAGCAACACAGACCCCAACTTATGCCTAGAACAGATTAAGTCGGTGGCACTCGATGTAGCACAAGGCTAATTCCTCTAAGAAAAAGGAGGAGTAGATGTAAAATAGAAAGAGACAGGCGCTCCCTTTACAGGCGACGAAAAGAATAACAGAACGGCAAAAGAGGTCAATATATCTGAAATGCGTAGGGAGACACTGGTCAGACAAATAGCAAGCATCGAACTTAAGCTAAAGAATCCTTTAGGAGTCAGGAATCGCGGGAAGAACTAAAAGCCATAAATGAAATCGAAAGAAACCCAAAGTATTTCTTCTCCTATGCCAAATCAAAATCAAGAACAACGTCCAGTATTGGGCCCCTACTTTAACAAGATGGGTCCTACACAGATGACAGCAAGGAAATGAGTGAGCTACTCAAGTCCCAATATGACTCATTTTTTAGCAAGCCGCTAACCAGACTGAGAGTCGAAGATCAAAATGAATTTTTTATGAGAGAGCCACAAAATTTGATTAACACAAGCCTATCCGATGTTATCCTGACGCCAAATGACTTCGAACAGGCGATAAATGACATGTCCATGCACTCTGCCCCAGGGCCAGACTCATGGAACTCTGTGTTCATCAAGAACTGCAAGAAGCCCCTATCACGAGCCTTTTCCATCCTAATGGAGAGGGAGCATGGACATGGGGGTCGTCCCACAGTTACTAAAAACAACAGACATAGCCCCACTCCACAAAGGGGCAGTAAAGCAAAAGCAAAGAACTACAGACCAATAGCACTAACATCCCATATCATAAAAATCTTTAAAAGGGTCCTAAGAAGCAAGATCACCACCCATCTAGAAACCCATCAGTTACACAACCCAGGCAACATGGGTTTAGAACAGGTCGTTCCTGTCTGTCTCAACTATTGGATCACTACGACAAGGTCCTAAATGCGCTAGAAGACAAAAAGAATGCAGATGTAATATATACAGACTTTGCAAAAAGCCTTCGACAAGTGTGACCATGGCGTAATAGCGCACAAAATGCGTGCTAAAGGAATAACAGGAAAAAGTCGGTCGATGGATCTATAATTTCCTCACTAACAGAACACAGAGAGTAGTCATCAACAGAGTAAAGTCCGAGGCAGCTACGGTGAAAAGCTCTGTTCCACAAGGCACAGTACTCGCCTCCCATCTTGTTCCTCATCCTCATATCCGACATAGACAAGGATGTCAGCCACAGCACCGTGTCTTCCTTTGCAGATGACACCCGAATCTGCATGACAGTGCCTTCCATTGCAGACACTGCAAGGTTCCAGCGGATATCAACCAAATCTTTCAGTGGGCTGCAGAAAACAATATGAAGTTCAACGATGAGAAATTTCAATTACTCAGATATGGTAAACATGAGGAAATTAAATCTTCATCAGAGTACAAAACAAATTCCGGCCACAAAATAGAGTGAAACACCAACGTCAAAGACCTGGGAGTGATCATGTCGAGGATCTCACCTTCACGGACCATAACATTGTATCAATCGCATCTGCTAGAAAAATGACAGGATGGATAATGAGAACCTTCAAAGCTAGGGAGGCCAAGCCCATGATGACACTCTTCAGGTCACTTGTTCTATCTAGGCTGGAATATTGCTGCACACTAACAGCACCTTTTAAGGCAGGTGAAATTGCCGACCTAGAAAATGTACAGAGAACTTTCACGGCGCTCATAACGGAGATAAAACACCTCAATTACTGGGAGCGCTTGAGGTTCCTAAACCTGTATTCCCTGGAACGCAGGAGGGAGAGATACATGATTATATACACCTGGAAAATCCTAGAGGGACTAGTACCGAACTTGCACACGAAAATCACTCACTACGAAAGCAAAAGACTTGGCAGACGATGCACTATCCCCAATATGAAAAGCAGGGGTGTCACTAGCACGTTAAGAGTCCATACAATAAATGTCAGGGGCCCGAGACTGTTCAACTGCCTCCCAGCACACATAAGGGGGATTACCAACAGACCCCTGGCAGTCTTCAAGCTGGCACTGGACAAGCACCTAAAGTCAGTTCCTGATCAGCCGGGCTGTGGCTCGTACGCTGGTTTGCGTGCAGCCAGCAGCAACAGCCTGGTTGATCAGGCTCTGATCCACCAGGAGGCCTGGTCACAGACCGGGCCGCCAGGGCATTGACCCCCGGAACTCTCTCCAGGTAAACTCCAGGTAAGTATACTTGGGTGTCACTGTAGTATACACTATACACTATGTATACTAGGGTGTCACTGTAGTATACACTATACACTATGTATACTAGGGTGTCACTGTAGTATACACTATACACAATGTATACTAGGGTGCCACTGTAGTATACACTATACACTATGTATACTAGGGTGTCACTGTAGTATACACTATACACTATGTATACTAGGGTGTCACTGTAGTATACACTATACACTATGTATACTAGGGTGTCACTGTAGTATACACTATACACAATGTATACTAGGGTGTCACTGTAGTATACACTATACACTATGTATACTAGGGTGTCACTGTAGTATACACTATACACTATGTATACTAGGGTGCCACTGGAGTATAAACTATGCACTATGTATATTAGGGTGTCACTGTAGTATACACTATAACACTATGTATACTAGGGTGTCACTGTAGTATACACTACACACTATGTATACTAGGGTGTCACTGTAGTATACACTATACACTATGTATACTAGGGTGTCACTGTAGTATACACTATACACTATGTATACTAGGGTGCCACTGGAGTATAAACTATGCACTATGTATATTAGGGTGTCACTGTAGTTACACTATAACACTATGTATACTAGGGTGTCACTGTAGTATACACTACACACTATGTATACTAGGGTGTCACTGTAGTAAACACTATACACTATGTATACTACCTGGAGGTTACCTGGAGGTTATTCCGGGGATCAACGCCCCCGCGGCCCGGTCCATGACCAGGCCTCCCGATGGATCAGGCCTGATCAACTAGGCTGTTACTGCTGGCCGCACGCAGTCCAACGTACGAGCCACAGCCGGCTGATCCGGCACTGACTTTAGGTATCTGTCCAGCTCTCTCTTGAAGGCAGCAGGGTTTATTGGCAATTCCCCTAAGGCTTGATGGGAGGCTTTTTGAACAGTTTTGGGCCCGGACACTTATGGTGTTTTTCTCTTAGTGTACCAATGGCGCCCCTACTTTTTATTGGCGGCATTTTGCATCGCCTGCCCAGTCTTTTACTTTCGTAGGGAGTGATTTCTGTGTGCAGATTTGGGACCATTCCTTCCAAGATTTTCCAAGTGTAGATTATGATATATCCTCCCTCCTGCGTTCCAAAGAGTACAAGTCAAGTGCTTCCAAGCGTTCCAGTAGTTAAGGTGCTTCAGACTTTAGTGCGAAAGGATTCTGTACACTCTAATCTGCGATTCATGCTTGAAAGAGATGTTAATGACAGGATATCAGCCTAGGAGACGTGTTTGAAAAGGATCATCATGGGTGGCACTCTCGTTTTCAAAATTCTCCTTATCCTCCTATCATTTTCTTTGACGTGCGATGGTTTGGGACTGTTGTGATCCTTGAAAGTGAGATCCTCAGACCCTTACTGGAGACCTGGAGTTTACCTGGAGAGAGTTTCGGGGGTCAAAGCCCCCGCGGCCGGTCTGTGACCAGGCCTCCTGGTGGATCAGGGGCCTGATCAACCAGGCTGTTGCTGCTGGCTGCACGCAAACCAACGTACGAGCCCAGCCCGGCTGATCAGGAACTGACTTTAGGTGCTTGTCCAGTGCCGCTTGAAGACTGCCAGGGTCTGTTGGTAATCCCCTTATGTGTGCTGGGAGGCAGTTGAACAGTCTCGGGCCCCTGACACTTATTGTATGGTCTCTTAACGTGCTACTCCCAGGTCCCTTACATTATTTTTCTGTTCTATTGTATGGCCAGAGTCAGTAGTATAACTCTGTTCTAGTTATTATCTCCTCCAGTTTTCCATAACGGAAGTACTTGGAATTTGTCCTCATTGAACATCATATTGTTTACGTTGCCCACTGGAAAACTTTTTTTATATCTTCTTGGAGGTTAACCGCGTCTCAGCAAATGACAGCCTCATGCAGATCCTAGTATCATCCGCAAAGGATGATACGGTGCTGTGGTGTATATCTGTTTATGTCTGATATGAGGATAAGGAATAAGATGGGGGCGAGTACTGTGCCTTGTGGAACAGAAGCTCTTCACTATGGCAGCCTCCGATTTAACTCTGTTGACCACTACTCTTTGTGTTCGATTTGTTAGGAAGTTGAAGATCCATCTCCCACTTTCCCAGTTATTCCTTTAGCACGTATTTTATGGGCTATTACGCCATGATCGCATTTGTCAAATGCTTTTGCAAAGTCTGTGTATATTACATCTGCATTCTGATTTTCTTCCAGTGCATCCAAGGCCATGTCATAGTGATCCAGTAGTTGTGAGAGGCAGGAAACGACCTGCCCTGAACCCATGTTGCCCTGGATTGTGCAGATTTTGGGAATCCAGGTGATTTGCAATCCTGCTTCTTAGCACTCTTTCAAAGATTTTTATGATGTGGGACGTCAGAGCTATTGGTCTATAGTTCTTAGCTAATGCTTTGCTGGGCCCCCTTTATGGAGTGGGGCTATATCCGTTGTTTTAAGTGACTGTGGAATTTCACCCATGTCCAAGCTCCTCCTCCATAGTGTACTTAGGCACGCGAGAGGGGTTTCTTGCAGTTCTTAATGAAAACAGAGTTCCACGAGTCTGGGCCCGGGGCTGAGTGCATAGGCATGTTGTCAATGGCTTTTTCGAAATCTATCGGAGTTAGGGTAATGTCGGGAAATTGGCATACATTTATGGAGTATTGAGGCTCATTCATGAAGAAATCATTTGGGTCGTCGATCCTCAGACCGATAGTGGGGTTTATAAACACAGAGTCGTACTGGGATTTCAATATTTCACTCATTTCCTTGTTGTCGTCTGTGTAAGTCCCATCCTGTCTGAGTAAGGGGCCCGATACTAGATGTGGTATTTGCCTTGTTTTTGGCATATGAAAAGAAATATTTTGAATTTCTTTCAATTTCACTAATAGCTTTAAGCTCCTCCTGCCTCTCCTGGTTCCTGTAAGAGTCATTTAGCTTAAGTTCGATAGTTTCCACTTCCTGGTCAGCGCTCCCTTTTGTTTATCGAAAATTTTAGCACCCTGAGGAGCTCAGGGGACTTTGTGTCTTCTTTTGAGGGAGGGGTTTTTTTTCTCCCCAGTTTATCCTCCCTCTTCTTTTTTCTTAGGGGAATTTTCCTAAAAACATGCTTCGGCTACAGGAAGTTGACCCCTTTCCCAAGGCACTGGTTTGGTTTCCAAGTCATTTAAGACATTTCCCCAAAATTGTTTCGTTTAGGACTTTGGTTTTACCTGGTCCAGTTGATTTTTTGGGTTTTGGGAAATTGAAAATTTTGTAAAGGACCCCTTCACGGGTTTAATGCTTTTCTGCTGTTCAGGCCCCCAAATGCATGTACTTTTGGGAACTTCGTTTGATTGTGATGGGAAAATTAGTTTTTTTAGTATTCTTTGTTTTATCAGGTCCTCATTTTTTTGTAAAGGAAAGGGTTTAAATTTTTGTTTTTAGTCTTGTTGGCTCCACTATATCCGGGTTTAAAGGGTTTTGTTTTTTTTCGCAGGGGACTTAGTCCCATGTGTGTGGACCTTTCATCTGCGCTACCCCCGGGGGGGTTTTGTTTAAAGCTTTTAAACTTTTATTTGCTACATTTTTCCCATTTTGTTTTCCCTTTTAGGTTGAAATCACCAAGCTTTTAAGGGAATGTTTGGGGGTGGAGCGGGAAAGGGTTTTTTCCAAACAGTAATGGGTTTTTCAGTAGCTTTTTCCTTGAACTTTTGGGAGGTGCATTTGGTGGTTGTATAAAACCCCCAAGGGACTGGGTTTTTGGGTTCTCGATCTTTATTGATAGAACTTCAACTACCTCATTTGTGGTGTTCGCCTCCTTTGGCGAAAAGGGGCTCTTTAAACATACGGGGCCAAACCCCCCCCTTGTTGCCGGTTTTTTCTGTGCATTTTAAAAAGGGTTTTGTAACCATTTTCCCCCAAATTTTAAAAATTTTCAAAGTGATCTTTTTTTTTGTGAGTTCTGTGAAGGCTGAAAAACATTGAATTAGACTCCACTAGATTTCCCTGTAAAAAGGTATTTTTTGGGTTGGGGGATGGTTTAAAGGCCCTGTTATTAGAAAATATGAACGAGGTTTTTATTCTGTGTTTTTTGGGGGGGTTTTTTGTTTTGGCATCGTAGTTGTAATTCTGGAGGGGCCATGGGTGGCCATGGCTGCACCTCCGTCCATAAGGCCCCAAGGTGGGGGACTTTTTTTGTTATTTTTCCCATTTTCTTTTTTCGTTTCCTGCCACAAAAAAAATCCCCCGGGAGATGGGTTGTCGTAGTTTCTATTGTTTGTCTTGTGGGGTCTGTGCCCCCGGGTCCTTTTGAGGGTTTATGGAGGGCCACTGGATTTTTGTAACACTGCTTCGGAGGCCGAGGAGGGGCCCACTTTTTGGGGGTTTTAAAAGAAAGAAAAGGGAAAAAAGGAAGACACATCCTTTAGACGGGGGGGTCGCTACTTTTTTGGGGGAAATGGTCAAAGTTGCATGTCCCTTTTTTTTCCCCTTTTTTTCCCATGTTTTACGATGCCCCAAGCATAATATTTCCCAAAAATTCCCCTTTGGGTTTGGGGAATTTGTTGGGAGGTGTTTTGTAAAATTTTGCAGGTTTGGGACTGCACTTAATCCCCAGTACCAAAGCCGGGGCCCACCCCGTCCTGGATTCCATCTATTTTCCCCCAGAAAGGGGGAAAAAAGGGGGGGGGAAGATTTTTTTCCCTTCCTCAACCTTTCGGGGTACCGGGTGGGGGGGGCCCCACGGTCCTTGGGGGGCATGAGGGGGTTGTTTTTTATTTCCCCCCCGGGGGGTTTTTTGTGGGGGGGGTTTTGGGGGTAGTTTTTCCCTTTTTTAGGAAATTTTTTTGTTTTTTTGGGGGTTTTTGGGCCAATTTTTTTTAAAGTTAAGGGCTTGGGGGGCCCTTGGGGCCCCCCTTTGGGTTAAAAAAGGCCCCTGGGGGCCCTTTGGGGAAGGGTTGGGGGCCTGGGTTCCCCCTTTGGGGTTCAGGTGGGCTTTGGGGCCTTTTTGGGGCCCCAAAAGCCACCCCTGCCAAAAAAACCCGGGGTTGGGTTAAAATTTTTAAGGTTGACTTAATAAAATTGGGGGAGGCCTGGGGGCCCAGGGCACCCCAAGGGCAACCTTTTGGGTTTTTTGGGTGTTTTTAAAGGGGGGGGGCCTTTTGGGGGGAAAGGCCCTGGGGGAAGGATTTGGGTTTTTAGTTTTTTATATTTGGGGGATGGGTTTTGGTTTAAGCCACCCTTGGGTGATTTTTAAAAAGGTTTGGGGTCATCTGTTGTGTAGCCTTCCATTTTTTGTTTAAATTTTTTTGGGGCTCCCGGTTGTTTATAATTTTTTGGTTAGGCCCCTTAACCCCGGGGGGGTTTTTTTTCTTAAATTTTTTTTTCATTTATTATTTCCCCTTTTAGTATTTTTCTGATACCTCCCCAAATTTTCTACATCTTTATTGAAAAACCCAAAGAAGCACTTGCTAGTTCGAGGTCATTTTTTGAGGGTTTTATTTAGTCTAGTACCCCAAAAGGGTATGGTGTTTGGAAGGGCAAAGGTTGCTTTTGATTTTTGGGGTTTCCTTCCCAAAGGGTTTTTTTTCAAGTCCAACAGGGTATGCTTTTGTGACATCCCGTCGGGTTTTTACTACACTGTTGCCAAAGGAAGAAAATATATTAAATTATAGATAGATAGTTTGGGTATTCGTTTATTTCCCAATTTGTTTTCGGGCACCGGCAAAAAATCACAAGGGGCTGGTAAAGGGTTTTTTTTCCACGGTAACCGTTTCTTTCCCCCGGCCCTCTCTATGTGGGCACTAAAAACCATATTTTCCCATTTTGCATTCACTGTTTTTCCTTTTTTTTTTTGTTTAAAGGAGTATATTTTCACTTTATGGTTGCACTCGTTATTTCCCGCATTTGTTTTCCTTTTACTAAATATCAAAACATGCAGTTTTTGACGGAGCACTATGCACTATACACTATGTATCCCAGGGGGCCACTGTAATTTCCCCTATAACAAATATGTATAATAGGGGGCCACGAAGTATACACTATAAAATTTTGTTCTGGGGTTTTCCACTTTAGTTAAAAAACCCCTTTTAAAAACTATATTTCACATAGGGTGCCCCGGGGTATACACTTTTTTACTATGTAACCAGGGTGGGCCCCGGGAGTATACATTTTTTTACTATGAAAAAACCAGGGTTTTTTTTCCCGTAGTTAACATATAAAATATGTATACCCTGGTGCCCTTGGGATTTTTAAAAAATTTTAAAAATTTGAAAACTAGGGTGTCTCTGTAGTATAAAAATATAACACTTTGTAACTTGGGTGCCACTGTAGTATACACATAAAAACTATGTAAATTGGGTGCCACTTTAAGTATACAAATATAACCTTAAGTATGCTAGGGTGTCACTTTTTAGTATTTCACTATACACTATGTATACTGGGGCCACTGTAGTAAACATATTTCCTATTACCACTAGGGGGCCCCTGTAGTATACATTTTAAAATTTTTGTATTCCCGGGTGCCACTGTAGTATACATTATATAATAAGTAAAAAAAGGGGGTCACTGTTTGTATACACTTACAATATGTTTTACCCTGGTGCCATGTGGGATAAACTACACACTATGTTAATTGGGTGTCTCTGTAGTTAAACTTTTAAAAACTATGTATACTAGGGTGCCACTGTTGGGGAAAACCCAAAAACATAGTATAAAAGGGGGTCACTGTAGTATACCCCTTTACACAATTTATACTAGGGTGTCACTGTAGTGTACACTATAACTTGTTCACTAGGGGGTGCCTTTTAGTTTACACTATACATGTGTATATAGGGTTTCCAAATGTAGTTTTTAAATAAGACTATGTTTTACAAGGGTGCCACTTTTATGTAGGGCACTATAACGCTATGTTCCAGGGTGCCCCTGTTTTGTATAACTATAACCCCTTTTATATTTTTTAGGGTGCCCCTGTGGTATACCAAATTTACAAATATGTTTACTAGGGTGCCACTGTAGTACACACTTAAACACTTTGTATACTTGGGTGCCAAATTTTTATTTTACACTTTTAACACTATGATACTAGGGGGGGTCAAAGTAGTATACACTATAAAGCTTTGTTTTTACTTGGGTGTCACTGTAGAATGCCCCTATTTAAATATGTATTCTAGGATGCCCCTGTAGTATTAAAATATAAACTATGATATACGTGCCCCTGGAGTATAACCCTTTCACTATGTGGCAGCAAAAAAGGACGTAACCTTTTTCGGGGGCAGGGTTCCCCAAACCCTTTATTTACAGGCCCATCCCCCAACCCGCGAACAGGTTGCAAGGTTGATGATGGGGCCCCGTTGTTCAAATAGTGGGCCCGGTTTGCCAAAAAAGAAAATGGTTTTGGCAAACGCAGAGGGAAAGTGGGGACCGCTCTCCGTTTCTGCCCCTTTTCATTCCCATTCTAGAGCTGGTTGAAGCACGGTTTTTTTGCTATCTTGTGGTTTATTTCGCTTTTTCTTAACCCTGGAGTGCATTTTCTTATCACTGTAACCTTTGTGTACTATTGCTGTTATAAATTGGTGAAGGAAAAATATAAATCTAAACTTTTTTCTATGTGTTTATTTGCTCCCTTTCTCCCGGGGTAAAAGGCCATTTGAATCCTGGGTTTTAATATTGGGGGGCCCGTCCCGGGGTCTGGAGCTGGGGCCCTTTGAGAAAAGGTTTTAGCTTAGGGGTGAAAACTCGTTTGCAGGAACATTTTGCAGTTGCTGTTTGGGATTGCTTTTTCAATTTTTCGTGTTTAGTGGGTTTCTGCCCGTTCGGTGTGGAGAATTTTGCAGTCAGCTTTTCTTGTAGCGTATTCTGCAATGTATTGTGATAGCTAAGGTTTTTTTCGGGAAATTTTAAAGTGTTACGTTGGGGTATTCTGCAATTTGTAAATGTGCATAGCGAAAAAAACTTAGGGGCCCCTAGACGGTCGACGTCTGGTGCGACCTATACTTTGCATAACCACCAAAAATTTTCCTTTCAGCGATGTTGGCAAAAAGTCGTTCCATTGGAATTTCTTTCAAAAAGCACTCTCACAGCTTTCGCAACTGCCTTCACGATTGCTGGGGCAAAATTATAGAAGGGAAAAGATTGCACTCAGACTCCTCCCCCTACGGGAGCTGGGGCAAAAATATATGTTTTTCGCAGTTAAAAGGGGGGGTGATAAACCTACGGGGGCAAAATGGTCCGTATAGTGCCCGCTGGGTTGTCTCAGGGTGATTTAGCGTCTTTTGGGACTTGAGCTGGGAAAAAAAAAAAACTTGAGCAAAAAAGGGAAAAGGGGAGCATTTTGCAAAGGGGAAAAATTTTATAGGGGGAAAAAGGAGGGGGGAAAACGTTTTTACATTCTGTAAAAAATTTTGTTTACAGAAAACAGTACAGTTTTTTCCCCCCTTCAATGAGGCCGAACCCCGAGCAATTTTTTGAAAGCTTCGAAAATCAGGCTCAGCCTTGGGGGTGGCCGGAACAGCATTGGGCTTTTTTGGTTCATACAGCTTTTTCGGGGTAAGGCCCCAGGAATTTACGTTTAGTATTAATGACGGAAATTTTCTGATTATCAAGTAATTTAGGGCCCCAGTGGGGAGATTTTAAATGTATCCCCGCCCAAAAAAAAGAAAAGCATTTAAATTAAGCAAAGGGGGCAAACTTGGTCATTCCCCAGTCGACTTTGTGAGACAGCAAACCAAAGCTTTTACCAGCTGGTATAAAGCAAGTGGTGTCTCTACCTTGAGGAGCTGGTGCAGCTTATTCTGATTGATAACCTGCTGGAGTCTGTGGGACAGAGGTTCGAGCTTCTGCAGGATCGTGACTTAACACTGCATTGGAGGCAGCCAGGTTGGCTGCATACCTTCGAAACTAACCGCTCCTTGTCCGAGCGGTCCGTCTCTCTTTTCAACAGCCTGGCATCAGCAGAGATCGTCAACCTTGGAGAATGAAGTGCCAGCCGGAGGGAGAACGTCTACGTCAGCCAACCAAGTCACCTGGTGAGTCACGCTTCTCAACATATGGTCCACCTGCGGAGAGGCAAACTACTCATGGTGCATCTCGACAACAGTATCCAGAGAAGACACCAGCCAGAACGACACAATTGCAACGTCAACAGGGAGTAAAGGGCAAGCCTGTCGTCTGCTTTCAGGTGCAATAAAGTAGGTCACATCAGTTCCAACTGCCCCCTATAAACCCCAACCATTGGGAAAATCTCTAATACCCTTGTAACATGTCCCCTAGAGAAGTAAGAAAAGGTATGGCCCCTTATTATTGCAAGAGTCTTATTTCCCTTCAGGAAAACTCAGAAACAACTAAAGTAAAGACCTTTAGGAGATACTGAGCATATTGCTCACTTGTAAGAGAGGGAATATTACCCCTTTCAGAGAATACTTCTTTGAATTCCTCTGTTTTATTGGAAGCATTTGGAGGAGCTATTTATTCTGTTCCTTTGCATAAAATTTATGTACAGTGCAAATATTACACTGGGTACTTGACTGTAGGTGTCTCAAAAGGATTCCCCATAGAAAGATGCAGTGTTATTACTGGGTAATAACATTACTACTGTTAGTTCGTGTCCTGAACCTATAATGATTAATTCTTCTCCGGTGTTGGCCATAACTCGGGCAACATCCCAAGGGTTGTCTGGAGAGAACGTTGACCTATCCTTGGACGACTCCGATCTCGGAATAGCCACGTTTTTTACGAGGCACACCGGCCAGAGCCTCGTAAATCAAGTGAACAGACCCCGATCAAGCCTTCCTATTCCCAGGTTGCAGGATTGCCAGATGTCTCTGTTTCCATGCCCGAGGGACTGTCCTTCCGGGAGGAACAACGAAAGGACCCTTCTTTAAAATTCGCTTTTGAGGCAGCCATGGGTAAATCCTCTTTGGGTCATCCGGTCAAGTATGAAGTTAAAAACGATTATTTGATCTGCACTGAGACTGGTAAGGAGATAGAGGGCCGGCAATTGTTTAACAGGTTAGTAGTTCCAACAAAGTATAGACCTCAAATCTTAAATATAGCTCATAATACGTCATTAGGAGGTCACTTAGGAATTACAAAAACCTTGTATAGAATCACAAAGAATTTTATTGGCCAAAATTAAAGAAAGATGTGAAGAATCATATTAGGTGTTGCCGAGAATGTCAGCAAGTTGGAAAACCTGGACATTCCATTAAACCTGCACCTCTCCAACCTATACCTGCTGATGGAGAACCTTTTGCAGATTTAATTATAGATTGTGTAGGTCCACTACCTAGGTCAAAGTCTGGAAATCAATATTTATTTACGATTATGGATAAAGTAACCAGATATCCTGAAGCATCCCATGCGTAGTATTAATACTAAAGCTATTCTCAAAGCTTTAACAAAATTCATTTCTTGTTTTGGCATTCCTAAAACTATTCAAAGTGATCAAGGTACTAACTTCACTGCCAAAGCATTTAGGGAAGTATTAACTAGGTTAGGGATAATCCACAACTTATCCACTGCCTATCATCCTCAGTCCCAAGGCGCCTTGGAAAGATTCCACCAGACATTAAAAACAATGATGAGAAGTTTTTGCATGCACTTCCCTACAGACTAGGATGAATCACTACCTTTGTTGCTGTTCTCAGTACGAGAAACGGTGCAAGAGTCTACAGGGTATAGTCCTTTTGAGCTGATCTTTGGGCACAATGTACGAGGTCCTCTTCGGGTGCTCAAAGAAGGATGGATGGGAGAAGACGTTAGCTCAACACCCAAACT
>NC_069448.1:37996900-38012621 GCF_026875155.1 Cherax quadricarinatus | reverse complement strand
GAATTCAGCTTAAAGTGGGGTGTATTAGCGCTTATGACGGAAGATCGAGCCTCCACCGTTCTTACGTTGAATGGCCCCCACGGATTTAGCGTTTTATTATCACAGCGTTTTAATAAATCCCCTAAAATAATATATGGTCATCCAGGCAGCCTTGGAAATCGAGGACGTGCACAAGACACTAGTTGCGAGAGTTACGGATGATTAGTGGACGAAGGATCAAGCCTGCACTTTGCGCTGAATGACGCAGAACGAGCTCAGCCATTCACTTAAGTAAGATAATAATAACACAAAGACCCAGGTTAAGTCAAGGGCGAGTTGAGAATGTGGGTAAGTCTCTCACCTGCTGTCCCTGTTCACCTAGCAGGAGAAGAGGCACCTTGCCCCTGTTCACCTAGCGGCAAGTAGGCACTTGGGCACTAGTCGACTGTTGTGGGTGGCACTCTGGGATGAAGGGAAGGAGAGAGGTAGTACACTGTAGATAGAGCTGGACTTTATAGCTGAGGTAGGCTAACCATTCAACTATTAGACCATTGATTAGGCTTTTTTGAGACCTGTGCTTTTGATTCCTAATATAAACCAATAATTGGTCTCTATTTTAGGGTTGTCAAAGAGTTTAGTATTACGAGGAGGAGGTGCAGGAGGAAGAAGAAATCGGAGAGGGGCTCTTCGCAGGTTATTATCTGGTTCGTCCCCCACTCATCCTTCTATCCGCCTCCCCTCCTCTCCCACATGGTACTCCCCTTCCTCACCCTCTCATCCTCTCCCACAAGGTACTCCCCTTCTTTACCCTCTCATTCCTCTCCCCCTCCCTCTCTCCTTCTCCGACAATTGACAGAAGCAACCAATAAAAACGCGGTTTAGTGCGCAGCTGTGGCAACACTGGCCGGCCCCGGGGACACAAAAAACACTAAGAGGTCATTAATTATTCCGCCAGGTTTAACGCATTCACATTCATGTGCGCAGGTCGCAGTCCTGGCGGCGTTATGTGCGCTGAATGGTCTCTGCTCTACCCCTTCCTACTACCTTAACCCTATTTTCTTTCCCTATTTTTGCTTTCCCCTGTCTCTTCCCTTCTTCCATATCCTTCCTTCCCTGTCTTTCCTTCTCCTTCCCTATATTTCTCTTCACTCCTTTACTTTTTCCTTGTCCCCTCCTTCCTCTCCTTCTTTCCTCTTCCGTTCTTTCTTCCCTCCTCCTCCTTCCTTACTCTACCTGTCCCTCCTTCCCTCCAATGTCCACACTTCTTCCCTTCCCTGCGTTTCCCTCGTATTGTTTCTTTCCCTACTCTTCTCTACTAACTCTGCTCTTCTTTCCCTACTTTCCTTCCCTTTCCTATGTCATTCCTTTCCTTTCCCCTTTCATTCCCTTCCCTTACCTTTCCCCTTACCTCCCCAACTCTCTGACATCTCTTGCTTTCTTACCTCCTTCCCCAGGTGTTTTATGATCCTTACTGGGTTAGTGCTTTCTTAGAATATATAATAATAAAATAATAATAATAATTAACAGTAAAAATAATTTACCACCAAATCATGTGACTGAATATGACAAATGTAATCCCTACTCGGACCAAAAATCGTACCAGTGGCTTACATTATAGGTAAATGTGTAACTGTAGTTTTAATGATATACATTTGTTATACTCCTACCCAAAGTTACAACGAGCCTTACAACGAACCTTAAAACGAGCCGCTCTTGATGTATACGAAATTCCTCGTTAGGACTGTAAACAACAGTTCTTAGGACACATGGGTTAAAATTCAGTCTAAGAGTTTAACCGAGCACAAGAGGTCTGTTATCTGTGCACCAGATAATTGTGCAGTATTCAGCATGCTGAACACCTTGACCGTATTAACTGGGAAGATGCTTTCGCCAAATAAGGGACAAGTTGCAAGTACAAACACAGAATCTTTGTCCACAATGACTGCTTCAAGAACCAGTGTCAACATTTCACAACGCCGGTGGAAGCATGATGTTGTTATACTTGCCCAAAGGTTACCTAGTCCTACCCCTAATATAAGTCAGGTTCGGTGACCTGACTTAAGTTATGTCATTTGACTTGTATTTCAACCCTCATCTCAAGTTTAACATTTTAGTTCGTTAAATTTATGCTGTATTTAGCGTCTTCTTATTAGTCCCTCTGTTCTCATGACTTTTGCATTTGCTGGGATTGAATTCCAGTAGCCATTCTCTGACCACTCATGGTGTTTCTCTGGTTTGTACGTATTTTAGCATGTTAACTTCGTTTATAAATGGCTGTATATGACTCAATTCTTCTGATATTTATAACTTAACTGAATCGGGAACATTTTCTAATTAAAGTAAATGGTTTGGAAGGTAAACAAGACGCTAAGAAGTATTGCAGTTTGTCACTTAGAGCACGTTTTTGTTTGCACAACTTTTCGCTCACAAGTGAGCGAAGCTTTGTCTGAATAAAGTTTTGCTTGCTATTAGTGTCACCATTCTAACATTACTGTGTAAGTACTGATCCTTCTAAATCATTCTGTCTCTCTGTCTGTCGGTCTCTTTGTCTCTCTCTCTTATTGAATGTGTTTGTGGTTGAGATTGTGTTGATGGTAGTGGGAGGTGAATAGTTGAGATATAATGGTCCATGACGGACCGTGGTTCATGAAGGATCGTGGTTGTCGAAGGATCATGGTCCATGACGGAGCATTGTCCAGTGTAAGTAATGGTCAGGGATGCACCAAAACATCTAAAGTCTCCTACCCAAATTGTAGGTTGAAAAGAGGGTAGGGACGGAGAGCCAGGAGGGAAGGATGTAGGGGAAACATAAGTAGATGACGGGGGAAAAGGAGGGAGATAAGAGGATGGAATAATTTAAATGGGTATGTAATTAAAGAGAGAGAGAGAGAGGAAAGAAGGATGGAAATTTTTGAAATGGGTAAGGGGAGAGAGATAAAGAGAGAGAAGTGGGGGAAGCTCGGGGAAAGTATAAAAATGTAAAGGTGTAATGGTAGAAAGGAAAGAAGAGACGAGGAGGTAGGGATAGAGGGGTGGGAGGAGAGGAGGTAGGTAGAGGATATGTAAAGCATGAAACAGAGTGACAATTAAGAGAGTTATAATGACCACACACTCCTCTTGCACCTGCTCCACTCATTAATTTCCGCCGACGGTACAATTAGTCAGTGTTTATTATGCTAAAGAGCAGATAAACAGAGAGAGAGAGAGAGAGAGAGAGAGAGAATGGTGAGAGAGGGGAGGGAGAGAGAGAGAAACAGATATTGATAGATAGAGAGAAATAGAGAGAGAGATAGATAGAAAGACAGACACAGAGAGAGACATACGAAGACAGACAGACACAGACCGACAGACAGACAGACCGACACTGTCACACATACGGTGTGTGCCTGTGAGTTGCTGTTCCCTTACTCCCCATCTTTCTACCTTCCCAGCATCCCTCCCCCGCCCCTCCCCTCCCTCCCCTTCCTTCACCTAGCATTATTTACCCATGCTGTTAGTAACCTCGCGTCTTACCACCTGCCTGTTTGCCTTTCCTTTACTTTGTTTACCTGGTCTTCATTGTTTACCTTGTCTTTACCGTTTGCCTGATCGTTATAGCTCCTGTTTCTTTATTCTTCCCTGTTTTTTTTTGTTTGCGTGATCTGTTTTGTTTACCTGATTGTTTACATGGTTATCTTTTACCCGATCTTTGTTTACCTGTTTTTTATTGTTCCTTGGTCTTTATTGTTTGCCTGGTCTTTACTGAGAGTAGTACATCGAGGTTGCATCTCTCACGATTTGTAGAAGGTGGATCGATTTACCACTACCACACAACACACTGCGCTAAGTGACCCCCACTGGTTAAGCGCTTCTCGTGAGTATCTGATCACTTATGCTAATATTCTGGTATGAAATTATTTTGATCTATCTGATGATAATAATATAATATAATTCCATTGTTTTTATCTGTCTATTTTTGGTGAGAAACTGGTTATATGGAACCTTTAACGACAACGTTTCGACCACTCAGAGGTCTTTATCAAGTAACAAATAAACTGTTAGGAACGGTTAGCAGATGTATGGTAATAAGTAGCTCTGAGGTGAAGCACAAGTGAGGTGTGAGTCGGGTCACACTGATTCCTTAACATCCTAGAAGTTTTCTGGCAAGAGGTTGGACTCCAACTGTTGGAGGAACTGATGAGTGCAGATTAAAGGACTCTCCTCTCTGGGTGTCGTTCTTGTAGTCATAAATAGTACTCTCTTAAAATTTAATATGTAACTGTGAGAATTGAGTAGCATTGAAAATAGGTTGAGCAAATGTTTTTGTTAGGGGTTTGGGTTTTTGTGAAGGACTTGCCTAGAATGGGTCAATAGGCCTTTCAGTGTTCGTCATTTTTTATGTTCTTTGTTCCAAATTTTATGCAGGCGTTTTTAAGGCTGTTCTGCTGGCTTGGTAATGTTCTGAATTCGCTCGTGGAGGTCACTGAATGTCTCCTACGTAGGTTTTGCCACAGTTGTTTCATGGGATGGTGTATACCAGTTCAGTAGTGGCTATGGTGATGGTGTTTATCTTTTGATATCCTAAATGGTATTAGAGACAGCGGTGACTGTTAAGTTTGCTTCAGAGAAGACCTTGGAAATGTTTCTCGGTCGATTTGTTGGGGTAGACTAGTATCTGTTTTTTTTTTTTTTTTTTTTTTTTTTTGTTTGTGTGGTGTGTGTGGTGTGTGTGGCAACGGGTCTGGGTGATGTGGTTGTTGAGGGTTACCTGAAGACGTTTTCGGCCCGGTTCAGGACCAGGTCTCCAGGTTAGTGGTCTGATCAGTCAAACAGTTCACTCAAACGTAGGTACCACAGCCTGTGTGATCAGGAACTGACGTGAGGAGATTATCAGGTTCCGTCACGACGACGGCTGAGGGTCTGTTGGTAAATTCTCCATCGTGTACGAAGTGTTGAAAAGTGAAGGTCCCTTTACTCTTGAGTTATCACTTAGTGTACTCTATACACCGCTGTATTTTATCTGCCGATTCTCTTCCTTTGGGAATGATTTAGGTGTGCAACTTTAGGAGGACCAATCCTTCAAAAAAAATTTCAGGTGTAAATTATGATATATTTTTCCACCCACGTATGTTCGAGGGACTTCAGATGTTCCCAATAATTTAAGTGTTTTATTAAATCTGCACTGGCAGTGAAGGTTCATTGTACATTTTTCACGTCTCTGATTTCGCCTGCCTTAAAATTGGCTGTTAATGTACATCAAATTTCAATCTAGAGATAAGTGATTTAATAATTATCATAGGCTCGGCATCCCTTGTTTTGAAGGTCTCAGTTATCCAGTGTATCATTGTGTGTATGTTAAGACTACTCTTCTCCTTGAATATAAATTCTTCACACATGTTGTATATGAGTGGTATTCACTACCGACAAGATGAATTAGACCCAGATGTTGCACATGTATATAATTCATCATCACTGACGTATCATCACTCCTGAGTTCCTCACATTATCTTCAGCTCTGTTGAGTGGTTTTGATTTTTTGCATTTACACTCCATTCAAGTTTTTATTTCCTCAGTTTTCCATAAAAAAACTAACTAAAAATTTGTTCTCATTGACAATCGTGTTTTCTGTCGCCCGCTGAAAGACTTTGTTAATATAAGCAGAGAGATTTGTTGTGTCATCAATGAATGCCACTCATACAAATTTTAGGTTCGTCTACAAAAGATGATACGGTGCTGTGTATTATGCCTGTTGGGTATGAGAATAAAAGGGAGAATTCAGGCGAGTACTGTTTGTTTACTTCACATTAAGCGCTAAACCCATGTGGGTCATTAAGCGTAAGATGTGGTGAAGGCTTGATAACCTCGTCTGCTGAGCGCGAGATAGACGTGCATCCTGTTTGTACTCTGTTCAGGGAAATACGGTGCCTTGAGGAACAGAATTTATCACTGTGGTATTCTTCTGATTGAACTTTGTTTACTATTACTCATCGGGTTCTCTCATGAAGTTAATTATCCATCTGCTCCCTTCTCCGTTTATTTCTTTTGTACGTGTTTTGTGATCTGTTACGCCTCTCTCTACATTTGTTGACGGATTTTGGAGACTGTATACTTCACTTACTATTTGTTTGCCACCTAGTGCATTTTTTTTGTACACATATGGATTTTAGTGCGTTAATTGCGAATAAAATTATTATTTAATTAATTATTGTTGTGATGAAGGTTTAGAAAACCGACAAGTTGAAGAATTGAGACACTTATGCAACACATGGGATCTTTTATGAAGAAACGTTTCGCCACACAGTGGCTTCATCAGTCCAATACAAAGTTGAAAAGGGTAAGGAGAGAGAAGTTTGAGGTAATCAGTCCCTCAACCTGGAATCGATGTGTTCAGTCTCACATCTTGTAGGAAATGCAGCATAGGGCCAGAGAGGTGGCTTATATACTGCGGTCAGATGAGGTGAAACGTTTCTTCAATAAAGATTCCCATATGTTGCATAAGTGTTCTCATTCTTCATGATTATTGTTGTTAAAAACTGAGCTAGAATGAGGCAGACTGCTTGACAGAGGGGCAGGACGACAGTTGTATAAATAGGTAGTGGGAAAAAAAAACCCTGATTCGTTATCTTAAAAATTAGATAGTAGAAGTAGACTCGATTCAGTGTTTAAGAAGTGAGAGGAGACTGGGTTAATGTTTTCAACAATCGTACAGATGTAAAGAACTTACATAGCCACAATAATGCAATGAGTAAATGATATGACCAAGGAGTTGAAGGTCATCCGGCCATCCCTCCCACATACACAGTGACAACCGGTAACTAACATGCGGGGTCAGGAGCTGTGAATCGACTCCTGCAATCACAATCCCGGGGCTCTGGTGGCTAAAGCTCTCGCTTCACACGGCGAGGGCCTGGGTTCGATTCCCGCCAGGGTAGGAACATTGGACGTGTTTCTTTACACTGTTGTCTATGTTCCCCATCAGTAAAAGGGTACCTGGGTGTTAGTCGATTGGTGTGGGTCGCATCTGGGACACTGACCTAATTTGCCAGAAATGCTCAGCATAACAAGGGGCTTTCTATATAGTAGTATGTCATTGATGTCAACTAGGTCTGTATACTTGTACATGTACTTGTAGTAAATAAAGATATTTTATTATTATTATTACATATAGGTAAAACGCACAAAGCTACGATAAGGCTCTTGGGGTTGGGAAAGAATGAATCTAGTAGTACCATCGAAGAGGGGGAGGGGGAAGGGGGAGGCGGGAGGCGGGAGGCGGGAGGCGGGAGGCGGGGAGGCAGGAGTTACGAATCGACCCTGCAACACACATATACGTTAGTACATATAAGTGATTATATATATTGTGACCACGAACAAGTGGTATTGAATCAATAACAACACTGTAACTGGCCGAGGATTCGAACCCATTTCGTTTTCGCCCTGCCTTGTGGTGAGCGAAATCACATGACGCCTTAGGCCACAGGACTACACAGTCCTACAAGAACCAAGCACCCAACCAAGCTAGGTGTGTGGTCCTCGACCAAGAGTAATACACCTAGCTTGGCTGGGTGTTGGTTCTTGTAGGATTGTGTGGTCCGTGGGCTATGGCGTCAGTGATTTTCGTCACCACAAGGCAGGTCCAAAACGACAGGGGTTTCCGAATCCTCGGCCAGTTGCAGTGTTGTTATTGAGATTACCCCAAACACACACACACACACACCCCACACACACACACACACCCCCACACATCACCACACACACACACACACACAAAACACCACACAAAACACATACACACACCATACACACACATACCACACTACACAAGAGTTTCCTCACAGAAAGGCACTGCAATGGATCAGAAAATATCTGATAGGGAGGAACAAAAAGCCATGGTACGTGACGAGGTGTCAGAGTGGGCGCCTATGACTAAGCGGGGGTTTGACAGGGGTCAGTCCTAGGACCTGTGCTGTTTTTGGTATATGTGAATGACATAACGGAAAGGATTGAATCAGAAATGTCCTGTTTGCAGGTGTGTGAAGTTAATGAGGAGAATTAAAATCGGTCGAAGATCAGGCAGGACTCAAAGAGACCTGGACAGGCTTGGTCCCGCAACTGGCTCCTTGAATTTAAACCCACCAAATGCAAAGTAGTGAAGATCGGGGAAGGGCAAAGAAGACCCCAGACAGAGTATAGTCTAGGTGAACCAAAGACTGCAAACCTTTGCTCAAGGAAAACGATCTCGGGGTGAGTATAACACCGAACACATCTCCCGAGGCGCACATTTAACCCGATAACTGCTGCAGCATACGGGTGTCTGGCAAAACCCAAGAATGCGTTCGTATACCTCAATAAAGGAATCGTTCAAGTCTCTGTACACCATATACGTCAGGCCCATATTGGGTATGCAGCACCAGTTTGGAATCACACCTGGTCAAGCACGTCAAGAAATTAGAAAAAGTGCAAAGGTTTGCAACAAGACTGTCCAGAGCTGCGGGGATTGTCCTACGAAGAAAGGTTAAGGGAAATCGGCCTGACGACATGGAGGCCAGGAGGGTCAGGGGAGACATGATAACGACATATAAAAAACTGCGAGGAATTGACAAGGTGGACAAAGACAGGATGTTTCAGAGATGGGACACAGAAACAAGGGGTCCACATTAGATTTTGACGACCCCTATGATTTCAAAGGGATGTTAGGAAGTATTTCTTCATTCATGGAGTTGTCAGGAAGTGGAATAGCCTAGAAAGTGACGTAGTGGAGGCAGGAACATACATAGTTTTAAGCGAGGGTATGATACAGCTCATGGAGCAGGGAGAGAGAGAGGACTAGAAACAATCAGTGAAGAGGCGGGGTCAGGGACTATGACTCGACCCCTGCAGTCACCCAAATAGGTGAGTACACATAACCGCGGCGTACGTACGTGTATCAACCTTTCACACGCTTCAGTTTTCATCGCAGACACAAAGAAAAACACTTGACGAAACGCCACAAAAGTGGACACAAACGCCGTTTGTTGTCTCCCAGAGGAATTTCAACAGCCGGGTTACACTTATGAAGGAATGAGTGTCATGTTGTTTTTAACTGCCCTGGCCGGGCAAATAACGAGTTTAACTGCTAACGTGTGTGGATTGTCTATCAGTCTGAGAGCCCCAGAAATCTTGACATTTAAAACCGTCGGACGGGACCGGGAATACTTCAGGCTGGGGGGATGATAGATGAGACTGTGTGTAGCCAAACACACGGAGGAGGAGACGCGAGGACCCCATCGTAGATTTTAATTTGGAGTGAAATTGGAGCCTAGAGTGGGAGGTAAGAGCATATTAAGCAGCCGGATGAGTTTATTGCTGACAAAACTGGGTTGGCATGCGGGCGGCGGCAGCCATCACAGCTCCGCCCCTGCGGGAGGGTCTGCTACTGCTTTCCTGCTGCTGATGCGGCTGCTGATGCTGGTTCTGGTGTCCCTGATTGCTCTCTTTCTCTCTATAAATGCCCTTTCTGGGAGTCTCAGGTTCTCAGCATGTTTCATGACACAACCCACAGGTCATGTTTCGAAACAAATTTCTGTGTGTGTGTTTTGGGTGTGTGTGTGTGTGTGTGTGTGTGTGTGTGTGTGTGTGTTGTGTTGTGTGTGTGTGTTGGGTTACCAACCCAGCATCTAACACCTACAGTCTTTGTTGTTTACCAAGCCCGTAGTCATCATACAGCCATTTTCGGGGCGTAATCAGTTGCCTCTATTCTGTAACTTAAACATTGGAGAATGAAGCTTTTGGGACGTTTCGGCCCGATTTAGGCCATTAGTTAATGGTCCAAGTCGGGCCGAAACGTCGTCATAAGTTTCATTCCCTATGTGCGAGTTATCTGTATAGTCACAGTATTGGGTATTTTAATCTTGACTTGATAACTTATTTTACATAAAAATTTTTTTCCCTTTATTAATATCAAAATGGGAACGAGAGCAACTAAGGTATTACTATAAGCATAATTGAACCTTTTAGATTTTGCTGTGAAAGGCCCTCCCTTTGTGTGCCTTTTTATCCACCTTTTGGATGGTAACGCAAAAGGCCTGCGAACTAGGCCCCTAAATGAGTTTTAAAAGGAAAAACATTTTTGGGGATAAATCATTGCCAAATTTTTTTTTAAAAGTTACGAGCCAGTGTAAGATACCTTTTCGAAAATTGTGTATCTTATTTTCATTAATAAAATGCCCTGGCGTGTAAGTTACTGCACAACAGTGTTCAAGAAAATGGGCAATATATCTGCATTCATTTTTATTTGGCTAAATAATTGTGTTTTAAGACAAACAAAATCTAGTCTTTAGTGAGTTTTTAAAATTCAGTACCGCAAGGCAGAATCCGTCACCTTTGTTTCTCTTCCCCACAGCAGATATGGATTAAAATTTTAGTTTCGTACATCCTTTGCAGGAATGCCAAAATAGAATGAAAGTGTCTTTCAGTAGATAACACACGCAAATTGCAAATATATGCCAGTGAAATTTTCCACTGGAAAATTTCAAGTGGATTATAATTATTAGATATGTAAAAAAATAAATGAATTCCAAAGAGAAATGTCGTGATATCCTACAGTCGACTGTTGTGACTCTTTTTTAAAGTACGATTGTCCTTTGTGGTTGGGTGTAATCCGTTCTTTTTTGTGGTCTTGTGTTTTTTTGACTTCCCACTCACCACATTGACGAGTATGTTTGGGGACTCGCGTATTTTCTTACCTCTTTCTCTGTGTCAACAAAATCTTTTTCCCATTTGAAGAACTTAAATTTCCCACTATGACAAAATGTACGAAAATTTCGTTCTCTGTATACGATAGCGTAATTCTCGTAATGCAAAGTTCATTGGCAGATGGATTGGGCGTGTTGGCTTCCATCAGTTAACCTTCCACTCTTCCCTGATATCACGCCTTTACATTGCTTTGAGGGGATGTGAACGATTATGTTTACAAAATGCAAGTAGCTGACATTGAAACATTCCGCGATAGAAAAAAAAAAAAAAACGGGGGAATCGAAAATGTCGTACCAGATACATTGGCCAACAGGTTGAATAAACCGAAGCTTCATTTTCGTATAATCGACCGTAGAAGTGCATTTGTTGAGGTTGCATAAATTAGAAAAAAACCGTGAAAAAAGTATCGAACCCCTTTTTAATTGAACTATCATATGCAGAGACTGAATTTTCATACGTTACAACTTTGTGGGAGAAAAATTAAATAAAAAAAGGACTTTTTGGTGTTTTTTTTTTGAATAATTTTCTAGACGAAACTGGTTTAAAACTACCAGGTCAGCCAGATTGTTATAGCTATGTAGTCCTTGTGGGCCGCCAACAACATCAGTTTGGGTTTTAACACAGTAAACATCAGGGAATTCTGACCTAAGGTTGGGCTAAGAGGGTAGAAGAATCCTCGATACCGGTCACAGGCATCCCAGAAATACTCGTAACCAATCCTATGCTGGTTACGAGAGGCGTAATTTCCCAAAGTTGAATGAGGGCTGGTCTTGACTAATGTAAATAAAGCGGGAGTGAATATGCTTCAACGTCTTTTTTTTTTCTCGATTTTATACCCTGGACGTGAGAACGCCCCTCGGTTTCACCTTAGTCGTCGACCAACGCTTCATCACAACCAGCTACGAGCTTTACACCTCTTCCCGGTAATGCATATTTGCTAACAGGTGGATTTGGGAGAAGAGCAAATGAGCTTTTTGCAGTGCGTATTCTGGATTTGAAAGGTGATGGGGTTTTCGAGAAGATAATAGTGAGTGGTTCTTTGTTCTCATCGATGAATACTCTTGTACTTCCGGAGATGCTAGAATTAGTGGGGCCCAGGAGGGGGACTTGTCTCTTTTCTTTTACCACCATCACCTGTCAGCTCCGTACGACGTCAGGTGTGTGGGAACCAACTGGCAAATAAAAACATTTTAATTCGGCACTAAACACAGCTATGGTTTATGATGCCTTCACGGGGGCAGTTCTCGGCGTAGCTAAGTTTGCTGTCTATAAAACTGGTTTCTCTTGCCGTGTTTGCTAATTAATAGAGAGCAAGTGTTGAAGTGATAATGAGGTGGGTTGGTCGTCACTCACTTGGCTCCGCCTTCGTCCCTCTAAATTTAAACAAAGTTGACAAAATACAATGATAAACCTCCTTATCTCGGTATTATATCAATTCCTCCTGTCTCACGAGTAATGATACATATATTACTTGTCCTGTAATTTTTCAATTTTAGTCGTAGCAAAAATGGTAGTTTATAAACCGATTGGCATAATAAGATTATGTGATAAGGAAATAGATGTGAACTAAAAGTTATTACACACTTGGGAACAAGCCCGTCTCCCATTATTCCCTCCCTCCTCCTCTTTCTTAGAGGGGGAAAAAAATATGTAGTTGGTCTTTCTCCACAGAAGTATTATTGACATTTACGATGTTTTTCTTGTTCTTTATAGCAAGCTGGTTCTCTTGTATCAGGGGAGCGGAGTGAAGCATCCAACGTCGTAAACTTACATGCATCATTCAGCATCCCAGTCTCCGGCGAGAGATACGGTCAAGTCAAATCTGTTCCATAAATTGCAAGAGTGGCAGCAACAGCTATAAATCCTGGGGACAATGGCTCAAGCGAGGATCCCTGCATATGTTAGCCCGCTCGGTTATGATCTGAAGTTCGGGGGTCATTGTACGCTCCTTTGTGGCATTACCTGATGTTAAAGGATGCTGCTGTGGGTGTGCTAGTGGTGCTGTTGGTGGTAGTGGTGCTCCTTGCGCTATTTCTGAAGGAGGTGATGCTGCTGGTCTTCTGAGGGTGATGTTGCTGTTTCTACTTTATGCTGCTATTTTAGCTATTGGTACAGTACGGCTACTTCAGTTTCTGATGGTGCTATGCTGCTGCTGTGCTATTGTGGATGGAGGTGTTGCTGGTGTTTCTGCTGTTGTTGCCTCGCCCCTATGCGCCGGTTTCTTCTGCTGTTAAACGCTTAACAATTGAGGTTGCATTTCAGTAATGAAATAATCCCCTTTGTGTGAGTTTGAGTGAGTGAGCGTGATTTTAATCGTCACCCACCCTCACAATCACCCCAAATACTACCCCTCACCCAATCACCACCATCACCCATCATCACTACCACTAAACACAGTCCTACTACCATCACTACCACCCTCACGATTACCTTTATCACGATTACCACCATCAATACCACTAACACCGTCACTACCACCATCACGATCACCATTACCACTGTCACGATCACCACTGCCACTTCATAATCACCACTACAGTCACCACCACCATTTACAGTCCCATACTCCCGCTAGGGTTTCCCTTTACTCTGACGTCCTTGTGCTTCCCTTTCATCTATTTCATTTCGATCTCTTTTTCATCTAAGATATAACTTTTTGCACATACTGTGTTTCCTTGATTTCTGCCCTATCTAAACAGTGCAACATAAGTGTGTATTCTGAAATAGACTATGTAATTTTTTATTAAATTTAAAATTTGATTAACATGAACTAACCAGTATTTCATGTATGGTAAACTGTCCTCAAGGAAATATCATTAGTTTGTATCTGAATCAACAAAGGGGAGCCTTGTGCTGATACAGGGCTTTGATCTAAGTAATTTTAGATACCATCTACTTTCTCGGATCACATTGGGCTACCTCCTATTTCCCAGGTGCAATATGGCCCGTAATAGCTTGGCGCTTTACTGTGAATTAATACTAGTAGTCATTGACTTAGAAGTAGTTAGTGCTGGTTCCACACGCATCAGTAGAGGACGAAGATAGCCTTACGATTTTAACCGTATTCTATATTCTCACGGTATATACACTTATTTGTATGTGAAAACAACACGCTAAAGTATTATTCATGAAGAGTGACATTATTCTTCAACACGAGTAATGTTAATTATATATAATTAGGTCTGTAAATTTAATCAAAATCTGTGATTACGTTAGTGTGCCCAAAAAATTAAGATAACTGGAAAAATTTGAAAACAAAATCAAGCTTGAGTCGATTTCGTTGGGCGGGGGTTGTCATCCTCCCCGCGGCCCGGTCTCGAATCAGGTTTTCTAGTTACCTGCCTGTCGACCCGACAACTAGTGTCAGCCGGACAAAAATCAAAAGTATGCATCACAGCCCCGGGTGGGTCAGTTACTTAAAATTTTTTTCTAAGCTGACATACACAATACGAAAAATTTCCAGTGTTATAAACATAGCAATACGCAGGAGCTTTCCGGATAAGCTCACTTAATACAGCTGACATCAGCTACCTTTTCTAAGAGCGAGTAGTTTAGTATGTAATTTTATTGACATGCACTAAGTAACTACTTCATTAGGTACACCCGTATACCTGCTCGTGAATGTAATATTAATTAGCCAGTCACGTATCAGCCCCTCGCGCCGAAAAGCATGCAGACATGGCGATGAGGTTCGTAGTTCATACCAAACATCGGAAGGGGGAAAAAATGTGATAAGTGACTATGACCGTGAAAAGATTGTTGGTGCCTGACTGGGTGGTGAGTATATTAGAAACTGCTGATATCCTGGGAGTTTCACGCATAACAATCTCTAGAGTTATAGAGAATGGTGTGAAAACACAAAACATTCAGCAGAATGTTATTTTATGTGGGCGATAACACTTTGGTAATGAGAGGTCAGAAGAGAAGGGCCAGAATGGTTAAAAGCTGACAGGAAGGCAAGAGTAACTCAACCCGCGGAAGAGAAATATCTGAACGCTCAACACGTCGAACCTTGAAGTGGATAGAATTACAAGCACTGGCTATGCTGATTGTCACAATAACTGTGCTTACCTTTTTGTTAATGCAACTATTATTAAAACTACTTTCACATCCTCAAATTCGTGTATGGGTTTGGGGTGTTTATACTCACACAGTTTTACACAAATATATATATGTATATTCATTTAGATTACATAAATTTTAATAAAGCAATTTTAATTAAAACTAGTAATCTTTAGTATTGTTACTGATCTAGTTTTATTCAGTATTCTTATAAATACTGTTAAATTTAGTTTTGTTTTCAACACTGTGCCCCTACGGGAGGTGCCCTTTATGCCAATGCTAGGCTCTTGATCAGAAGCTTTACATTTTATTTCATTAGTCTCCCTTACCAAACGTATCGATATTTTATATTTCTCTCCAGTGTTTGCTTAGGTGCTATAGAAAGAGGTCAATGTATTTCTTCATCTTCCAGGCTACATGGATGGAGGCGAGGAGCCAGCAATGACCCCAGACACCCCATCACAAAACCCCCTCACCCTCGTCACAATCATCCTCACAATCCCTCCCTCATGAGCAGCCTCAGTTGCTGCCTCCAGGCTCCTGCCCAACGAACTTTCCTTTGCAAGAGGCCCTTCATATACACGTCATTAAAGGTAAGGATGGCGTTAAACGATATTCGTGTTTGTGAGTTTTTGTGTAAAATGTGGAATTCGTGTTCATGCGTGAATTGGTGTGTGTGTGTGTGTGTGTGTGTTGTGTGTGTGTGGGGTGTGGGGTGTGTCGCGCATATGTATCATGTCCTTTCGTATATTTACAGATGTGTGTTCGTGTCAAAAGAATTTCCCTACGTGTGCATCGTTTCCATGCATATCGACCCATATGTACATAGAATTGATTCCATTTAGCTTGTTTTTAATTGCTGTTGCACAAGTCAACGCTGTGGTGATCAGTCATCATCATTAATTTAAAAATGAATTAAAATTTTTTTCGCAATAGTGCACAAATTAACATTCAGTCCCACGTTTTT
>NC_069448.1:37970426-37996400 GCF_026875155.1 Cherax quadricarinatus | reverse complement strand
GATGAAGATTTATAAATCGGTGCTACTGAGTGTGCGGTCTACCAGCTCATTTACACTTTAACCAACCTAACCGCACACTAACCTAGCCTAACCGCACACATAAACTAGCACCAATATAAATCTTTCAGATCACCCCACATGGTCTTCGTTGCAGAAAAATCACAATCATTTTTGTTCGCTAGTTGATAGTTATGAAAAGCCTTTCAAAAGACTTTGTCTCGTGGTCGCAGCTCGTTACAGCCACGGAGAAGCCCGTGACACAACACACAGGTAAGCTATGATACCCCCCACAACATTGCCACGAGTGTTCCACAAGTGTTTACCCTTGGGTCTGACAATGACACACTTGTGCAACATTTAGAAATCTTTAGGAGGAAACCGTTTCCCCAGTCATGGAAAGATGAGAACGAGGGAATCAGTCCCTCACCCTGGAGTCCATGTCGAAATCAAATAAAACATTTATTCTGGTACACTTTTTTTACCCGTCACTATTTTGACTTTTATGAAAAAATATGGAATGTACATTACCGAGTCTTTTTCTAAATTACTTTCCATTCATACGTCGTTAGATTAATAAATTTGGGGCTGCTGCATTTGAGTGACTCATGGATTCTACGAGGCACCGAGGCATAATAATTTAATAATTCTGTCAGTTTTTGCTTTTAGGAAAAAACTATATTTATTTTAGACTCCCCTTGGCTGCGTCTGGTCTCAGTGAGAGCAATATGAGGGAGTCGTGATAAACAAGGTTTGGGAATTGGAACGGTATGGAATTCTTATTAAATTTATTTGTCCATGTTTGCGGGGACCTCGGTATTGCGGGCACTGTCATGGGTTACCTGGAGGTTATTCCGGGGATCAACGCCCCCGTGGCCCGGTCCATGACCGATGGATCAGGGCCTGATCAACTAGGCTGTTACTGCTGGCCGCAAGCAGTCCAACGTACGAGCCACAGCCCGGCTGATCCGGCACTGACTTTAGGTATCTGTTCCAGCTCTCTCTTGAAGGAAAGCCAGGGGTTTATTGGCAATTCCCCTAATGCTTGATGGGAGGCTGTTGAACAGTTTTGGGCCCCGGACACTTATGGGGTTTTCCCCTTTGTGTACCAATGGCGCCCCTACTTTTTTATTGGGGGCATTTTGCATCGCCTGCCCCGTCTTTTACTTTCGTAGGGAGTGATTTTTTGTGTGCAGATTTGGGACCATTCCTTCCAAGATTTTCCAAGTGTAGATTAAAGATATATCTCTCCCTCCTGCGTTCCAACGGGGTACAAGTCAAGTGCTTCCAAGCGTTCCCAGTAGTTAAGGTGCTTGACAAACTTATACGTGCAGTAAGGGTCTCTGTACACTCTCTAGATCTGCGAAATTTCACCTGCTTTGAAGGAGATGTTAATGTACAGCAGTATTCCACCCTAGAGAGAAAAAGTGATTTGAAAAGGATCATCATGGGTTTTGGCACCTCCGTTTTAAAAAGTTCTCATTACCCACCCAAACTTTTCTTTGCACGTCGATCGGGCATGTTGTGTCCTTGAAAGTGAGATCCCAATTTTCAACTCCAGGCCCTTTTACATTTTTTTCCCCATTGTATGGCCCGGAGTCAGTAGTATCTCTGTTCAAGTTATTATCCCCTCCATTTCCATAACGGGTAGTTGGAATTTGTCCCATTGAACATCATATTGTTTACCGTTGCCCACGGGAAAACTTTGTTTATATCTTCTTGGAGGTTAACCGCTTTCCCAGCAGATGACAGCCTCTGCAGACCCTAGTATCATCCGCAAAGGTGATACGGTGCGTGGGTAATACTTTTTATGCTGATAGAGGATAAGGAAAAAGATGGGGGCGAGTACTGTCCCCTGTGGAACAAGCTTTTTCACTATGGCACCCCTCCATTTAACTCTGTTGCCACTACTTTTGGTTTCGATTTGTTAGGAAGTTGAAGATCCTTCCCCCCTTTCCCAGTTTTTCCTTTACCGTTTTTTATGGGCTTACCCCATGATCGCATTGTCAAAGCTTTTGAAAAGTCTGGTTTTTAACATCGCATTTGATTTTCTTCCATGCTCCAGGCCATGTATAGTGACCAGCAGTTGTGAGGGGCGGGAGCGACCCGCCCTGAACCCATGGCCCCTGGATTGTGCAGATTTTGGGAATCCAGGTGATTTGCAATCCTGCTTCTTAGCCTCTTTCAAAAGTTTTTTTATGATGGGGGAAGTCAAGATTGGGTCTATAGTTCTTAGCTAAGCTTTGCTGCCCCCTTTAGGAGGGGGGCTATATCCGTTTTTTTTAATGACTGGGGAATTTCACCATGTCCAAGCTCCTCCCCCATAGTGTACTTAGGGCACACAGAGGGGTTTCTTGCGTTCTTAATGAAAACAGATTTCCCCACGATTCTGGGCCCGGGGCTGATTGTGGGCATGTTTTAAATGGCTTTTCGAATCTATCGGAGTTAGGGAAATTGGGAAATCTGCATACATTTAGGAGTTTTGAGGCTCTTTCATGAAGAAACTTTTTGGGCCCGTCGATCCTCAGACCGTTAGTGGTTCACTAAACCAGAGTCTACTGGGATTTCAATTTTTACTCATTTCCTTGTTGTCCCTGGTAAGTCCCCCCGTCTGAGAAAGGGGCCCCCAATATATATTTTGGTTTTTCCCTTTTTTTTGGGCTATGAAAAAAAAATTTTTGAATTTCTTTCAATTTCACTAATAGCTTTAACTCCTCCTCCCTCTCCGGGTTTCCCTGGAGATTTAGCTTAATTTTCGTATTTTTCCATTCCCGGGTCAGCGCTCCTTTTGTATCAGATATTTAGCACTCCCTGGGGAAAGCTCAGTGACTCTTCGTCGTCTTCTGTAGGGGGAGCGTCTTTTTTTTCTCCATTTTACTCCTGCTCTTTTTCTTTCTTAGGGGTTTTCCCTAGAACATGTTGGGTACCAGGAATTTGATTTCCTTTAAAGGCACGGGTTTTTGGATCCTGTCATTAAGACATTTTTCCCAACATGTTTCGTTTGGGGACATGGTTTACCTGGTCCCAGTTGATTTTCTTGTTTTTAAATTGTTTTGTAAAGCCCCTTCACAGGTACAGCATTCGCTGTTCGGGACCCCATGCAGTAGCTGGACTTTGATTATTGTGATGGGAATTAGTTTTTTTTTTGATTTCTTATGTCTCTTATCGGGTCCTCATATTTGTGAAATAAGGGTTTCAAGTGTGTTTTAGTCTTGTTGCCCCACTATCTGCGGTTAAAGGGGGTTTTTTCACAGGACTTTTAGCCATGGTGTGTGACCTTTTCACTGCGCTACCTCCGGGGATTTTTTCAGCTAAACATTATTGCTACATTCTTCCTTTTGTAGCCTTAGGTAAATCCCCAAAGCAAAAGTGTTTGGGAGGAGCGGGAAAGGGTTTTCCAAAAAAATTCGTTTTCAGTAGCTGTTTCTTGAACTGTTGGGGGTTCCCTCGGGGCTTGATACAACCCACAATGATTGGTTTTGGTTCCGATCTTTTTTTGATAGAACCAACTACCCATTTGTGGTGTTCAGAAATTTCCCGTGCAGAAAGGGGGACTCTTTGACATACAGGCCAACCCCCCCTTGTTCCCTTTTTTTTTCTGTCGCATCTAAAAAGGGGTTGTAACCACTTACCCCATATTTCACTGTCAAAGTACTTTTGTGTGAGTCTCTGTGAAGGCTGCAAACATTGCTTTAACTCCATAGAAGCCCCTGATAAAAGGTATTTTGGGGTGGATGGCTTAAGGCCCTGTATTTTAGCCAAAATTAAACCCCGGGGTTGTTTTCTGTTTGTTGGGGGGATTTTGTTATTGGCATCAGATTGTAATTCTGGAGGGCCATTGGCCAGGGCTGCACCCCAGTCCAAAAAGGCTCCAATGGGGACTATTTTTTTTTTCCTTCCATTTTCTTTTTTCGTTTCCTCCAAAAAAAAATCCCCCGGATTTGGGTTGTCGAGTACTTTTGTTTGTCTTGTGGGGTCTGTGCCCCTGGTCCCTTTTAGATGGTATCAGGGCACCGATTTGAACACTGCTTCTGGAGGACTGGGGAGGGGCACTTTTTTGGGTGAAAAAAGACAGGAAGAAGAACGAACACTCCTTTGACAGGAGGTCGCTACATTTTTTGGGATGGCCAAAATTGCTTTTCCCATTTTTTCCCCCGTTATTCCCTGCTTCAGATGCCCCCAAACATAATTTGCACAAATTACCCCTTTTGGGTTTGGAAATTTTTGGGAGGTGTGTTTCAATTTCTCAGGTTCGGGACTGCACTATAATCCCATATCCAAGCCCCGGGCCACCCCCCTGGTTCCATCTACTTTCCCCCGTAGAGGAAGAAGGGGACTCCCCTCCAACATCTGTATGTGCAAAGATGGTTGTAATTTACGGTTTTAGATGGTTGTATATTTACTTTTTTGTGGTGGTTTGGGTTTGTCCCTAGGAAGTTGGGGCAGTAAGGCTGGGGGCTGTGTCGGGTAGCACTGGGCTGGGGGTGGGCTGGGGCTGGGTCAGTGGCTGGGCCTGGGCCAGCACCCGCAGTGGGTATTAGTGCTAGACTGGGGGAGTGGGCCAACCAGCACTGTGGGTATTGGCGCTATCCTGGGACCTGGGGCCCGCACCAGCACGGGGTATTAGTGCTAGCCGGGGGGAGCCTGGGCCAGCACCAGCACTGTGGGGATTGGTGCTATGACTGGGGATGGGGCTCTAGCACCATGGGGTGACAATATTTTGAGTATCTGTTTTTGGGATGGGGCATTCGCTTTTTTGATACACTATCTCTTGCCCCATGTTTTTTATATTTTTGGTAGACTATCCAAGAGGTCATCCTTGTTTTTTTTGATTATTTTTATCATTTAATTTCTCTCCCTTTGTACCCTTTTTGAATGCCCCAAAATTCTAATCTTTATTGCACAACCCGAAACACCCTTTTAGTTCGGTCATTTTTTGAGGGTGTAAATTTTGTCAAAAAAGGATATGGGGTTTGGGAAAAGCCTGGTTTTATTTATAATGGATTTCCTTCCAAGGGTTTTTTTACATTCCCCCAGTAGTTGCTGACATCCTGTCTGTATCCTACTACCGTATGCCCCCGGGAAAAAAAATGATTTCCACTTTACCTTTTTCTTGCGGGCCCGTAAAAAAAGCAAGATGTATTTATACGAACCAAACAAACACACAGTGTGACTTTGTCAATGGCCAAGTCGGACCCAAACGTCGTCTAACTTCTCTCTTTTATGTGCGGGTTTTTTGGTATTGTTCCCCGTCACGGTATTTTGGGCCTTTTTTTTATTTTTTAAACCCCCAAGTTTGCAGTAGGGGGGGGGTGTAGGGTGGGGGGTAGGGTGGGTGTGACGGGGAGTTTTCCCCCACTGCCACACTTCACTTTATTATTTTTTTTATTAATTTTTTATTATTATTATTTTAAATCTTTTTTTGTAGTGCTGTACACTGTTTATCTCAAGGATATACCCTGTATTTTTTCAAAAACACTTTTCCTGCGTTAATGGGGGCATTGTTTTATTTTTTACAGAGCAGCTAGGCCCACGCTAACTTTACCCCACACTTTAGGAAAAGATTTTTTTCCTGTTTAGAGAGGTAACGTTTATGCCAATTTATGTATGCTGGATTCCCCCCCCTCAATGCACCACCATCGTTTCATATCTTATGACTATAGTAGTTAATTATCCTTTTTTTAACACTTCACTGGGCCTCGGGAATATTCGAGTGCCCGTCGCTTTTAAAATATTCCCTATCTCACTAATTTGTCCTATCTTGGGGATAATTAAGATTACTCTTATCTACAATTTATTCACTGCACTGCCTATATATCCTTTCATCACATTTACTTATAGATAGATCGATTTTGTTTATTTCCACTTGTGTCACATCCCGGCAAAATTCATATCGGTAGGTCTATTTCCCGGGAACCGTTTCTCCACCGGGACCTCCCTGTGACACTAAAATCCTATTTTCCCATTTAGCTTCACTGATATTCCTTTTTTTTTTTGTTCAAAAGGGGTGTATGCCTTTATGGTTTTCACACGTATTTCCCCCATTCTTTCCTTCTGCTAATTCAAACACGCGTTTTTTACGGAGCACAAAAGCGCGCGACTGTCCCCCCCACAACTTTTTAGTAAGGGGAGCCAAGATCTTATTAATGGCATGACATTTTTGTTGAAGGTCACATTGCTGGGACTGTAATGAGTAGCCAAAGATCACTGTTGGGACGCATGGATGCCCCGGGCATTTTTAAAGGCATGGTCATGGTTGGGAAAGGCATCATTTGGCAGTGCACGGGTGGCCAGGGGCATCACTGTTGGTACTGTCATTTCAAAGAACTGGGCATCCCCAAAACGATTTGTGAGAGCATTTTAATTTGTGAATGAAGGCAAAAGGGGTTTTAATGATTTCCGTACCGTTGGAGTTGGCAAGGTGAATTTAAAAGGGACAGGGTAACCTGATCCCGGACTTGATGGGGGAAGCCAGTGCCAGCACTCTGAAGGAAGAGGTTTGGATATTGCGTTTGGAGGGGCATCAGATTGTCAACGGGCCCTTGGAAAGAGGTAAATGGGTGGGTGAGATGAAAGTATTTCTTTTCGTGTCACCCTACTTGGTGGGAAACGGCCGGTGTTTTAAAAAAAAAAGCTTCTCTCTCTATGGCTGGTTTTGGTGCATTGTTCCACTCAGGGTTTTTGTTTTTTTTGCCCCTAGTGTTACATTAGCTTGAGCTGTGTCCTTTTACAAAAATTTTTGTGGTAATTTACTTTATTATTCTTTAAATGGCTTTTTGGTTTTAATTTGCTTTAACTATATGATGTGGGAAACCAGCGTGATACGTTGTTATCACCAGTAGTAATAACTGAATACTTTATTAGATTACTTAGCAGTGCTGGTACATAACTCGCAGTCAACAAGAGCAAGTTAAGTGCCTCTACTTCTCCTTGTTTTTTTACATATTCATTATCTTTTTTATTACTGTACATATCTTTATTTCTACATGTACAAGGTATACAGTCCTAGCTGACATTAATGACGTACTACTATATAGAAAACCACTTATGCAGAACATTTGGGGGCAAATTAGGTCAATTTTGTTTCCCGGATGCGACCCACAATCAGTCAACTAACACCCAGGCACCCATCTTACTGCTAACTGAAAAGGGGAAAAAAAAGGTGTGGGCCAAGTGCACTAGCAATCGAGCTACGGATTGTTTCTTAAGACATCTGTTATCGTACTCAGTGTGGATCGGGAGGGGAGGACAAGAGAAAACGGGGAGAGCCTTCTGCTTTCCCATCCGGATTGCAGTTCTCCGGGAAGAAGGGGGGGTGGGTGTCCCGGAAAGTTATACACGATAAGAGCAAAATTTATCTGATGTTGTTCTGCCCTTTTTTTTTTCAAGATTTTCTCTCGCCTTTTATTTTTTTCCCTCTATCACTTTTCAAATATGTTTTCCAAATCTTTACCTTCGTTCTAAAGCTTTACATTTCCCCCTCAATTTCCTTGTTTTCTTTGCTACTTTTGTCTTTCGCTTTTCTCTCTCTCTTTCCCTCTTTTTCTCTCTCTCTCTTCTCTCTTCTTTCTCTTTTCCCCCTTCTCTCTTCTCTCTCTCCTTCTTCTCTCTCTTTTTTATATATTTTATATATATATTATATTATTAATATATATATATATATTATATATAAAATTTTTATCAAAAGTTCCCTTCATCATCCCGATTCTCTTCCTTCAAACTTCCCTTATACTTCTCCCTCTCTCGCTCTTTTTCTCTTTTATCCCTCCGTCTTCCCCCTCCCCTCCTCAGACGCATTGTTTTCCAGGAGTCCGGGAAATGCCTCACCCTCCAGTTCGTTTTGCCCTTGTGAGAGTATTTCACACCCCGCCGGGAAATGGGGGAAAGATTTATATTATGTGGTGCTGCAAAAACTGGGTTCAAAACCCGCGCGGGGGAAAGGAGGGTTTTTTCCCCCACTGAGAAGGGGAGGGTTTCTCTCCCACCATGAGAGAAGGGGAGGGGTTTTTTCCCCCCCACTGAGAGAAAGGGGGGGTTTTTCCCCCCCACCCCCTGAGAGAAGGGGAGGGTTTTTCTCCCCACCAAATGAGAGAAGGGGAGGGTTTCTCTCCCACCACTGAGGAAGGGGAGGGTTTCTCTCCCCACCACTGAGGGAAGGGGAGGGTTTTCTCCCCCACCACTGAGGGAAGGGGAGGGTTTCTCTCCCCACCAACTGAGGGAAGGGGAGGGTTCTTCCCCCACCACTGAGGGAAGGGGAGGGTTTCTCTCCCCACCACTGAGGGAAGGGGAGGGTTTCTCTCCCCACCAACTGAGGAAGGGGAGGGTTTCTCTCCCCACCACTGAGGGAAGGGGAGGGTTTCTCTCCCCACCACTGAGGGAAGGGGAGGGTTTCTCTCCCCACCACTGAGGAAGGGGAGGGTTTCTCTCCCCACCACTGAGGGAAGGGAGGGTTTCTCTCCCCACCACTGAGGGAAGGGGAGGGTTTCTCTCCCACCACTGAGGGAAGGGGAGGGTTTCTCTCCCCACCACTGAGGGAAGGGGAGGGTTTCTCTCCCCACCACTGAGGGAAGGGAGGGTTTCTCTCCCCACCACTGAGGGAAGGGGAGGGTTTCTCTCCCCACCACTGAGGGAAGGGGAGGGTTTCTCTCCCCACCACTGAGGGAAGGGAGGGTTTCTCTCCCCACCACTGAGGGAAGGGAGGTTTCTCTCCCCCACCACTGAGGGAAGGGGAGGGTTTCTCTCCCACCACTGAGGAAGGGGAGGGTTTTCTCTCCCCACCACTGAGGGAAGGGGAGGGTTTCTCTCCCCACCACTGAGGGAAGGGGAGAGTTTCTCTCCCCACCACTGCAATAAACAGGGGTTCCAACTCCCCTCTCCACCACCAGAGAACCCGGGATTCCACTCGACCACCATGAAAACTAGGGAGGTTCCACTCCACGAAAAAAAAAGAACAGGGGTTTCCGCCCTATCACCTCGAAAAATAGGGGATTCAGCCCCCCGAAAAATAGGGGATTCAGTCCCTCGAAAAAAATAGGGGATTCAGCCCCCGAAAAATAGGGGATTCAGTCCCTCGAAAAAATAGGGGATTCAGCCCCCGGAAAATAGGGGATTCAGCCCCCGGAAAATAGGGGATTCAGTCCCCCGAAAAAATAGGTGACTCCGCCCCACGAAAAACAGGGTTTCTGCCCTATCACGAAAACTGAGATTTCGCCTATCCTCGAAAAAATGTAGGATTCCACCACACCACGAGAGAAACGGGGGGTGCTGCCCCCATCACTACGAAATTTTCTTGAATTCTGGCAGTTTCAAAGACAACTGTTTAGCAAGGAATGTCGTCAATTAAGCTATGTTTTGCCCACATTCCTAAATGGAATTAAAACTTAACTCTCAGTGTATGTACACCTCTCAATGTACACCTCTGTGTATGTACACCTCTGTGTATATGAATGCTCAGAGAACCGACAAGTTGATAAATTAGACACATGTGCAACATTGGGTATCTTTATTGAGAAAACGTTTCGCCACACAGTGGCTTCATCGGTCCATACAAAGGAAAACATTGAAGAACAGGAGGACTTGAGGTAATCAGTCCCTCAGCCATGAGTCGATGTGGTCAGTCCATCAATCTTGAAAAATTTTCTTTTTATCCGTGAGAGATATGGATTAAGCTAACTCTTAGTGGATACTGGATAAAATTTTCACTATGAACGAAACGTTGTAATATTAGATTCCTGTCGCTTCGTGTCTTTGAGGTTAGAGCGAAACTTTACTTTTTTTAAATCCTTCTTTTTGTTTACGAGTCTTTAACTAAATGTTATCCAGATAAAAATGATAAAACAGAAAAATATTAAAACAAAGGTTTAGGCACAGCACAACGAAGGACAATAAATTCACGCAAGTAGCTGTGTGGAAGAAATTGCAGCGGCAGCTTTTTGGGAAGTGTGTGTTGTATCGGATTAGAATTCGGCGCAGGCCGGTGGATAAGGAAAGCCGTATGTTCTGGCAGCGCCACCAGGCTGGGTAAAAGTGTGACCGTAAATTCCGTTCAGGAGAAGCATCAACGCGCACCTTGGGGTCTGTTGCCCTTTTGTGAAGGGGTGGGTGGACGAGGGTTATATCTGGATGGATTTTGGGGGGTCAACGCCCCCGCGGCCCGGTCCGTGACCAGGCCTCGAAGGACCTGTTTTGGAGGTTAGTTTTTTCCGCTTTCAAAGTATGCTGTAGTTGTCTGCCAGAGGCCCGGCTAGAATAGCAGTTAGACGGTTCTGTCTCGTAAACATGCGTTCTTACACTATGAATCGCTACTTTACTGCCTTACCCCGTTCTTGATTTAGTAGTTAAGGCAGGAATCTTACTTCAGGAGCATTAATCGAGAATCCTGTTCTTCAAAAGCACTTCCTATGTTTCTACTCTCTCACAGGCACCATCACTAACCCCCCTCCCCTCTTTTTTTTTTTACACAGGGTTTGACAAGGTTAAGATCCCTAGCTTTATTGACAAGCTATTTACAGGTTAAGGATTCCTAACTTTATTGGCAAGCTAAAAGCTTTTACCTACATCAGCTCATTTGAGAGCATTTTTATTTTTAAAAGACATACAAGTAGGGAACGGGAATGAAGTTGGAGCCATCTGGGGGCCCAGCTTTTTCATGTAAATCAACTGACTTTTTTTCCCGTTGACATCAAAAATGCTGTTTTTCGAGTCATTCGGGGTATTATATGACTCAGATGGAGGGGAGGGTTCTGGAAAGGGTACGGCCAAGTAAAAGTTGCTCCCTTTTCCCCCCTGCCCTCTTGTGGCATTCCCCCTCTCTCTCCCCCCCCCCCCATCTCTTTTCCTCTCCCCCCCTTCGCTTTTCCCCTCTCTCTCTCTCTTTCCCCTCCCCCTCTCCCCTTTTTTCTCTCTCTTTTTTTTCTCCCCTTTTTTCCCCTCTCTTTCCCCCCTCTTTCTCTTTTTCTCTTTCTTTTTCTTTCTCTTTCTCTTTCCCCTCCCCCCTTCTCTTTCTTTTTCCCTTTTTCTCTCTTCTCTCTTTTTCCCTTTTCTTTTTTTCTCCTCTCTTTTTCCCTCTCTCCCCCTCCCCCTCTTTCTTCCCCTCTCTCTTTCCTCTCCCTCTCTCCCCTCCCTCCTCTTTCCTCCCTCTCTCCCTCTTTTTCCCTCTCTCCTCTCCCTCTCTTTCTCTCTCTCTCCCCCCTCTCTCTTTCTCCTCTCCTCCCTCTCTCTTTCTCTCTCCCTTCTTTCTCTCCCCCTCTTCTCCCCCCCTTTTCCCCACGAACCACCTCGACACACCCTCCATCCTGCTCCCTCCCTTTGTTGTGTTGATAGCTAACAATAAGAAACCGGGAAATTTCCCATTGAAGCTGTCATCTTTTTGTTTTTCATTTTTAGAACAAGAGGCTGGCATCCATCCCTTTTTCCACCTCCGGGCTCTACCCACTCCCCCTTGTTCTCACCTCTCTGCTCAAACCACCCCCCTTTGTTCTCACCTCTTTTGCTCAAACCGCGCCCCTTTTTTTCTCACCTCTCGCATTACCAAAAACCCTTGTTCCTGGGTTTTACTTTTTCTCCCACCCCCCCCCTTTTTCCCTCTCACTCATTTTTTTTTCCCAAACTTTCCCTTTGTCTTTTCCCGTTGATACACACCATAGTGTCGTATTTTTGAGTGGTCTGTCCGGGGGTTAGGAGTCCCAATCTCGGGAAGAGGTGCCACTCCCTCGAAAGGTTTTTTTTGTCTGCTAGAACCCAGCATAAATTTCGGGTATTGATAGAGATTTTTTCCCCATTTTTTTTTTTAATTTTTGCTTTTACTTATGGCCGTGAAAATGGACGTTTTAATAAAAATATAGTTTTGGGAAAAGGGGAATTAAAAAAAAACGGGAACTTTGATATTTTTTTAACCTCCCCTTTTTGTGTTTTATTATTTTTGCCCCCTTTTGAGAGTAAAATTGGGGAAAAACCAAAACCCGGCGGATTATTTTCATCCTGAGTATCCAAAAAATTTTCCGGCCCCTCCCTTTTTTAAAAAAAAATTAATGGGAAGTAAAAAACCCCAAATTTTAAGTGTTTTTTTTTTCACGTTCCCTTTTTTCTCTCGTTCTTTTCAACCACAATTACCCAAATTCATTTTCCCCCCTACCCCCCCCCCTTTTTTTCCATAAACTGCCTTTACCTCCCCTTCTTTTTAATACTGCCCCCCCTCCCCCCTTCTTTCACCCTTCCCTTTTCTTTTCTTTTATTTTTCCTCTAAGTACAGGATTTCCCCTTTTTCATCCCTGTTATTACCCAAATTTTTTTTAATCGACACCATTATCATCCCCTCTATTCTGCCCAAATAGAACCGTAACAACCCTTTCACACACCCCCGTAAAACAAAAAAAAACCCCCTATCTCCCCACAACAGCCAGACCCACCCCCCCCCCCCCCCCCCCTCAAAATTCCCTACATCTTCCCCACGGGAAAATTTTAATTTTGCTTTTTCCCCCTTTTCCCCCAAACTTTTCCCCTCCCCACCATAAACCCCCTCCCCTCGCATCTTTTCCTTCGGGATCATCTAACTTGAGAGTTTGGGGGATTCCGACCCAAATTTTAAATAAACGTCTAACTCGCTTGAATAAGTCTCCGGATTTTTCTTGACTTCATCTCATTCTCTCTTGGCTTTATCACAACCCCAAATTTTTTTTTAATTCCAGCCTTGACGTCACAAACCTTTCGCTTGCCCTTCATGTAAATACTCATTTTGGGCTTCTTACATGCCCCCTTTTGGGCTTTTATATTCCGTCCTGGTTTCTTTTTCCCCCTTGTAGCCCATTCCCAGTAGCATTTGATACCTAATCGGCCCTGACGTCTCCCACCAACCCCCCCTTTGTTGCTTCATCAGGGGCCCCCTTGGCTTCATCAGAAAAGGGTGGTTTGGGCTTTAAACAGAGACGGGGCCCGCCCGGAAAACATGGGAACAATGCCCAAATGTGGGGAGGTAAAAACAGGTAAACCGCTGGTTAATTGAATTCCTCCCCATTTGCAGGGCGTGTGTGAGTGGGGTCGGGAGAAAAAGGGAAAAAGGAGAAAAGGGAGTTGGGAAAAAGCAGTAGAAAGAAAGGAAAAGGAAAGGGAGGAAGAGGTATTAGGTAGGAGTAGTATTGGGAAAAGCGAAAGAAAAATAAAAATGAAGGTACAATTCGAAAAAAGGTAAAGGAGCAAAGAGGAAAAGGAAAACGGGGTGAAGATGACAGGGATGAGGTACCCCAACAGACAGCAATTGAAATAAATTTTTAAACCCAAAAAAAAAAAGTGATGTAAAGGGGGGGAAGATGGGATTGAATGAAAGGGGGGGTGAAGTGGAAAAATAAATGTTGGGGAAGGGGGGAAAAAACGAAGAATTAAGGGTGATGAAACTTTCTTAAGAACAGTAGAATGTTTGGGTGGGGGGAGCAGAAAAAACAAAAGGGAAAATTTAATTTTTTATAACAATAGGATGCGCAAAACCCCTTAAAAGGGATCATTTTTAAAACGCGTTTTTAAGATGTTGGGGAAAAATTTAAACCCACAATAGGTAAAAGGAACAATGCAACAATGTGACTCTTTATTTTGGCAACGTTTCGCTCTCCCCGGAGCACCCGTCAAGCCGTTAACCCGCTTGACAAACGCTTTGCAAGGGGCCCGTAGGGCCCGCTTTCAGTTTCTCCTTCCCCATAGTTTTTTTAATATCAGTTTTAAAAAGGCAAGGAAAAATCCGCCAAAAATTTTTAAAAAACAACAAAAAAACCCCACAAACATGACTGGGGTTTTAACTTGATTTTTTTTGGGCGAGGGGTTTGAACTTATTAAGTTGACGATGTGTTTTTAACTTGAAAATTTAAATTGAAAGATGTGTTTTTTAACTTGATTTTAAATTTTACGAAAGGGGTTTGAACTTTATTAAAATTGAAAGATGTGTTTTAATTGATTAAGTTGACGAAGGGTTTTAACTGAATTTAAATTGACTGAGTTGTTTTTGAACTTGATTAAGGTTTACGATTTTGTTTGAACTTGATTAAGGGTTTAAAGATGTGTTTTTGAAAAACTTTTTAAAATTAATTTCAAAACGTATTAAAAAAAACAAGGGATTAACATATTTGGGAAAAAAACAATGGGTTGAGGAAAAAAAGGAACCCATTGTTTAAATGTTTTACTTTTTTGGCGGAAAAAAACAGTTTTTAATTTTCATGTTTTGGGCGAAATATTTTTTTAAAAAGTGGGGAAAAAATTTTTTAAAAATATTTTTTATAAAAAATGTAAATTATTTTTAAAAAATGTAAAAACATACAACACTTCATCACGCAGTTTCCAAGTCTGAGCCCCCGTTTACTTGGGGGGTTTCTTTTGTTTTCGTGGGAGTGTTTTTTTTTGGGGTGGCTTAGTATGCGTGGTATGTTGCTTAGTAAATTTTTCGTTTTGGGGTAAATGTTGCTTAGAATGGTGGAAATGTTGCTTTTGGGAATGTTTTGGGGGTGTTGCTTAGTAAACGTGGGGGTGTTTCTTATAGGTGGGAGTGTTGGGTTTGTAAAGCGTGGGGGGTGTTGCTTTTTTATTCGTGGGATGTTGCTTAGTAATTTGTGGGAGTGTTTTTCTTAGTAAAAGCCCTGGGGAGTGTTTTTCTTATATGCGTGGTATGTTTCTTATATGCCGGGGGTAAATGTTGCTTAGTAAAACGTGGTATGTTGCTTTTGTATCCCTGGTAGTTTTTGCTTAGGTAAAAGCGTGGGGAATTTTTGCTTAGTATGGGGGTAAATGTTGCTTAGGGATGCGTGGGTAGTGTTGCTTTGTATGCTGGGAGTGTTTTCTTAGTAAGCGGGGTAGGTTGCTTATATGCGTGGTAGTGATTTCTTTTGTATGCTGGGATGTTGCTTAGTAAAGCGTGTAAATGTTGCTTTGTATCGTGGAGTGTTTTCTTAGGGAGCGTGGGAGGGGTTGCTTAGTAAAGCGTTTGGGGGGGGTTTGGGTTTAGATGCGTGGGAGGGGTTGGGTTAGTATGCGTGGAGTGGGTTTCTTTTATGCGTGGGGGTGTTGCTTAAATACGTGGTAGGGTTTTTCTTAGTTTTGCTTTGGGGGGTTTGCTTATTAAAGCGGGGAAGGGGTTTTTTAGTAAACGGGATGTTGCTTAGTATGGGGCGTTTAATGTTCTTTTTTATGCCTGGAGTTTTGCTTGTATGCTGGGGAGTGTTCTTTTTTTATGCCGGGGAGTGTTGCTTAGTAAAAGCCCTGGAAATGTTTCTTAGTATGGGGGCGTTTTTGGGTATGGTTTGGGTTAGTATGCGTGGGAGTGGTTTTCTTAGTATGCGTGGGAATGTTTCTTAGTATGCGGGAAATTTGCTTAGTATGCGTGTAGTGTTGCTTAATGCGGGGGTGTTGCTTAGTAGGGTGGTAGTGTTGCTTAGTATGGGTGAAATGGGTTTCTTAGTTGCGTGGAAATGTTGCTTAGTGCGTGGGAAATGTTGCTTTTTTAAACGTGGATGTTAAAGCCTTTTGTATGCGTTTTAGTGTTTCTTTGTATCGTGGGGAGTGGGTTTCTTAGTAAAGCGGGAGTGTTTTTCTTTTGTAAGCTGGTAGTGTTGCTTATATCCCTGGGAGTGTTTCTTAGGATGCCCTGGGAGGGTTTCTTTTATGCGGGTATGTTGCTTAGTAAAGCGGCGGATGTTTTCTTATATGCGTGGTAGTGTTGGGTTTTGTAAATTTCGGGGTAAATTTGCTTAGTATGCGGGTAGTGTTGCTTAGTATGGGGTGGGAGTGTTGCCTAGATTGGGGTGGTAGGGGTTTCTTAGTATGCTGGTTGTGTTGCTTAGTATGCCTGGTAGTGTTTTCTTAGTATGCGTTGGGTAGTGTTTCTTATATGCGGGGGTGTGTTTTCTTAGTATGCGTGGGAGTGTTGCTTAGTAATGCGTGGGAAATGTTTCTTAGTAAGGGGGAGTGTTTCTTAGTATGGGGTTGGGAAATGTTGCTTTGTTTTGTGGGAGTGTTTCTTATATGCGTGGGAGTGTTTCTTTGTATTTCCCTTTGGAGTGTTTTCTTAGAAAGCGTGGGAGTGTTTCTTTGTATGCGGGGGGAGTGGGTTTCTTATATGCGGGGGGGTGTTTCTTAGTATGGTGGGAGGTTTTTGCTTATAAGCGTGGGAGGTTGCTTTTGTATGCGTGGGGGGGGGTTGTTTAGTATGCGTGGTAGTGTTTCCCTTTGTAAAGGGTGGTTAGTGGTTGCTTTAGAATGCGTGGGATGTTGCTTTAGAAAGCGTGGGAAAATTTTTGCTTAGAATGCGTGGGGGGGGGTTGCTTTGTATGCGGGTAAAAGTTGCTTTGTAAACGTGGGAATGTTGCCTTTTGGTTTTGCGTGGGAGTGTTTGCTTATTAAATTTTTGGGGTAGTGTTTTCTTAGTTTTGCTGGGAGTGTTGCTTAGTATGCGGGTAAATGTTGCTTAGGGATGGGGAAATGTTGCCCTTTGTATGCGGTAGTGTTGCTTAGTAGCGGGGAAATGGTTTTTCTTAGTTCCCTTTGGGGGGGGTTTGCTTAGTATCGGGTAGTGTTCTTTGTATCGGGGGAGTGTTTTCTTTTGTATGCGCGGGGAGTGTTTTCTTAGTAGGGTTTTTTGTGTTTGCTTTGTACGGGTGGGTTTTTGCTTAGTAAGCGTGGAAATTTTTTGCTTAGTATGGTGGTAGTGTTTTCTTTAGTAAGCCGGGGGTAAATGTGTTAGTAACTGGGAGTGTTGCTTTTATGCGGTAGTGTTTTCTTTGTTGCGTTGGGTGTGTTTTCTTAGTATGCGTGGGGGTGTTGCTTTGTAGCGGGTAGTGTTGCTTAGTATGGGTGGTTTGTGTTTGCTTATATGCGGTGGAGGGGTTGCTTTTGTATCGGGGGAGTGTTGCTTTTGTATGGGGTGGGGGTGTTGCTTTAGTATGCCCTGGGGTGTTGGGTTTTGTATGCTTGGGGGGTGGCTTATTTAAGCGTGGAGTGTTTCTTAGGGATCGGGAGTGTTGCTTAGTATCGGGGAGTGTTGCTTAGTTAAAAACCCCGGGGGGTGTTGCTTAGGGAAACGGGGAGTTGGGTTTCTTAAATGCTTGGGGAGGGTTTTCTTAAATGCGTGGGAGTGTTGCCCAACAAGGAGTGTTTTCTTAAAAATGCGGGAAATGTTTTCTTATTTGCCGGGGGTTTTTACTTAGTAAACGGGGAGTGTTGCTTTTTTAAAAAAGCGGGGGGTGTTGCTCAAAAATGCCCTGGGAGTGTTGCTCAACATGCGTGGGAGTTTTGCTCAAAAAAGCGTGGGAGGGGTTGCTCAACATGCGTGGGGAGTGGGTTGCTCAACATTCCCTTTAAAATGTTGCTTTTTAAAAAAGGGGTTTTGGGAGGTGTTGCCTCCAAAAATGCGTGGAATTTTTTCCCATGTTTTGCGGGGATGTTTGTTCAAATTCTGGAATTTGTCAAACCCCTCCCCTGGGATTTTTCCAAACCCCCCGGGGGGAGTGTTCTAAAAAAACTCCAATTCCTTAGTGGGAAGCTTCCCCCTACGGCCCTTTGGAATTTAAAGGAGAAAAAAAAGTTCGAAAACCCCCTTTGACGGCCCCAAAAACCCCCCGGGCCGGAAATTTTCCCCAAGGGGCTCCCCGGGAAGGTTTGTTTTAAGGGTTTTAAAAATTTGGAAAAAAATTTCAGATATAAAATAAACCCCCAAAATTTCCCCCCGGGAAAGATTCCCAAATCCGGGGCCTCCGTTTTTAACCCCTTCCCCTTTTTGGGGCCACTGGCCAGTGGTTTCCCCCTTTTCCCCAAACCCTTCCCCCCAATGGGGTGGAAAAAAATAAATAACCTATTGGAGGAAATTTTTTTTTGGCCCCCTTTTTAACCAAAACCCTGGATTTTTAAATTTTCCCTTTCCATCCCCCTTTTTTTTCCTTTTTCAATTTTCCATTTCCTTTCCCCCCCTTCTTTGTTCCCCTCAAAATTTATTTAAAAAATCTTCCGCTTTACTCCCTTTAACATGCCCCTTTCCATTTCTTTTGGGCCCCGTTTCCCTTCCCCCCCCCTCCCTTCCCGGATTTTAAAAACCCCCTAAATTTTCCCCTTTTTACCCTTTTTTTTTTTTTCTTTAACCAAAAAATTTTTTAAAATTTTTCCTTTTTTCCCCCCCTCTTTTTTCTCTCTCTTCTCTCTTCCCCCCTTTCCGTCTCTCTCTCTCTCTCTCTTCTCTCTCTCTCTTCTAACTATTGTTCTACCCTTCCATTCTCATTTTGCCTCGTTTCCCCCTCCTCCCCTCCCTTTCCTGGCATTCCTTTAATCTCCTCCTTCCACATTTTACCTCTTTTTACTCCTTTTTTTTTTTTTTCATTTCTACTTTTCTTTATTTTCCTTTCTTGCACTCTTAATCTCTCTCTTTTTTCCATTTTCCTCTTCTGTTTTTCTTCAGCTCCCATTTTATGTTGTAATTTTCCGTTCTCTTAAATTTCTTTCTCATTTCTTAACATTTTTTTCTCCTTCATTCTTCACTACTCTATTCATTTAAACCTTCTCTTATTTTTCTCTCTTGCTTTTCCCACTCTCTTCTCTCTGAATTCACTTCTTCCCCACAATGGAGCGTCAGAGTAATCAACGCGACATTAAGACATACAGACTTCCTAGACGAGGTAATGAAAAACACCTGGAAAAATTCTTCCTAGCTTTTCTTGCTTGTGGGAGCCATCTTCTCTCTCTCTTCTCTCTCTCTCTCTCTCTCTCTCCTCTCTCTCTCTCCCCTCTCTCTCTCTTTTCTCTCCTCTCTTCTCTCTTCTCTCCTCTCTTCTTTTTCCCCCCCCTTTCATCTCTCTCCCCTTCCAGTCATTACTCTGAGTCTCTTAACTTGACAGTGAGTGTGTTCCTAAATTTATGGTTCTGGGCCCGACTTAGCTGCTAATGAACTGTAAATACTCTTATCCCTTTCCCCGGGGCCTGGAGCCACGGCATCAAGTGTTTGGGGAAAGTCTTTGAGACGAAATTTTATTCTTCTGGCTCGAGTCGAAGGTCCTAACTTGAGTAGCAAACAGGTGGTGTCAGCTTGGCCCGTAAATATAGGATGTCAGCTGGGGTGAAAGCTTCAGCTGTAAGTCACAGATAATATGAAAATGATTTGCCATAAATTTCACCTCTGCCACAACAAAAAAGTAAAATCGAAACGGCTCCTAAATTTTAAAACACTTTAGATTAAAGGGACAAATGCGAGAGACATGAGAGAAACAATGTCGGAGGATGATTATCGGGAATAAAGCCGACAATAAAACAAGAGAAAGTGGGATGTTCCGTCCATTTGTTCCTGGTCAGATAGGCTTTTGGGGCCTACGCTGGAAAAGTCGAATTTAACAGTTATTTCTCAGTAAAACCAATTAAATATTTTTTCCAAGGTTAGCTAGTGTTAAAAACCACGTACCATCCAAGGAAGGGGGCGCTCTGATGCTCGTGAAAGGGATGGTAATCCAAGAAAGACTTTGAGCTACAAATCTCACCAAGCACTCTCTTCCCAAGGGATTTAGCGCTTCTCCGTGACAAAGCCATATATATAATTTATCTATTTCTTCTATAAAATCTTGCCTTCTCATAAGGATTAATGGGATTATTTGTGGCTCTTTATGAAAAGTCTCACTCAGGTGATGAGAAATATTTTATAACTGAATTAGTGCTGTAAAAAAACGCTTGTTTTCCCTCGATGTTTTGGTAAACATGTCTAACATCTCTTCCTCTCCCGTTCTTCAATCTGTCCAGAAAACACTTTTCACCCTTGTGTAGTTTCCCATTAATAATTTCCCCAAAGCAAACCTTTTCACCCTCGTGTAGTTCATTAATAATTTCCAGCAACACATTTTTGCCTTTGTGTAGCTTCAGTAAGGTCAAAAAAACGCCTTTTGTCCTGCATCTTTATTCAGAATGTCAAAAAGTTTCAATAAAAACGTCAAAAACTACTACTTGCCCTCCTGATCTTTATTAAGAATGTCAAAAAAATTTTTTACTTCCCTTTTTTTTTGCAGCTTTTAATAGAATGTTCATTACCGTGTGTGTCCAGAATCAAAGGAGTAAGTCTTAATTAGAAGTAGGACGCAGGTGGCGAGTATACGGGTTTAACAATGTCACACGAAGACGAACACGAAAAAAAAAACTATTCAAGATTCTAAATACGAAATTTTCGTTTGTAACATTAAAATCCAAATGTTAATGTTTCGTCCCAAGTGTCGTTTTCGTGGCAGTTACATGCCTGAACACTTGTCGTTGTGACGACGAACTGGATTCGTAACTTGGCTTACGAGCGATATTCATTAGCATAAAATTTGAATATAAAGAGGTGATTCCGGGGAGCTCTTAGCCACAAAACCATAATTGGCTCCTAAGTTTTTTAGCTTCAGTCCAGAGTTTAACCTAAAACTTAGCTGTCAATAACTTAAAGCCAACAAGTTGACCCAGTAGCGCTGATATCAGACAGATCTATCTCAAACTTAAAAAAAAATAATTATGGGAATTATAAGATTTAGACAATTTAGTTATCACATTTTTCGTATTAATTTTTTTTTAAAGAATATCTTAGTTTCGCTATGTTTATTTTTTGGTACAAAATTGGCCCATCAAGAATTATCATCGCAATTGTTCACTGTTTTATCGGGCGGAGAATTTTTTTCGAGTTATTTAACTTCGAAATATGGTATTTAAAAAACGGTTGTTTTTTCCCTTTAAAGAGCCCATGTTTTATCGGCTAAACTTTGAAGCTCAATTCATTCGGCATGTGAACAGAAACGTGCATGCAAAACAGCCTTTTTTTGGGGACAGTTTCGCTCTGAAGTAGAGCTTTTCAAGTCATCCCAGAGCGAAACATTGGCAAACTAAATCTGTTCTGCACACCTGTGTCTGTTACGACCTTCAGACCCAGATTGTGTGAAGAGAAGAACCAACGAAAACAAAAAAAAAATATTGAGCGGAAGCCATAAAACAGAACAAGAGTTTGTTAAACACAAGCGTGAGTACACCGCGTCGTGACCCACCACCTGTTTACTGTGAAGGCAGCACCACCTGTTACTGTGAAGGCAGCACCACCTGTTACTGTGAAGGCAGCACCACCTGTTACTGTGAAGGCAGCACCACCTGTTACTGTGAAGGCAGCACCACCTGTTACTGTGAAGGCAGCACCACTTGTCATCGTGAAGACAGCTTCCAGGTATGTCTTCTCCTAAGACTCTCGCCACCTTTCATTAAACGGTTTTCTCTTGAAGGGATGGAAAGAGATGGGTAACTTGATGATAAGATGAGGAATGGGCATTACTCTCCATTTCTTCGGATGAAGCTGGTTGCTTCCCTTTCCCAGTCGCTGTGTTCCACTTACGTAATATTACTTCTCTTCGATAATGTAAAATAATGTAGAAATATTCATTGTCAAACGAGCTTTGTGATTATAACGAGAAATTGTAGTGCTAAGCTATGTATATGTAAGTGTAAACACACAGACACCGAGACAAAGACAACAGACACAATATATACACACAGACGCGCTCATATGCAGACAATCACAGACATAAACAGGAGCTATGACTCGACCCCTGCAACCACATATAGGTGAGAGAGACATCCATACATCCATTAGCCGATTTACGCATACGTGTAAACGCGAAACAGTACAGTGAAAAGATTTTACTTAAATAAATAAGGAATGTAATTAAGTGTAGCATCGTACCCCTTGCTGACGCACCGTCCTGAGATGACATACGATATTGTACTTATTTTTTGTACACTCAAAATTGTTAATGAGATTACACGGTGTTGCAGATTCTTGCTAAGGGCGCTTGCTCCCCCTTCCCCCCCCCCTCCCTTTCTCCTTTATTCCCTTCCTTTAATCACCTATTGCGCTGGAGAAAATATTAAACTCTGAATAGAATAATGGTGGGATAAACCCAAGAGAATGGCTACTTCCCGTCACTGTCGCTATAAAGTGGCTCTTCTGGCCTGCCTGCAGGATTTAGGCCCGTTAACACACAAGACACACTTGAGGGAACGACCTTCCTCGGAGGACTCCAAGAATGGACGCTAGCGTTTATTATTCCTCGTATATTTTACGTCATTTTCTGGATGACCTTTTTCGCTGGTAATTCCTCCTTAGTCGAGGCCACAACAAGGCCCTGACAGCCATCATGTCCACTATTTCCCAGGCTGGATGGCCCATTCCATCGGCTGTGGTCGCAGTGACCTAAAACGACCCAGGACAATTTCGCCAATTTCCTTCCCAATTTTGGCTCTAATATCCTTGCCGACCCCCTTAACCTGAACAACTAGAGAAGAGGGAAAATTGCTTACGAGCTCCAATTAGGTGGTAGCTGCAGTACAGCCGGTCTAATAGCCAGAAGCTCCATAACAAGCAAGCCAGCGGTGCCCTAACTACCGCTGCACGCGCGACCAGACATTCAGCTGTTACCCCCATCAATGAACTCAGCCTCTCTCTCTCTCCTTCCTCAAGATGCTGGGCAATTACTCTAACCCATCTTGTCATTCTTAACTGCCCCATTGGGGGAGTTTTAGCACATAATTTTAAACGGAAGTTGGCACAGATGTTAAGTCCATTAATGTTTCCTTGGTGGTCTTAAGATCCTTGGAATTTTGTATACTATTGTGTGTGAGAGAGAGAGGAGAGAGAGAGAGAGAGAGAGGAGAGAGAAGAGAGAGATGAGAGAATTATTTATCAATTTGATACAAACAGCAGTGTACTGTTGTCCTATTCTGTATGAATTGTTACGTAATTCCATCGCACTGTCCGGGTTACATACATAGTGTCGATATCTGGCAGCCTGAGCAAGGAGGCTTCATTTGAAGGGCAAATATTGTTGAATATTCATTAAGGGTTCATCAACTACAGCTTCCAACGATTATTCCAGCAGATCAGAAGTTAGTATAACTTAGGATTCACATTATCTCAGGATGACCTATCCTATACACAAGAGAAATTGAATTTTTATGAAGATAACCTATTCCCCCCCCCCGCTCTATGATGATGGATAACAGAATTATATGTCGTGCCGATAGGTGAAATTGGTTAATTAGCAAGAACTCGTTTAAAATTAAGTCCTTTCTAAAATTTTTCTCTTATAGGCTTGGATATATTTTTTTCATTTATGTTAATGTAAAAATTAATCATTTTGTATCATAAGAACTTTAGAAAACTTACCTAACCTTATTATAACAAGCGCAATTGAATTCAGCCTAATCAAAATAAATATATTTTTAGATAAGTTTACAATAATTTAATAATAAACAAACACAATTAAATATTATTTCTTTACGTTTAAAATTATTGCATACATAAATTTTTCGCTTGCCCTATTCGGCAAGAAGTGCGTTGCTATTGAAGCCAAAATCGCAAGTTTTACTTATTCGACACATATATATATATATATATATATATATATATATATATATATACTATATATAATATATATATAAATTTATTTTTGGAGGAGATTTGGAAAGAATGGATAGGAGGGAGGAAGGGGGGGGGGATTAAAGGAAAATTGACACTGAAACAACAGAGCAAATGTTCTATTGGTTAAATTTTAGTAAATTATTGATATTTCATTAAGCAGTAATCCCGTCTGGATTATTAGAAATGAAGGAAGGAAGGGTAAGAGAGAGAGAGAGAGAGGAGGGGTTACAGAGGCGGACACAAATTTTTTTTAAAAAATAGAGTACTCTGCCATGGATGTTAACCAAAAAAAAAATTCAGTCGGTTAATAATTTTGATGGGTGGGAGCAGTGAGTGTGGTGAGGGCTCCACGGTGCTTGATATTAATAGAATTCCATTGGAGACTTACCAGGCATTTATTCTCCGCACGTTTGTCATTGTTCGGTAAACAATTAAATATGTAGTGGCTATTTTTACTGCGTTTTTGCTGAGTTTATATAATGAAGCCAATGTGACTCTGGATATCATAAATTAACGCATGGGAAAACTCTTCAAACTGCGTGGCTCAAAGAAGAAAAACACCTTTACAATCACTCGCACTTTAGCTGTCTTCAAGAAGTATTTGGACATTCGAGACTAGGACTCAACGAGTCTCGACATCCTCACTCGTATGATCCAAAATTCTAGGCCAGCTAACCCGTTTCCTTAAATTCCTTTCACGGATATTCCAATCCTCTTACTCCTACGGCAAACCAAATTGCAAATGGCACCCTCCACTATGCTCTTCCAGATGCTCAAGTTCCTCCCATGACCTTCACACCTTTTCTCGGATGTCACCTGCACCATCTTCCATCCAAACTCAACTGTATATGCAACATTTATTTTATTATATTTCTATACCTAATCTAGGTGAATAGATGGTCCGGCAACTTTTCTTTTTTTTTTTAATTGTCTATTTTTTTTCGGTTTTCTCTGCATGATAAACACACATTGCTCTAAAAAAAAAAAAAGTAAAATTCCACTGTCTTTGGCCTCCTCGCTGCAGTGTTCAAATCCCACATTTCAAACCCAGACGCAAGTGATGGCAACAGTCCTAGAGTCACCCACAACTGCGTCGTGGCCCAATTTCAACCTCGCACATGGCTAGTGGAAATTTGAAGCTATCACTACCATTGCCATGAGGCCATTTGTTCCTGCCCCAAAATTAATTTGTGTGACCTGACTTAGGACATGTGACCTTCCCTTTCAGGAAAGTTTCTACGCAGATTCACTTTCACATGATTACAAGGATTCTGTTATCTTTTGCTGTGAACTTTTAACGCATTAAAAAAAAAGAGGGAGTTGAGAGCAAAATTTATTGCTATGACTTGATAACATAAAGAAAAACAGTAATAACGTTAGTAGTGGAAATTTTAATAAAATATTAGGCTGCTACAGAAAGCAAAAAATGCTGTAATATTATTTGGAATAAATTTTATTACTAAAACCAAAGCAAGCGAAAACAAAATCCGTAAAAAAGTTTTATATATGTATGTATATTATATATATATATATATATATATATATAAGATATATATATATATATATAATATATATATATAATATATATATTTTATATATATATAAATAGTCCACTCTAGACTGCTACTGCAGTGACACACCTCTCTCTCACGCTCTCTCTCACGATCTCTCATCAAGCTCTCACGCTCTCTCATGCTCTCTCTCATGCTCTCTCACGCTCTCTCTCCATCATTGTCAGGTGTTACTGACATGCACCATCATGCACAGGTTCCACATCGACCGTGTAGTCACTTGGCTTACATGTTTGCTGTGCCAAGTGTCGTATGGGGCACTGTTGACACTATCGACTCTTGGGCACTGTGTTGCTGGGGCACTGTTGACACTATCGACTCTAGGGCATTGACAGCATACTTAAAATGTGTTAAAATGTCAGACGCTTCCAAGGAGGAAAGGAAAATGCTCCAGTAATCTTTTAGACTAGAATTTAGGAGAGAAGGTTACGAAGCTTACCTGGTAGTGTATATACAGATAACTTGGTGTGTATAGAGCTTAAATGATGTATATGGCGCTTGATGTATGTGGAGCTTGATGAATATTGAGCTTACATGATTTATATGGAGATTATTTGGTAATGTCTGTGGAAATGATCTGATGTATATGGTGGTTGCTTGTTGTATATGGTGCTTGACGTATATGGTCCTTGCCTGGTGTGTATATGAAGATTATTTGATGGTGAAAGTCGCAACACTACACATCATTATAACCATCACCACAAACACATCGCCGCCACATCTTCACCACCAGCCCTGCATCGCCAAAAATTACCGTTTCATTCCTATAACAGCCACCTCATCACCCCAACCGGTCGTCCCATCGCCACAACCAAACTCTAAATACAACCACCACATGGGGAACCATCACCTCACCACCAACATCCCCACCCTATCACCACCTCTCTACAACCACCTTTGTCATCACAACCACCACCACACTGCCACCACCTCTCACCACCGACTACCATCACCGCCCACCATTACCCTCACCTT